>CM062808.1:598929396-599290858 GCA_031772625.1 Pinus tabuliformis
CCTGGTCTATATTTGGTCTATGATGATATTGGTAGACCTCTGTGCCCAGTTGTTCATTGATTAACGACATGCCTCGGGGAAGTAGCGAGCCCTCCTTGGAAAGCTTGTCAGCATCCTCATTGTATTCCCTGTGTATATGTTGACAAGAGACCGTGTTAAAACCTGTTTTGAGATTGTGAACGTCATTTAGAATGTTTTGAAGAGATATAGCATGACATTGGTTTTTTGCATTGAACCAATTTATGGTAATTTGAGAATCTCCAAATATTTGTAGTGAAGTGAAATTATGTGCGAGTGTAAAATTCAGTAAGTGTCTGAGAGTGAGAAGCTTAGCGAAGTTATTTGTTCCTTCCCCCAGTCCTAATTTGACTTTGAAATGATGCTGGTCGGAGATGTATAAGCAACACCCCCCCCCCCCAATCCCCCCTCCCTACAACCTTGAGGTTGTGCTGCCCCGTCGAAAAAGGCCCATGGCCAGGTTTTCTCGATATTGCCAGGTCCCGATATTATACGGGTGCATGATGGCTCTTCATCAGGGATGTCATAATAGATTGTCACTGCTTTTGCAGTGAGCAGGGGCTAGCAGATGGGTAATTCTTAAATATATGGTGGTTCTGGGCTAGCCAAATGGACCAACAGATTATAAGTGGTAGGCATTGTGCTTTCTTCCTCTGGTGCATTGTGTTCCAGTTATTCCAACCTTGCAGAATAGTAGGGCCCTGCCAAGCATTCCTAATTGAGAGATGCCGTGTTATTGATTTTCAGAATTGTGTGACGGATGAGTAGGACAAGAACAGATGCTCATTTGATTCGGTTGCATATTTGCAAAGAACACACAGCTCGGCCCAAAGATGGATTTCTGCATAAGTGCCTCTCCCATGGGGGTTTTGTTGCTTAGAACGCACCACATAAATAGGCGGGATCATGGGGGAGCTTTTAGTCTCCATAGTTGTTGCCACCATTCATGAGTGTGGTTGGGCTTTCGAGGCTGTAGTAGATGCAGATATCCGAATTTTGGACTGTATTGCCCATGATCAGCAGGGGTCCAAACTAAGACATCAGGATCCTGATTGAGGATTATATGCACTTTGGATAGAGCCCCAATGTATGAATCCCAAGAGTGCTACCACTGTACAAGAATATTCAGTTCATGAGTTGTTCGCCAGTCTTGTCTGAGGATGGATCTGTGGTCTTGATCAACAATTTGGGTGATCGTCTTGACCTCCTTGTCATTAAGATATTATAGGAGGTCCGGTGAAAGAAGGTATTGGTTACCCCCACCTATCCAGGGATCGATACCAATTCTCACAGAGGAGCCATTGTTTATGCGCCATGCCAAATCTGCTCTGATGAACAACATTGTCTGTAATATAGATTTCCAAACAATGGATATTCCCCCACTTGGCTAGTCATGTTGAAGAACCCAGTCCATGATCTGTTGAGGCCAAATGTATTTATGATATGTCACTGTCATCCAAAGGTTGTTAGCAGTGAGAACAGACCAGCTCATCTTTGTTGCAAGTGCTTGTGAAAAATAAGGCAGATCTTTTAACCCCCACCCCCCCATTTCTTTGGGAGGGTGATGTTCTTCTAGCTTACCCAGGTAAATATTTTACCTTCCTTATGTCCATTCCAAAGATATTGGCTGCATATCTATTGTATACGACTGAGGATTCTACGTGGGATCCAGGCAAGGGACATCCAGTATACTGGGGTGGCTTCCAAAACAGATTTGATCAGGACAAGTCCCCCTACTCTAGAGAGTTTTCTATGATTCCAACTTTTCAACCTCTTCTCTAGCTTGATCACTAACCAGATCCAGTTAGCAATCCTATAGCTGTTGGGTTTTATCCGGAAACCCAAATATTTGAGCCCATCCGAGAGGTTGTGGGGGTGTAATGAAAGTGCATATGTGCTGCTCTGACTTCTTGAGGGGTAGTATGAGACCAGGTGATTGAAGATTTGGTTTGATTCAAGATCATTCCAGTGGCTTTTTCAAAGAGGATGAGAATCTCACGGAAGGTGGCCGAGTCCCTAACGCTGCCATCTAGGAATATCATGACATCATCTACAAAGAGCAGGTGAGTGAGGTGGTACAGATCATTCATTCTCAAGCCTTTAAGTTTGCACTCCCTCTTTGTTGAGGCAATGAGCCTACTGAGACCTTCCATCATGAGAAGGAATAGAAGTGGAGACAGGGGACAACCCTACCTTAGCCCTCATTCGACATGAAAGAACTGGGTTGCTGAGCCATTGATCAGGATGCTCTAGGAGACTGTATTTATGCAACAGATGATCCAGTTTATGAACTCATTAGGAAATCCTAAGTGGATGAGAATCATATTTATGAAGAGCCAGCTTACACGATCAAAGCCCTTGGCGAGATCAATCTTAAGAATTATGTTTTTCAGAGACTTAGATTTTATAGAGTGTATGGATTCCTGGGTTGTGCTAATGGCTTCATGAATCTGCCTATTATGGAGGAAAGCAAACTACTCGGGGGAGATGTGATGGGATAGAATGGGTCGAAGCCGATTTGCTATGATCTTAGTTATGATTTTGTAGATGGTGTTGCAGAGAGAGATTGGGTGAAAATCATTGAAAGATATTGGGGAATCTGATTTCGAGATAAGAGTAATGAAAGTGGTATTGATGGCCTCATACATTCCCCCAGATGTCCTGCACTCTTCAACTACATTGAGAAGAGTCATTCCCAATGATTTCAAAGAAAGCTAAGTAAAATTCAATAGGCCAGCCATCTGGCTTAGGGATTTTGTCTTTTTGGAACCATTTGAGAGTCCCTTCCAGTTCTTCTCTAGTGATAGGTGCAGTGATCTCATCTGTTGTATCCTGGTTGACAAATCTAGGAAAATGCCCTGCTACACAGATGATCTCAGCCAAATTATAGCCAGGCGGTTCCTTGAAGAGTTTTTGGAAGTGTGATATGCCCAGCTGTGAGAGTTGGTGAAAAGTTTTAGCAGTTCCTCCGTCAGGAGTGGGCAGTTTCCAGATGGTATTGGAGGCTTTTCTTCCTTTGGCAAAGTTTTGGAAGTACCTAGTGTTCTCATCCCCTGCTTTGAGCCAGATAGCATGACTCTTTAGTCTCCAGGTTTCCTCCCGTTCCTTCAAAATATTTGCTCTTTTGTTTTCCAGTTCAATCAGATAGGATTTGTCTTCAACACTCATAAATCCCCTATTGTTGTCATCAGTAAGTTCCACCAGGGCAGCTTCCACAGATGAGAGTGTCTGGTTATCCTTCTGATGTTTTTCTTTGGCCCACTTAATAGTGATCTTCTTGAGCTGTAGAAGGTTTTGACAAAAGCCTTCAGCCCATGTATGATACTGAGAGGGTGGGTTTTGTGCCCAATGATTAGTGACCAGTTCAATGTTTGAGGGATCCTGTAGCCATACAGAGTTGAACTTGAAGGGTGCGTGAGGTTTGTTTGGAGGACCAAATACTTCCAAGTAGATAGGTGAATGGTCAGATATGCCTCCTGAACCAACCCACTGCCTATAATGGGATAAACATTGCAACAATTGATGCTTGATGACAAACTGGTCAAGTCTCCTGGCGAGGGTGGCCTCCCCAACCCTTCTATTCCTCCAAGTAGGCAGGGGATTTATCATTTGGACATTAGTGAACTGGGCCTGATCAAGAATATTTTCCATAGTTTCTAAGAGTGGATCGATCTGAGTCGATGAGCCCCAAGACTCACTGAATCCGATAGAAAAGTTAAGATCCCCTCCCAATATGAAGTTGCAAGCAGAGGACAAGGATAGATTAAGGAGGTGGTTCCAAAAGGCCTCCCTTCCTTGGCACGACCCATATACATTCATGACCCTGAATTCCATTCCCAATTTAGCTGAGAAGAAATCAATTCCCATGTAACCCTTTCCTCCCTAGTTCGAAATGGGTTTAATGGAACGGGGGTTGTATCCCATGGCCAAACCACCAGAGCATCCCATGGCATCCAGTGCAGTGAAAATCCACCCAGGGAAAATAGCTTATAGAATCTTAGAAACATGATGTGCTTCCCCTAGGGTTCCTTGAATGAGGATTAAGTTGACCGGTTCCGCAGTGAAGAGTCTGCGAAGGGCTATTTTTTTGGGAGAACTAGCCAAGACCCTACAGTTAAAGGAGAGGCATTTCATGGGTGAACCATGTCTAGGGTTTGCTTTACTCTAAGAACCCGATTTAAAGAAGATTGTCTGCCCGAGATCACCTCTACCCCAGGGCGGAGGATGGCATTAGTGAGGTATGATTTGCGCTGTCTAAGTGGTTTAGCAGAGGATGCAGGTAGAGTCAAACCAAGGCTAGTGTATGGTTTATAGTCCCCAAAAGGAGTTCACGAACGAAGGTTATAGGGATGACAGGGTACAATGGGGGATGGAGGGAGAGAGGGGGATTTCACAGGGTGGGTGATGGGGGGAGTGGTAGAATCAACCAAGTGTTGAGTGAGAGGTGAACAGAGGATGGATGTAGGGGAGATGATACCATGTGAGATCGATGCATTATGCATATGCTGTGCATTAGATGCATTAACATAAGATAGAGTAGGGGATGAGGGAAGAGGAGTACCCGCTAATCGAGCCACTTCTGCCACTACCCGAGCTCGAGTTAGAGGAGGGGATGGAGGACCCGTAGATGTTCCAGGTTCATGCTGCACCAGCTTGGTTGGGGTCGCCTTCCGGGGAGGTTCTAGGCCAGCCGCTGTATGCTTTCTACTGATGACAGGAGTACCTTTGTCGCTACTAGCTTCTTGCCTTGCTACTGTCTCCTGGGCTTTCACTACCAGAGGGAACTCTTTGAATAGATGCCCAACCTTGTGACATCTGCGGCATCTAAATGGCACTCCCTCATAGTCCAGGATCTGTACCCGGGTGAAATTCCTCCACTGTAGAGTAATCCTTTTTTCCAAGCCCTCATGAGTGTCCAGGTCCACTAAAATACAGGCTAATGATTGGTTTTTGGATTGGACAATGGATTTGTCATAATCTAGAAATGTACCTAGGGTATTGCCAATTTTGATGGACACCTCTTCTGACCAATACTGTAGAGGTAATCCTGGAAACCTCACCCAGAGAGGCCTTGCTCTGATCTGCTCTCTTTCAAGATCAAAAAGAGGGCTCCATCTTTTGAGTAAAACTGACACCATCTCTATATGCCAAAATCGAGCCAGGGCCATATTTGTGTATTCTTCATGTGCAAAGTGAAGTGCAAACCATCCACGAGGCAGAGTTTGTACCTCCGGTAGCTGAAGGAAGATATGTCCCCAAATATATTTCACCCATTTCCCTAATCGATCCGCTGTATAGGTTCTGTCGCGAACCCTACCCACCAAAACTTTGCTTGCGTTGTAGGCAATAGCCCCCATGGTGAGGCCTTCGCCAAATTTAATAGTGAAATCTTTCCTAGATGCTCTGATGCACTTGGATTTCTTCTTCCCTGTCCTAGGCGCAGTAGGGTGGTCTTGTAAAGGATCTACTGGATTACTTGTTGCTGAGGAGGGCTCCGTCGACCTAACCCTAACAACATGGGTATCGAAACATCCCGATGGGATTGCGGATTCCTATGTTTTATCGCCTGTTCTGGGGAGGTTTTCTACTTATTACGATTGAGTGGCCTCTTCCAGAGCAGTTCTAGAGCAAGGGTTAGAGTTTTGAGTGTAACAAAGGTCAGCGAGGGATGTGGGATCGAAGAGTGGAGACGGGCATGAGGCGAGAAGGTTGAGGGTTGAAGGAGACAAGGGCAGATAGTCGAGGGTGGGAGAGTCGATAGAGCGGGAACCGATGCGGATGGAGCTGTCCTTATGCCCAGGCAGGGAGACAAATGACACCGTTAGCGAGTAGGATGGGGCAGAGGTAACATTGGCTGATTTCAGAATAGGGTTTGGGAAGATTACCTGATCGGAATATGGATCCGGTGAATAGTCCACTGCGTTGAGTTCCATTCCCTCCATTCTTATCCACTGAAAACGACAGTTGTACAGGCTAAGACCGGCGTGCTGTAGGCTGGCTAGGGAAACCGCTATGGGTGCCTACTATAGTTAACCAGGGTCAGAGTAGGATGTTGAAAGTGTGTTGTACAACTCCATCCTCCCTCCACTGTCATGTTAGCTACTAATCTATCTAGAGATATGTATTTTTCCTTAAAGATAACATTATTCATTGTTATTTAAAGTCCAAAAATAATAAGGAGGGGGATTGAGCCATATTCTTTGATAGTCTTGTTTTTCACCCAATCCTACCAAGAAACAACAAGGGAGTCTCCCTGATGCTGTCTTCTCAATTTGAGTCGATTATGCACCTCGTTCCATGCCCCTTTCGAGAAGGGGAAATGAGAAAATAAGTGTACCAAAAAATATTCCTTATTCTCGCATAAGGTATACTATTTAGGCCCCCTTCAGCCTCCTCTTCCTGATATTATCCCACGTAGGAACTTTATTCTTGATTAGGCACCACATGAAGAGATGAGATTTAGCTAGACTCTCGAGTTTCCCAAGGTGTTTCCACCACCAGATTTTTTCTCCCACAACTCGATCGATGATGAGGTGTAGGTATCAAAATTTGGGAGTATAATCCCTAAAGGAAGAGAAGTTCAATTGTAGCTCATTCTTGTTTTATGTCAACCTGATATGAGAGAACCTAAGCTTAATGATGTAGTCATTCCAATTATTAGTGAAAGCATCCGAAATGCTTAATTTCCTCACCAAGGCCCAACCTTGTTGATAGATTTTTGAGGAAGGAGTATCTGAGACTTGGTTGAGAGTAATGATCCCCTATTATTTAAAAATAAAACAACTCCTGCAAAAGTTGGTATCCTTTCCTAGCACCAAACTAGGGATCCTATCTGATTTTGGCTTATGTACCACCCCCCACTTTCCAAGCTAAACCTGGTTCAATTAGCAAAAATGATTCAATTATTATTTTCCAAATTGCATAGACACATGAACAACGTTTTTTTGGATTTCTAATTTAAACCACAAAAGAGTCAATATGGATATATTTTATTAGAACCACATTTGTCTATAGGTTGTCTATGGCTAGAAGTCTCAAGCTTACTTTTGCCTCCAAAGCCTTTTGCAAAAAGAGGAATATTTTTCAATCCTCACCCTCCCCATGCATTTGCAATGGAAATTATTTCCCATTTAACCAAAGGAACCACAAACTGATATTTTGAGCATGTCCATAAGAACCACAAGAAGATATTTTGAAGCTTCTTATGTACCCCTTTAGGAATCCATGAGAGAGACGTCTAGTAAACTAGATTTACCTCCAACATAGATTCAATGAGGACAAGTCTACCTAGTTTGGAGAGCCATTTCATGCCCTATGATTGTATTCTTTTTGCTACTTTGCTATCATCCAATTCCAATCTGACTTCCGATAAGAATTGGGTTTCAGATGGAATCTCAAATACTTTAAGTCATCAACAAAACTAGATAAATTAAATGGAATAATATTATTTAAATTTAAAGTGTCAATTTATTCAAGAGCATGAGGTAATAAGGATTGTTTTTGACCTATTTTAATACACACCTATTTCTCGACTAAATAAATCCAAAGTAGATCTTAAGAACCTGACGGATCGCCAGGCTCCATAAAAAAAACTAGGATATCATCTAAAAATAGTAAGTGGTTGATTGAAAGGTCATAAACAACCTAGATCCCTTCGAATTATGCTCTTATTTTAGCATCTATTAGTAGTATACTTAGGACTTTCACCACTAGAAGGAAGAGAAGGGGCAACAAAGGATACCCTTTTCTCAAACCTATATGGGTGTGCAAGAATCCATATGTTGAACCATTAATTAGGACCACGAAGGAGGTTGATGTAAGACAACCCATAATCTAGAATATGAAGGGGTCCTCAAACCATATGTGAGTTAGCATTAGATAGAGGAAAATCCAACTAACCCAATCACAATATTTTGGCAAATAAATTTTCATAGTCACTCCTTTATGCCTTTGCATATTTAAACTGGTCAACCCTTCCTGATCCACACCTACAACCTCATGAATTTTCCTTCCTTCCAAAAAGCCAAATTTCTTCCTGGATATGGATTTATAAAAATTTGGGATTGATTTGTTGATCTATCACCTTAGGAATCAATTTGTAAATACAATTGCACAACAAAGTAGGTCTAAAATCATGAAAGTTTCCTTGGTTATGAACTTTAGGAATAAGGGCAAAATAATATTCTTTGAAATTGGATAGAATTTTACTATATGCCCTTGATTCCTCCACCACTCTCAAAAGGTCTCCTCTAATCAAATCATAAATACCAAGAAAGAATTCAATAGAACACTCATCTGTTCTAGGAATTTTGTCCTTCTGGAGGTTTTGTAAGACTCACTTGAACTCTTCTTCTCAAACTTTCTCCTTCAAGAGAGTATTGTCATCTTCATCTATAAATATGGGAAGTGATTGGGAAATCCAAATAATTTTTGTAATTGAAGTTCTTGCTTCAGGATAGAAGAGAGAGCTAAAATAACTCTTCCCCATGTTAGCCAAATCCTCAAAGGAGAATACTTGTACTTCATTATGGTCCACCAAATTCCAAATGATATTTTCCATTTTCCTTCCTTTTTCATAAGTTGTTAGGTCACTATAATAGTAGTGTAAACCCCATATTGTTATATTTTTGCCCCACGTAGACCCCATATTATTATTGGTGTGACCCATAGAGGCCCACTAATGTTGTTGTTGTGCCCTTCCATTATTATTGTTATGTAGACCCTGATTATATGGTGACCCTTTAAAATCCTATATATACCAAGGAGACCTTGTCATTTGTATCAACAAAGAATTATTCATTTATGTGATATAAAAGGAGGTTCCCCCCTCGAGGAGGCTTATTTTCAAGTCATTGATCTATCTTTTTTTTTGTGATTTGGTTAGATAACATATGGTATTAGAGCTTTTGATCCTAGGGTTTCTGTACTTCAAACATGTCATCTTAGAATTTTAACAATAATGTTTTTCCTATGAGGCTTTTAGAAGTTGAAATTTTGACCATGTGGATCTGAAATATTGGTTAAAATTGTGTAAAAATTTCAAATATTTCTGCAATATATTCTAGGAGATATGAGTCAAGGAAGTTAGGGTTTTTGTATGCTCCATAGTTTTGTCTCAAATAGGTGTCTCGAGGAAAATCATCATAACTATTTTTTCGGGCTTCCAAATTGAATTTCATAAAACGTTTCTGAAAGTGCATATAATTTATTTTCATGGGTACCATTTTTAGGGTTGAAGGCTAAATCAGTGACACATGGAATTCCGTACAATTTCACTCTACTGAACACGTCCCTAAGGAGGTCATCTTAGGACATTTGGCCTAACTTTATATTGAAGAATCCAATATTACTATAATTTGTGGTGTTGGAAAGAGGAAATGGATGGTTACCATAGGAAAAAACTCAAACCTTGGGAGGCCGAAATTACAAAGGTACAAGAGTTTCAATATCGAGCTAAGAAAAGTAAGAAATAGGTTTGTACTTTTTAAAATTTGCATAACTTTTATTTTAAAACTGGTTTTAAGTGATTCAAAGGGAACATTGAAGCACATGTATCATTATTTTGTTTTAAAATTCCTCAAATCAAAAGAATGGATAGATCTAATAAGCCAACAGAAAGCTCCATTATGACACATGAAGAAAAATGAAGAAATGCAACATGACATATCAAAATTACAAGACCAAGTGCAATAAATTTCACTCTCACAAAGAGAAACAAAAAATGAATTAGATGGTTTAAAAGAAGAAATGAAAGGTGTCATGGATACTTTAAAAGTAGAAATAAAAGGTGACATGATTGGTTTAAAATGAGACATGGAAGCAATGATGAATGTGAATATGGAAGGTTTGAAAGAAGGCTTGACAAAGTTGTTGCAAGAAAGACTTCCTAGTGGTGACAAGGCAGTGCATGAAACTCATGATGAGAAAAAAAGGAATGTGAATCATACTTTTAGAGATTCTAACTCAGGAACAAAGATCAACCATATTCCGAATATCAACATGAGAAAGTTTGATGGAAAGGATCAGGTAACATGGATACTATAGATTGAGTAATTATTTGATCTAAACGATGTTCCACGCACACAAAAGGTATGTATTTCATCTGTATAATTGGAACCGAATCAATTTGTGTGGTATCAATGGATTTTTTCTCATAAATCATTTGTCACTTGGACAATTTTTATGGAAAAAATGATAGAACATTATGAAGATACAAAGAACAATACATTATTTATCCAATTGATAAATCTCAAACAAAATGGTTTAATGGTAGAGCACATTAAGGACTTCTGAATATTGAATATCAAGGTAATTGATATTCCAGAGGAGCATATGATTGATGTCTTCATAGGTAATTTAAAGGATAACATCCAACATGAGGTTCACCTTTAGGAACCTAATTCATTTTAAAATGCATTTAGGATGGAAAGAAAAGTTGAAAGCGAAATTATGGAAACAAGGAGGTCTACCACTCAAATATAAAAATTGAAGTGTTTATTCTCTTAGCCTCCCACAACGTACAAGGTTGACACCACAAAAACTAGAGGAAAAAAGAGAAAAATGGATTTGTTACAGTTGTGATACCAAATACACTAAAGGTCATAAGTGTGCTGAGAAGAAATTATTTTACATAGATTATGAAGAGGAGGAAGAAAAGGAACAAGAAATATCAAAAGAATATGATATACACCAGGAGCCAACCCCAGAGAAATAAAAGTGAATCCGAAAATATCTTGTAATGCATTGGTGGGAACTACCCTCCTCAAACTCTCATGATAGAAGGATATATCAAGAAGAAAAAGTTAACAATGTTGATTGATTCAAGTAATAGCCATAATTTGATTGATTATAAGATAGCCAAGGAATTTAATTGCTTTCTATATCCAACACCAAAGTGTCAAGTGATGGTTTCAAATGGAGGAACTATAAATTGCTTAGGGAAGTGCCATAATATCAAGCTAGTAGATATACATATTGAGTATTCCAATGCTTTCCATTCCAATGGGTGGTGTTGATGTTGTATTAGGAATCCAATGGTTAAAACATTTAAGGACAATAGATTTTAATTTTCAAGATATTTCTTGAAATTTTTGGACGGGAAGGAAATTGAATTAAGGGGTACCAAATGGAAACCGGGGAAGATAACCAACTCTAATGTCATGAAAAATCTTTTGAAGAAATGACAATAAGGCGTAATTTCACAATTATTCTCACTCGATATTGAAACATCGAAATCACCCATTTATCCTAATCTCCAAACAGTCCTATACAATCATTGCAAGGCATTTGAGATTCCCAAAGGTCTCCCATCTATTCGTGATCATGATCATGTTATTCACTTGATTCGAGGAAGTGTTCTGTAAAACATTAGACCTTACAAATATCCCTACGCCCAGAAGAGTGAAATTGAATGTATGCTTACAGAAATGCTAGAGGCAAGTATTGGTGCACAGAAGGATAGATCAAAGTGTATATGCCCAGATTATAGAGAGCTCAATAGGCTCACTATTAAAGATAAATTCCCCATTCCTGTCACTGATGAATTTTTGGATGAATTATATGGAGCAATCTACTTCACCAAGTTGGATCTTCATTCCTAATATCATCAAATTAGAATGAAGACTGAATACATTCAAAAAACAACATTCATAACTCATGAAGACCATTATGAAATTTCCATCATGCCCTTTTGCCTTGCTAATGTACCTTCCACATTTCAAGGTTTGATGAATTCCACTTTGAAACCCTCTCTTAGAAATTTTTTGTTACTATTTTTTGATGATTTACTAATCTACAACAAGTATTAGAAAGATCATCTTTAGCATGTTGACAAGGTGCTTAAGCTATTGGAGGAGAAACAATTGTATGCAACACCCTCCAAAAATTTAGAATACAGGAGAAGGAATATTTGGGTCATATTATATCTCATGAGGGTGTTAAGGTAGACCTTAATAAAATTAAAGCCATTAAGGAATGGGAAATCCCCAAAACCCTAAAGCATCTCCAAGGAATTCTCAAGTTGACAGGGTATTGGCATAATTTTTTTAAGAATTATGGAAAAATAGCAGCACCTATAACAACATTACTAAAGAAAGATGCATCTTTGAAGCAACTACGACCTTTGAACATATTAAAGAGGAAAAGTGCTAAGCTATGGTATTACCTACATCAGACTTCAAAAAAACCTTTATTGTGGAATGTGAAGCCTTAGGAAATGGAATTGGTGTTGTTTTAATGCAAGAAGGAAGACCCATTTCTTTTTAAAGTCATCCAATCAATGGAAGTTATTTAAACAAACCTATTTATGAGAAGGAAATGCTGGAAATACTACATGCCCTAAGGTAATGACACCCTTATCTAATGGGAATACACTTTAAGGTAAAAACAAATCATTATAGTCTTAAATAGTTTTTGGAACAAATATTCTCTTCAAGAAAGTAGCAAAGATGGGTCATAAAGATGTTGGGTTATGAATTTGAAATCTTCTATAAAAAATGGAAGCAAAATGTTATTGCAGATGCACTACGAAGAGGGGATGATGATGCGGAAGAATTTATTTGTGCTATTTCTATTATGCTACTTGATTGGATAACTAAAGCAAGGGATCAATGAAAGAATGATGAAGAGGTGTGGGCACTCATTCAAAAGTTGTAGCAAGATCCCAGTACATCTAATACATTTATCTAGAAAAATGATTAATTATGGTACAAATATTTCTTATATCTATGCAAGAACTCCCAACTCAAACAAAATATTCATTTTGAATTGCACACCTCTCCTTTAGGAGGGAACTTGGGATTTTTAAAAACTTACCACATTGTGAACATGGAATTTTTTAGGATGGCCTTAAAACTGATATTCATAAGTTTGTGGCAGAATGTTTGGCTTTCCAACAAAATAAAATTGAGACAATTAAAACCCCAAGTCTGTTACAACCTTTATATATTACAAGTTAGCATCGAGAGGAGGTTTGAATGGATTTTGTCGTAGTTTTATCCAAGTCCGAAGGAAATAGTGTCATCATGGTGGTAGTTAATAGACTTACCAAGTATGCACACTTTTATGCACTATATCATCCTTTCAAAGCTAGTACATTTGCTACTGTATTTATGGAAAAAATTCAAAAGCTACAAGGAAACCAAAAAATTATTGTAAGTGACAGATTTCCCATTTTCATTGGAAATTTTTGGACATAATTATTTTCTTGTCTTGGTACCCAATTAGCTCATAGCTCACCTTATCATCATCAATCTGGAGGGAAAACTGAGATACTGAACAAATGTTTGGAAAGATATCATCATTTCTTTATATCTTATAAACAAACACAATGGGTCAAGTGGTAACCTCTAGCAAAATGGTGTTATAACACTTCCTTCCATACCATAGCAAAAATGACCCCATTTATGACACTTTATGGATATCATCCATCATCAAGCACATCATTTTTAAGAGAAAATTCTAAGGTTCAAGTAGTGGAAGATCACATTGAGTATCAAAAACATATTCTTGAACTCTTAAAGAATAAACTGACTCTTGTGCAGAATCAAATGAAACAACACAAAAAGCATCATAAAAATGAAAGAAGTTTTAACATAGGTGATTGGGTATTTTTACGACTAAAAGTATACAAACGAATGTCCCTAAATCAAGCTAAGAAGGATACCAAATTATCACCCAAGTACTATGGTCCTTACAAGGTGTTGCAAAAGATTGGTACTATGGAATACAAATTGGATCTCCCTACATCTTCCTGAGTACACCTAGTTTTCTGTGTTTCATACTTAAATAAGGTTATAGGTAAAAAGCTTCAAGTTCAAACAATATTGCCAGAAATTGGCAAGGAAAAATCATATTGCATCCTAAAGAAGCCATGGAAACAAAAACCTAGCAGCTACAAAATCGATCAATTTTAGAGTATCTCAATAAGTGGAAGAACTTACCTGTTGAAGATTCCACATGGGAGGATGAGTATTTTATATAGAAGCATCGCAAACTAATAAATCATTGATGACAACAAATTGCTGAAGGAGAGGGGCATGTTAGGCCCCTATAATATTAGTGTAGCACCCATATTGTTATTTTTGTGCCCCATGTAGCCCCCATATTGTTATTGTTGTGCCCCATAAAAGGCCACTATTGTTATTGTTGTGCCACACATTATTATTGTTATGTAAGCCCTGATTATATTGTGCCCTTTAGACTCCTATATATACCAAGGAGGTCTTATCATTTGTATCATCCAATAATTGTTCATTTATGTGATGTAAAAACAGGTTCCCCCCTCGAAGAGACTTATTTTCATGTTGTCTATCTATCTTTTTTTTGTTTTTGCGATCTGGTTACATCACATATAATAATTTTGTGTTTTCATCATCACTTTCTGGCCAATTTTCTCTGATTTTTAGCCTCTAAAGCACTTCCTTCTCCTCTAGCAACTTTCTCTTCTTCGATTCTAGGTCGATGATGCTAGATTTGGATTCCTCTTAAACAAGCCCCCCTTCCTTTGTGTTAATAAGGGCAGAAAGGTCCTTGTCCACATTTATTAGGTCATGTTCATCCTTGACCCTCTTAAGTGCTTCCCATTCAATGGTGACTTTTTTTACTGTAGCTAAATTCTTGGAAAAATGAGAGGAAACAAATAATTCTGAGGATGCCTCAAAAGGAGTTCATTTGACGTGAACTAGGTCTAGGAATTCATCTTGATCTAGCCAAGTAAAATTGAGCTTCAATGGACTATGATGTTTCCTACCATTCCCTCTTATCTCTAGTAGAATGAGATAATGGATTGATTCGCCCCTCGTAGCAATTCATTTTCAAACCATGTTTTGACCTTCTAAAGGAACTTCATAAATTAAAAAATGACTGACCCTTTTATCAACCCTGGCCTCAACGACTTGCTTATTCCTCTAGGTTGGATTGAAATTTTTAAATTCAACATATGATAATTTACATTCCAATATGAGAGTGAAAAATAAATCCAAAAGAGTTTTTGGGCATGCATGGGGGCTGTAAACCTCAACTGCTCCATTCGAGAAATTAAAATCCCCACCCAAAATGAGATTATTAGAGTCTAAAATCCTCTTCCTAAATAGACCTTCCCAAAGGGGGTATTTTCCTTATATGGGTCATAGACATTCCAGATCCTAAACTCCAACCTCAAATCCATCAAAAATACATCTATACCCAAAAAAGAGTCTAATCCCCATGAATTGATCAACTTAATACACCAAGAATTCCACTGAATAGTCAACCTATCCGACCTTAAAAAGAGCCATTTAGAAAACATGGATTCAAGAAATCCAGTAATATTCTCCCAATATCCCATAGTTTCTTGAAGGAGTAGGATATCTGGGCAATTAAAGACGATAATTCAACGTAAAGCTAGTTCTTCAGACATGCTAGCTAGATTGTTGGAGTTGAAGGATAATACAATCATATGGGAATTCCGCCCAATTTTTTTGATGCTCTAGGTAACCTGTCAACGTACTATCGTTTCCCGGAGTCCATATCACAAGGAGCCTTGATTTGGGATTTTCAAATTTTTTATTTCCTACCCCACCCTTTACCTTCCACCTATGGGTGTGATGATGAAATCGACCCCCCAACAGGGTTTGGGATGCATGTAGAAGGCACACATGAGCTCATATTATAGTGAGAATGTGGTTTTAATAAATTAGTAGCAGTTGACAACTTAGAATAAATATTAGATGCTGCAGTCAAGGTAGGAGCCAATGGAATAGGACATCAGATATGGTCTATTGTTGGAAATAATACTGAGAGGGGGGGGTGAATCAGTATTATCACATTAATAAAACTTTTTCAATTCCATAATCAGATTCATATATGCTACTTCCACAACTTCTTAAGATTAAGTTAATCGATCTTCAATGAGTGCATTAGGACATTATCAACCATATTATCAGTTAACAGATGCAGTAACATAAAGTAGATCATCACACATAAGGCACACATATGAACACAATGATATAAGGTGGAAACCCAATGCGGGAGAAAACCACCTGCTGCAAGTCATCTCAATCTTCTTCTTAATAAGAAAATTCTTTTACAATATTTGTACTGGTGCAGCCTTATACCAGTACGGGAGCTACAACCCCCTTTGCTCTTGTACTAGCCGATCCATTTACTAGTACGCAGGCTACTACCTGCTACAATGCTCCAAGATTTCTTTTAGCTCTTGTACTAGCTTAGATACTAGTACGTAGGCGCCGGCCTACAATCTTCTCCCTCTAAGTACCACGTTTCATCAATTTTCATACTGGATACATTGAGGCACAACTCATAATCTTGAAAGGCCACATTTCATCCAATTTTCATACTGGACCCAACAACAACATTGAAGCTCAAACAACCTTCTGAAACACCCAATCAACTGTAGTAACTAGATCAACAATAATAGAACCAAACCCAGGATGCAACAATGATAAACAAAGATTTTAAGAGAAGGAAGCACCCTGCTCAACTGCTAGCCTGAGTCCGGACTCACCCTGCTCAACTGCTAGCCTGAGTCCCGGACTCACCCTGCTCAACTGCTGGCCTGAGTCCCTGGACGCACCCTGTTTAACTGCTAGCCCGCGTCCCGGACGCACTCTGCTCAACTGCTAGCCTGCGTCCCTCGCTCTGAGTCTTTTGAACTGCCTGCGTCTCGGCGCACCTGAACCCTTCTGCGCCTGCGTCCGGCGCACCTGAACCGGTTCGCTCCTGCGTCCCGGACGCACCTGAACCCTTACTGCACCTGCGTCTCTTTAGATATGAAAGATATTAAGACTTCAAGACTAACCCAAACAGTCAGATCTACAGATCTGATCGTGCGCCATAGCGATCATAGTCCATTAGAAGATTCGCCTTCATAGATCTGGACTAGATCTCACCAAAAGATATTCAACAAAGATGGTGCTTAATCCAAATGAACTCCTTTGCTTTATATAGGCAAGCTCCTCCCCAAAACATGGAACAATACCACGAGCCGACACCATAGAAACGCAAAACCGTCAGCTAGGTACCACACAAGAAACCCCCACGTGCTTTCCTCTGCCTTGATATGTGTGCACTGGGTGGACGCACCCCCTAAACGGCTGGCCTGCATCTCTGGACGCGGGTTCTGCATGGATTACCTGCGGGGACGCACTTTCTGTAAGGTGTACCTGCGTCCTTCATAATTTCAACAATATTTGAGCCTCTGCTTACAAAGAGCTTGCCATTTGATTCCTTTGAGCTATCCTGTAATATGTCACATCTGATATCTCTTCTGTAGATTCATCTGAATGTATATAAGTGAGATGATCTTCTATGAGAGTGTTGCCATCAAGTACAACATATGCATCATAATGCCAACATCTATCATCAACACGGATCTAGAAAGGGGTTAAGGGACCTATCCTAGTGAAACCTTTTCTTGACCCTTCCCCAATTCATTTACATAAACATCCATATTCAATAAAGGGGAAGACAAAAGAGTAGAATAAGTACCCATTAGTGTCACCGGCTCACCCTGCTAGGGATCATTGATCATCTCCTTGGGCGTCTCTTCTACCACTCATGTTGGAGTCTCTATATCCTTCGCCTATGGCGACTATGGGTTGTTTCTCATATTTTAACTAGTAGGTTCCTCCACAAGAGAAATACTCAGGAAGAAATGTATTTTTTTAAGCTCCTCCCCTCAAGAAATGTCCTCCACTTATGTGGGGAAACCCCCAAGTTCTTTGGATCATGAAAAAAGGTAGAGGGAATTCCTTGCCACTATTCCTATGCTTATGGCATCTCCTACAATGAAAAGTGACACCTTCATATTATAATATTTGATTATAGGTCATCCTAGCCACCTCCAAATTGAGATCAATAGTCATCCCCTCCTTACTGTCCATGTAGACCAAAATCTAAGCTATTTCCATTAACCTTGGGTTTTGGAAAGACAGATCAACCTCCAAAAACTTCCCTAGCAAATTACTGATGTGCTGAAATATCTCCATTGTCCGTAATTGAATTGAAAAACTAAGGAGGTAGACCCATGTGGGTGACATTTTGTAATATTT
Source organism: Pinus tabuliformis (assembly GCA_031772625.1). Lineage (NCBI taxonomy): Eukaryota > Viridiplantae > Streptophyta > Pinopsida > Pinales > Pinaceae > Pinus > Pinus tabuliformis. Next base: position 598,947,465 of record CM062808.1, read on the forward strand.
TCCTACTCAAGTTGAAAGGGGAGTCCATTATTTTAGAATAATATGTGAATTCTCGATGCTCCAATTTCTATTTAAAACCAAGTTTACCTCCTCTATGGAATTAAAACATAGATAAAACAATCCCCAACCTAAATATGTAATAGAGGGTAAGTATTTCATATGACCTCCCCATGTTAAGGAAACACATTTGCATAAATATTTTTGAGAGAATCTTTGACTTTATATGTGTTTGAACATTGCTAGATCTCCTAACTACACCAGCTCATGAAATTGGACATCCTTCCCTAATACCACCTTAAATTCCCCCCTTAATATTTTCACATCTGTACTTTTTCTATCTTGACCCTAATTCAATTTTTTCCATTCCTTGACACATCCATAGAGCCCCAGCCATCTTTGAGGTTTGGCCTATTTCTAGGAACCCCATCAACCCTCAGAGATTCATTCATTTTGTGAGCCTCTAGGTCCAAGGAAATAATGATAGTTCCAGTGTTACTAAGAAAAAAAACCCTCCTGATTTGCAATTGTGATCCACCCCTTGTCTTTAAGCTATGAAACCCCATTGATTGCCCTTCCACCATAGGATCAACAATGTGATACAAATAAACTCAATTCCCTTCCCCAGATAGTAAATTAAAACCCCTAAAAGTAATAAGCTATCCAAAAGCTTGATTAATCATATTATAGAGCATATAAACCTCCATGAGTGAACGACTGCATTCCTAGTTGAAAATTCTGTATCGCAAGGTTGTATGAATGCTCCTTCACTACGTGTGGAGTCTCAATATTTCACATCACAACCCACTCTTGTGGGTTGTATTATTGGGAGTCACCTATATGTAAGGATGGTTCTAATCTAGCAATCAAGCCACTAAATATTCCCCCCCTTTGTGACAGGCCTTCAAAATATTCTACATCATGTTCCCATACCAGATCCATCACCCCTTTCTTGAACCATTCTCTAGGACTCATGGTCCCAGTGCCACCTAGCTCTAATGAGATCTGAAAAAACTCTAATGGGTTAAGGGAGTAGTCCAACAGTATCTCATATGACCTAGTAGAGTCCAATGATTCCACTGTGATTATGTTCAATTGGTTCATTGTTGATTTTACAACCCAATATGATGAAGATATGGTAAAAATATTTCACTCTTACTCTCAAACATAAATAAAATATTTCAATTTATATTTTAACTATCGAGTATGAGAAAGATGTAACTTAAATAAACTATTTGAATATCTATATTAATTAACATATTTCAATACAATTATATATATCTATATCTATATATATATATAGACACACACACACCATGTCTAATTTTTCATTGCTTAAATTGCATTTTTGAATATATATACATGGATTCAGTACCTTCACAATCCCCTTGGATAATTGTAAACAACGTAACTTATACTTCAATTCTAGTGTGTGTGTGTGTGTGTGTATATTACTTAGCTAATTGATGGTGCTTCATGCAACATATGTATGTGTTATGAGGAAATGAATGGATTAATAACAATAACAACTATGGAACTATGGTCAGATTAGAATAACATTCCCTGACTTCGAAGGACGAAGTGTCTCCTCTTATCAAGTTAGAAGAGGTTTAATTAAGGAAGATAGTTTGGAATATCCTTCTCATATTGTCGCAGTTTGGTGAACTAGCTCAATATTTTGATCTTCATGCCAAAGGTCTCCATATTGTCCGCATTTATTGCACTTTTTACTTGAAATGTTAAATAAAATTTGTCACCAAAGATGTATAACTTTAAATTAAAGGAGATACATACTTATGAGGTGTAGGCTAGTTAGTTTGAGCAGGATTTAGTCAAATGATATAATACCTATGAGGTGTAGACCCGTTGGTTTGAGTAGGATTTATTCCCCATCAGTTTAGGTACAAAGCCACTTTTGGGGAATTAAAATATGCCAAGGAGCATCCAAGCTCTACCCAAGTTTGCATAATATTGGTGATAGAATTTGTATACATCATTATTCCATCCAGTAAAGGTTGACCTTGACCTTTTCTCAACATAGTTAAAAAAAATGAAAATTAGGAATGATACATAATATATACCATCATAGTCCCCTATAACATAGTAGCTATTTAGGTAAGTTAGTCAGAAAGCATGAGTAAGAAAAAGAATGAAGTTGTGATTAGAGGGAAGGCTTCCAACCATTAACACTTCACATTTCAGTTGACATCCTCTCTCACCTCTACCTTGGATTCTCATATTTGGCTTTGCTTTGGCTTATACCCAGCAAAGGATATAAGATAACATAGGTGAAAATTTCCTTGGCATATATTCAAGCATTGCTGGAGGTAATCGTAAACCCTTCCATTATTAATTTTTGTGACTATATTACTTCAGTCAAAGAATTAACAACAACATTGCAAAAATAAAATTATTTGTGTTACAAGATCACCCCAACAGAATAACATGAAGCTCTCTTTTATATCAACATCTTGGACACTTCTACTATTTTCTAACTTATGCTTTGTATGAAGTATATATCTTAGAGTAGAAATCATGGGCTAGTGGAGTTATATAGCCTTCTAAAATATGTTAGAGATAATTATTTCACAATTGAACCATCTTCCATCATCTATAGTATCTTCCACCACCTCACCACACACCGAGTTGGCTTGAGCATATTCAAAAGGGCAACACCGTCGTACATTATTCAAATGTGAAGGGGTAACATCGCCTTCTAGAATCAATATTTTAATTTATGTAACTGACTAAATTTTTTGTATAAATAGATTTTCTTAGCCAGAGGAAAATATCCCACTCTCAACTTTTGTATTTGTGTGTGTAATTTAGCAGTTGTAGTTGCAGTTTACTGTAATGTTTTCTTCTCTATTTCTTTCAACTAGTATCAGAGCTAGGAAGCTACATAGAGTTTGAGATTCATCAACGAGATATGTGTAGATCTTTGTGATATTTGTCTGAGGCTGCAAAAACTATCGTCGATATGTGTGTAGCTACTAGAGTATCAAGTAGCTAGACTAAAACCATGTTTAGCAAGTAAAGAGTATCTTCTAGCAAGGAGGCAACAATTTTTTTTTTGGTGATTCTTTGACCGATATCATGAAGGTTTGGAGGGGAGCATAAGTCTACTATGAGAATAATTTGATGGTCGAAATATTCACATGGACAGTATCTTGAGCATAAGCTATGCAATGCCAAGCTTTTTATTTTGCAAATATGGATCATATTCCCAGATACTATAATCATTTGAATTTTGTAATTCAACAAATGGTATGTACATCAGTGTTCTATGGAGAGTTTATACATGTATGTGTCTATACATCCTTCATTGAGATTGTCATGAAGAACGAATTATTGCAAGATTGCTACTACAACGATACACACTGGATCAAAGATTGCTACAAATATAGGTCCCTTTTTGTGTATACACCAAATTATAAATGGAAAACACATCAATCCTTGAAACAACCACATGCAGTTTGATCCATTATTATGAATGGGATAAAATTTAACTTATTCTCACTTTCTTTGAATTTAACTCGATTTTGAATTCTGGGAATATTTTGGAATCAGACAGACAAGAACAAGGTAAAAAAATTGACTTGTGGACAAGAAAAAGGTCAAACAATTGACCCAGCTCCTATCTATTAGATTCTAGAATATTTTCAAAATTTGCAATCATATCCACTTTAACAATGAACTAAAAAATGCTACCAAGAAAATAGCTATTCTGAATACACATAAATTAGAAGCTCAATATTCCAACCAACAACCCAGACACTTGATGTTTATGCACATATACCAAAGAAATCACACTCGACTCTAGTGGTCCAAGAAAACACATAATAGTAGTAAATGATAATTAAGTTGGATATTCCCTCTCAACTGGAGCCTGCATTAAGCACATAAACCCCAATTGTTAATTTGGAACTTTAATTAGATTTTTGCTAACAGGAGTAACTGAACTTAACTTTTTGGTATCTTATGAAGAGAAATGAGGACAAAAGTAAATTGTTTGATCTAGTTCCTATCCATCAAATTCCATAATATTCCTAGAATAAAATCTAAAATTGAAATAAAAATAATTGTTAGGAATTAGATAAAACTAACATTTAAAATCATGGTGATGGTAGTCTGAAATACAATCCACACTTTCCATGAGACAATTCCCCTGAAATTGTATGCATTTAGATTGACTCTAAGCATTTTAATTTCAAGCCCCTTGCATAATTTCATCATCGTTGCCCCACCTACAGAAATAATGATGCCCACAACCTTTGCCTACCTCTCCTTCTCTTAATATTGACATTATCCAATTTGAATGAACCACAATTGAATAAGAATGACCAATGGATTAAACCCAACTTAGTTAAGTTCAATAGAATTCCTAATTGAAAATTTTAAGATGGGAATTGAAACTAGAGGAACTTATTGAGCTTGAACTTCTACCTAAGGCTAGTGGCCATCACAAACATGATGGGTGGGATTAAATTTAATATTATTCAAGAAAAAGTAGAATTAGTATAGTACAATCCCTTTACACAAAATTTTTGACTAATTGTAATTCTGCATACAAGAAAAAAAGTTCTCCATTTTAGTTCCCTACTTGATTTGTGTTTCTGCAAGCATGGTACAAATAACAATGACAACAATAAAGTGAATTCAACCATGCTTACCTGCCGAGTGCAAGAAAGAAAATATAAAAAAAGATGGACAATGTTATAGGAGGTCTGCGGTGTCTACAACAATCATAGATAGAGGGCATTAACTTCTATAATGGCGATAATGATATGCTTGTGATAAAATGCAAAAATGTGGAGATAATTGATTAAAAATGAAGTAATACCATCTAGGGTACTTTTTACTTATGTAAATGATGGTACTTCATGCAACATGTGTTTTTGTTGTAAGGAAATCAATGAATTAATAACATTAATACATATGGAACTACGGTTTGATTATAATAACATTCACTCACTTGGATGGAAAAACTATATCCTCTTCTCAAGTTACAGGAGGTTTAATTAAGGAAGATATCCCACCTATGGCAAGAGAATGTCATAGGTGAAACTAAATAACATAGAGCTAAAGTTACATAGCCAAGAGTGCACAAACAAAAAACAGGCTACCATATGATTATGGAGGGAGTGAATACTAGTTAACATGTGTGATTACATGTGGTGGGATAGCCACACCATCGCCCCCTTTTAAATGAAATGGGAGGCAGCAGGGTGGTGGGCACCCCAACTTCCTCCATTGATGCAAAATACAACACCCCACTTGGGAATGTTTTTCTATGATAAAGAATAATTTTAATATGATCCCTTCAATTGGACCATGCCTCGTTACACCATGTAGTTTCTAGATGAATATTTTGTTCTTTGAAAACCCACGTTAGCCAGGAAATCCACCACCTTGTTACCAGGATGTTGGGAGTGGGATTAATGATTGAAGAAATGGATTGGATCAATATTTTAATGCGGGGGATGAGGATGAGGACCTATAGTCATCAAATATTACACAAATTTTCCATTGGAGTCACATTTAATGTTCTCCTAATTGTTGTAATAACCAACTAAGAATCACCATCATCTTGTAGTTTCGATTATCCTTCATTCTTAGCAAAAAATAGACCTGTCTCCAAAGCAACGAATTATTCCATACTATTATTGTTTATCCCACAATTACTAATATAAATAAGTAGAGCACAACCATCATAGTCATGATATATCCCTCCATAACTTTATTGGCATGGGTTCCCTTTAGAATCGCCATCAAAATTCAACCTTACAAAGGCTGTTGGAAGAGGTGTAAAGGTTAAGGGATAATAATTTCTTCTACTTATGGACTTGGTTTTTATTTGAGAAATCATAGACGGTGGAAATTTTAGTATGTTTAGAACCCCTATCTCATGTGGATCTTATTTCCAAGCCTCCTAAGTCCAATCATCTAATAAGATGGTCTTCCTGACATTTTCTCTAATGAGTTTCCATACTTGTCCTTCTTCAGTTTCCATATGCTAGAAAATCCTCTTATTTAATTTTTTCCAAGTCACCCACATTATAAATCCCATAACCCACATCCATGTACAATTAAGGACTGGATTGTTGAAAATTTTTGGGCTCCATTGCTCCATTATTTGAAGAACGTTGTTGTAGTTTCGTATGATTACCCACATAAAAGTATGAATTGAGCCCATAAATAGTCGGGAAAAGGAAAAACATTGAGTAGGTGTTAAATATTCTCCTCTTGAGTCCTACATAGAAGGCAGGTTGAAAGACCTTGAAACCTCTTTTTATGAAATTGATCCCATCAAAGGATATTTATTTTTCCATCTAGCCACAAGAATTGGGTGACTTTGAGGTAGTGACCTTGCATCAAAATTTTGCACCAAAGTAGCTTTCTCAGAAGTTTGTTATGACCAACGAACAATTTATAAGATTCTTTTAGGGTAAAAATTCATTTTTTTTTATATGCCTAGCATAGTTTATTATGACATTTTTCCATTGATATCTTATGGATTTGTAGTTCTTGATTTAGTATTTGTTATACTGTCATAGTAGGGTGATCAGGCCAATCTTCCACCATCTTCCATACTCCCCATGAAGTAGATCAAGGAGATGGTTTCCAAAATTCTGCTATTGTAGAACAATATTGAGCTATTATAAAAGCCTACAGTTCCCAAAACTCCTCTCGATCACCCAAGAGAGGCAATTGTTGCAATGAATATTTCCAAAATAGTGTAGTGTGACCGTTCTAAATTTCCCAGAAGGCATGGTTTTGAACAATGCTTTGATTTTCTCATGAAAAATTCCATATCGAGGAACCTAGGGTATATTTTGTTGCTCTTATCTTAGTCAATTGCGAAGAGGTTTGGTAGTACTTCTGGCTCCAAATCTATTTCCATAATTCATTACCTTTCATGATTCACCTCCTCTATATTTTATCTCCTATGGCTTTATGTCACGTATTCAGATATTGTATTCCCAAACCCCCAACCAACTTAGGGATACAGATATTTTCCCAGGAAACCAAAGACGATTTTCATTCTTTCTTGTCTCCTCTCTAAATGAAGTTTCTATACAAAGTAGTAATGTTCTTAAGGACTACTTTAGGAGATGGTAGTACAGATAGTTGATATGTTGGGAGTGGCTATAGGACAAATTTTATAAGGACCAATCACCTTACCAAGTTGAGTGTACAAAACACCCAAATATCTAAATTGTGGGAGAGATTTTGTAGTATGTCCTCCTAATGAGGTACTCATGGGGAGTTCTAAATTAGAGGTGATCTTGGATACATAGTAGGGAGTTTACCTATCTTGAAATCCAATAGACGAGTCAAATGTCTCTATACAACAACATTAGTATTGAAAACATATATATTTGTTTGTTAAAAATTGATCACCGTACTTGAAGAATCTATGAATTCATTGAGAATTATCCTCAAAATAATAATATCACCATTTGTTGGTAATCCAAAGAGCATAATATCATTAACCAATCCCTAATGGGTGACAAGGAGATCCACACCGTACAAATGAATCCCTCTTAGTTTATTTCAGGTTCTTGCAACTTTAATGTATCTACCCAAACCCTCCACTAATATTATGAATATGATTGGGGATATTGGATCCCCCTATTATAATCCTCTTGATGGATTCAATTTTTATGTTGGGGACCCATTAAAAAGAATTATAAAAATGGAGTATAGATTAAGGATTTAATATGGGAGATTCGTTGGTCCAGAAATCCAAAGGCCTGGGGGCTTTGGAGAAGAAATTCCCAATTTAATAGATCATAGGTTTTTGAGGGGTCAAGTTTTATCAACATCATTGCTCGCTTGGATTTTCTTAGGGAGTGGATGACCTCGTGATTTACCACTATCCCACCCAAGATTTGATGCTTTTCTACAAAGCTTGTCCATTTTAGTGATATGATAGCACTAAGTAGAGGATTAATTTGGTTAACAATGACAGTTGATATAATATTATAGACGACATTACAAGGGGATATCAGTCTAAAACCACTATCATAGTCAACTCTATTAGCTTTGGGGATAAATGTAATAAGAGTGGCATTAAATCTTGGACATACTGATTATGAGAGACATGATTCTTCTTCTAATAAATGCACCTCTAGGCCCAAAAAATACCAACATCCTTGGAAAAAGTCCATTGTGAAATCATTTGGTCCTAGGGCTTTTTTTTGGGTATCACCATCATTTTCTCTTCCACCTCTATAAAATAAATTGTGTACATCAAAGCTTCATTCAGGGCTAGATGGATTAGGGTTGGAATGTGAGATGTGATTATTTGGATTTCTTCCATTCTATTTAGTGTAGTCTCCATTAATATGGAGCAATAATAGGAGATGAGTTCTTGTTCTAGTTTTTGCACCAGGTGTTTCCCATCCTCAGAGAAGAGAGAAAATATTATGCTTTTATGCCTATGCTTGACCATTGCCTTATGGAAGAATTTCAAATTTTGTTCTCCTTCTTTCAACCACTGCACTCTGGCTTTCTGTTTCTAGAGGATCTCCTCCTGCTTTATCCATTATTCTATTTGATTAATTAATTGTCCCTCTTCCGTCACAAGGCATCAATGCGACCTTCTAGGAAATATGTATTTTATTATTAAAATAAATGAAAAATAATTTAAGTAAATTAATATATAAATTTTGGTTAATTTTTAAAAAATTATATTAAAATTTTAAATCCATTTTTATACTTAAAATATATAAAAATATTTTAAATTTATGTTCATAATGACTTATCTTAATAACATGGAACATTCCACATCAACCAAATAATAACTAGGAAAAAAATAATTAAAAAAAACAAAAATCATAAATCCAAAATTTATTAGATTTAATAATTACGCCTTAAGGCATTCCCCTTTGAGAAGAACTCCCCTAGGTGCCACTTTGCACTCTGATGTACCGTAAAATCTATTGTTAGATGATTGAGAGCTCTTCCATCATTAGATCCCACTATTTTAACTGTCAACTAAATCTTCATTTGTGAAATCTTTCAACAAGCAGAAGAAGAAAGCACCTTTCCCCCTTTGTGATGATACAAATTCTTCATAACCCTACCCAAACTCCTCCAATATTTTCTCCATGAAATGCAACTTCTTCCTCCACAGTAGCTTCGATTCCTTATGATATTGTCATTTAAATACTCTGTCAAGGATTCATTGATGTATCTACACTGATATGTTATAATCTGCATGAAATAAGAACAATTTTAAGATAAAATTCCACGCAAAATCCATTAAATAGTTTCTTAATAACAATGTTAATCGCTTCGTCATGCAAGTTAGTCGTTTATCTGCTTCCACCATCAAACATGTTCTAGGTATCATGGTTCTATTTCTTTGTCCGACCTTGAAATTTATTGATACATCAAAAGTGTGTCGTATTGTTAACTATGTTTGTTTCTTTATGTTGCAATATTAGATAGGCGACCGAAGGATCTGGCTTCCTACGAACCTCCAAGATCGAGTGCCCACATGTTAGTTTAGACATTGTTCAATATTCATGAAAATCAACCCATTGCTCCACCTAACTCGCGGGAACGCTGCAGTACCAAAACGTTTGCTCATAGTAATGCACTTGGATCTTCGCTGGGTGCTTTCTTATTCAAGATAAAGTATGAAATGGGGAACAAAAATAGAAGAAATAGGTGAATCGTCTAGATACATTACTACTTTTCCTATAGGAAGCAGGAAGTTTGCAAAATAAACTGGAAAAAATTTACAAAAAATTGTAGAATGAACGAGTAAGAAGTGGACAATTTCAGTGTGATTAGGTGTTTTTTTCATGTATGAAAAGGAGGATGAAAATCAGAGGAATGAGGATAGTGAGTCAACCCGTTGCACCACTCCTTGGTCATGTAGTGAGTGAAAAGAGAATACATAATGAGGAGTAAGAGGAAAATATTTAAGAAGGATTAAGTAGCGACACCATTTTCTCATCTTTTATAGCCTTAGATTATGGTTAGATATTTTTATGATACTTATATCATGGTTTTTCATTGTTTGGTGAGTCCTAGAGTATCATTTAGGCAGCCAAGTATTCATTTATAATATTGGAACTCGTAAACAAGTTTCTTGCGGTATGTTTGATGTGGCTACTTTTAAAATATCAAAATAAAATACTTTTAAAATATCAAAATATAATTTTTTTTTTCTGTTTGTTTGACGTGCTTACGCTAAATATATCAAAATACAATGGAAAAAAAGAGTTTTTATATTTCCATTCCCTACTCCGTGCTCGATTCATTAGGCATTAAATTGTTCTTGTATCTTATTCATTAAAAGGGACATAACTACACGATTATCAAATACATGAAATTTATGATGGCTTAAAATTAATATTTTTTGGTATTTTAATATTATTTCTGTCATAGAATTTAATTATTTTTTATTAATTTCAATTGATTTTTATTTAGATAAAAAATTAATACTTTAATTAATTTTAATTCATATAGTTTTTTTGTATTGATAATGGTTGATTTAGTTTACATGTCATCTAACGTGAGTAAGTTTTTTTATATAATAATTATATTTATTTGGTTAAATAGTTAATTTAAATGTTGATAGTTGTTTATTTTGAAATATAGAGTTTTATTTTAATATCAATAATTATTTAGGTAAATTCTCTCTATGTCTTGTGGAAAAGAAAAACATTCATCAATCAATTATAAGAAGATTTGTGTAAAATCTTAATTTGACAAATGTCAAAATTTCATTATGGTACAGATTACCAAATTTATTAAAATTTGTATAAAGTTATTTTCTCTTTTTTATGTCATGAAGTGTTTGCAATTCTAAGAAAAATACGTTGAGGGCAAAGTATGGTTGTTATGCTTTTGACTATTACATGGTAAAGGGAACAAATTTATTTTACAAATGAGGGAAGAGAAATATCATTTTCATTACTATCTGTAATTTGTTAGAATAATTTAGACATGGCTCAAATTTGGCTATTACACATTACCAAATCCATTACGTAACATCAACTTCTCTCTTTTCTTCCCACCCTGCTCCCCCTACATGTTTGGTTAGCTGAACAAACTAAGACCCTTTTACCTTTTTAGTAGACATCTCTGATTGACATGAAGATGGTATTGGGATGAAATGAGATTTTTGGCATGAAAATGGTATTGGGGAGAAATGGGACTTTGGGGATGTTCGTATAAATTTTTTTTATTAACTACAATTAATTTTTATTTAGATAAAAAATAATAATACTTTCATTAAAGGGGATGGAACTACACAATTATCAAATTCACGGAATTTATGGTGGCTTAAAAATAATATTACTTGATATTTTAATATTATTTCTGTCATAGTTATAAAGAATTTAACTATTTTTTATTAATTTCAATTAATTCTTATTTAGATGAAAATTTAATACTTTCATCAATTTTAATTCATATAATTTTTTTTTATGGAGAACAATTGGTTTAATTTACATGTCATCTAAAGTTATAAATTTTTATATAATAATTGTATTTTATTTGGTTGACTAGTTAATTTGAATGTTGATAGAACTGTTTATTTTGAAATATAGAGTTTTAATTTAATTTTGAATAATTATTAGATAAATTCTCTCTATGTCTTGTGGAAAAGAAAAACATTCTTCAATCAATTCTAAGATTTGTGTAAAGCCTTCATTTCATAATGCCAAAATTTGATTATGGTACAAATTACCATATTTATTAAAATTTGTATAAAGTTATTTTCTCTTTGTTATGTTATGAATTATTTGTAATTTTAAGAAAAAGACGTTGAGGGCAAAGTGGGGTTGTTATTTTTCTAACTATTACATGGTAAAGGGAGCAAAGTCTTTTACAAATGAGGGTAGTCTTTTACAAATGAGGGTAGAGAAAAATCATTTTCATTATTTTCTATAACTTGTTAGAGTAGTTTACACATGGATTAAATTCGCCTATGATACACATTACCAAATCCATTATGGGACATCAACTTCTCTCTTTTCTTCCCACCCTGCTCCGCCTACATGTTTGATTAGCAAAAAAAAGTAAGATCCTTTTATCGTTTTAGCGGACATTTGTGATTGGCATGAAGATGATATTTTGAAGAAATGGGACTTTGGGGATGTTCATAGTCATTTAGAGGTGCTTGTAAGACAAGTGGAATACTTTCTCGTAAGATGCACACCCAAAAGGAAAATGGATGAGGATTTGGGAGGTTGGGGAGCCTCGAATTATTTGACCAAAAAGGATATTTGGTCTTCCTTTTTCCCAATGGATTGCCCCTAAAAAGCCATCTCTCGGAAAATATATGGAAGGGAAATCACATAAGAGAATTTTCTTTGGTCGACGCATTTCGAACCAACAAGTGTGGTTCATCATGAGGACCAGATGAAGAGGCAGACCATGACAAAGGCTTGAATAGAGAGCAATGTAGAGACATAATTTCAAGTAACGACTATATTTGAACAATAATATTTAAATTATAATATTAATTTATTAATACATTAAAACAATATATTATTAAGTAACAGCTATATTAAACGACTAGTTTTTGAAAAAAATTATTTAAATAATGATATTATTGCATTAATTTATTAAAAATATTAATAGGTAACGACTGTATCAAATGGCTGGTTTTTTAAAAATAATATTTAAATTAATTTATTAAAACCAAATATTACTAGTTTGAAAATTAATATTTAAATAATGATATTAGTTTATTAATTTGTTAAAAATATTAATATGTAACAACGATATTAAATGGCTAGTTTTCGAAAAATAATATTTAAATTGTGATATTAGTTTATTAATTTATTAAAAACAAATATTTATAAGTGACCACTATATTAAACAGTGAGTTGTAAGAAATAATATTTAAATTAATTTAAAAAAAATATCAAAGTCAAACTTTAAAGGAGGGCAGTCAAAAATTATAAAAGCGAGTGAAGATCCTAATTGAGACAAGATCATTTGATAAATAAAATAATTAATGGAAAAAAAAGAAAAAAAACAATAGAATATATATATAAAGAAAGATAATCAATAAATAAAATGGGGTCAACAATAAAGTATGGGGCTCAGGCCCATCAAACAAATAACAAAAATACTAAAAGGAGTTAAGAACGAATAGGATGATAAAATATATAAAAAACACGAAGGATCAAGAAAGTAAACTCTAATGAAGAATACTATAAAAAGGATGCCAATACCTGCATAGATAAACAAACAAACAAAATAAATCTAAAAAAGAAGCCAAAAAAAACTAGGAGGACATGACGTGGACCCAACTTCTACTAATATTCCAACCATCATCTCTATTCAAATTATTGGGTCTTTTTTCTCTTTGTTATGTTATGAACTATTTGTAATTCTAAAAAAAACACTTTGAGAGAAAATTTGGGTTGTTATGTTTCTAACTATTACATGGTAAAGGGAGTGAATTTATTTTACAAATGAGGGAAGAGAAAAAACATTTTCATTACTATCTCTAACTTGATTGAGTAATTTAGACATGGATAAAATTCGGCTATGACAAACATAACCAAATCCATTATGGGACATCAACTTCTCTCTTTTCTTACCACACTTCCCCCCTACATGTCTAGTTAGCGGAACAAAATAAGACCCTTTTACCCTTTTAGAAAACATATTTGGTTGGTATGAAGATGGTATTTGGAAGAAATAGGACTTTGGGGATTTTCATATAAAGAATTTAAATATGTTTTTATTAATTTCAATTAATTCTTATTTAGATAAAAAAAATTATACTTTCATTACTTTTAATTCATATAACTTTTTTTTGATTGACAATGGTTGATTTAATTTTGTGTCGTTGGTAGGATTTTTATATAATAATTGTATTGTTTGGTTGAATAGTTAATTTGAATGTTGATAGTTGTTTATTTCAAAATATCAGTTTTAATTTAATTATCAATAATTACATGGAATATACTATTTGTAATTGTACTTTATTTAGATGAATAGTTGATTGGAATGTAGATAGTTGTTTATTTTGAAATATAGAATTTTAATTTAATTATCAATAATTATTACCTAAATAAAATGGATTTAACTTCTAAGGAATTATTTATTTAATATTCATAATAGTATACACAAATCATTAATTGGGTCCGTGGTATTGATAAGATATGATTTTTTGGGCATATGGTATTGATAAGCTATGATATTGACCCATGGTATTGTAACAAAGTCCATTAACATATTAAGAATCTTCATGATAAATTAGGAGTAGATCTACATGGTCAAATAAGCAATAGATTAAGGGGAGAATGAGTAAGCAATTTATTAAATGCCAAATGCAATTCCCAGGAAAAATCAACTTCTAGTTGAAATCTTTAACAAACCATAGGAAAAATAAGCATTAAACCACTTCAAAATGCTTCTTAATTTGCAGTGATTGGTATAATACTAAGTAGTAGTGTATTACATAGGTGCCTTGGTTGCTTTTTCCCTAATGGTAACAATAATAACAAGAAGGAACTTGTGAACTACTTTTTGTTTTGTTTTTCCGTGTATGGTGCCGCTAGAAAGGTTCTCAAGGAACAAGAAACTTGAAACGTTTATTGCATAATGCACTATTATCCATTTAGCAAGAAAAATAATATTAGACAAGTGGGATAATCTCCTTTTTGTTTTTAGATCACTTAGATAATCCCCTGTTGGGTTTTGGAAATCACCTTAAGGTTTTTACTTGACCTCATCCAAAACCATTGCCATTACCAACTCCCTTTCATATTTGCTTAGGCCATTTGAATGGATAGACAGAAAGCACATTCTCTAATGCTCTGTTTAAGCGTGGCCACTTTCCTGCTTCAATACACATTCATGGGCAGTTTAGCAACAACAAATCATGAGAATTAACATAGTATCACAGTGGTGAACTTAAAATGGAATGAGACGTAATGATCTGCCAAATTTCCAGTTGATTTCCATATACTTCTCAAATAATTCCTTTAGAAGTCACTAACCATTCCCATTGTTGACTTGTTTTTGTATCTACTTCAGTCCATCTCAATGTGTAGCCACAACATATTCTCTATTATTTTGTTTAAATGTGGCAATTGTTCTACTTCAATGGGATCTCATTCTTGGCAGTTATGAATCCCTAAACTAAAGAACTACCATACTATCCCAGTTGAAAACATCGAAAGGAAAGATCCACATATATTTTCCAAAATCCCAGCTTAGTTTGTAGGTGGAATGATCTCTTTATGAGAAAGGAAACACCTTTTAGATAATTCCTTTAGCTAAGTCATTGAAGTCACTCGAAACTTGCACCTAATTTAAATAGCACCCAATCTGAAAACTTGGAAAATTAGTATAGTACTAAGTAGTAGTGTATTACATAGTTGTCTTGGCTGCTTTTAACTTTCCTTGTCTTTTTTCCCAACGTGATATCATAAAACTCGTGAACTACTTTTTCTTTTGTTTTGTCATGTATGGTGTGACTAGAAAGGTGCTCAATGAATAGGAAACATGAAAAAATTACTGCGTAATGTAATAAATTTATTGAATTAAGTTTTGAAGGTCTTGAGTTAGATTCTAATAGGACTCCATGGCCAATGGTCACTTCCTTTATCCCCAACCAAATCTATCATTCTTACACATTAAATATGGCCACTGAGCATATTAGTGACATACTATAGTAGTGACCTTGAGTAGCAGAGTCATAGAGAGATCCCTCTCTAGATTGAATGGACGACTTCATATCTTAAATTGGTTTAAAGGTTACCTTAGTGATTTCCCTCCACAACTAGGGTAATTTTTGAGTGATAAGATCTTAGCATCATTTTCAGGGAATGAAGGTGATATCATCCCTGGGTAGTATGATAAAGAATAAATTATGATTGTTGATGGTGAACAACGGTCGGACATCAATCAAGTTGTCCATCATTCACTTGGCACTCACCTAGCGACTCCATTATAAGCTGAATCTAGAGCTCAAAAATTTCATGATGATTCCACTTGCGGAGGACTCGATTATCTAAAGAACTTTTTGACAACTCCAATATCTAGGGATGGATCCAGAATCTGCAAGGTATGCTCTTGTGAATCGTGGTCATATTATTGACTTTCCAAATCATATTCCTCGTATAGATTGAAAATCATATTTCCAAATATTCAAATATGAGGACAAGTATGATGTTGCATTTCATTTGGTTAAAATTTCATATTCATGTACGAAAGCTAGGGGTTAAGTTTCATGAAGACTCTTTGATGAAAATATTCATCATTTATTTGGAGAGAAAATGCAAAGTCTTGGTAGAAAAAGTTACCATCTGGTAGCTTATATTCCCTTAGAGATTTTCACACAGTATTTTATGAGAAATACAAAGAACATTATCCATCCTTATTGCTGGTAAAAATATGTTGTGAGCATTTTGAAGTCTTCATTGAACATTTGGAAAGTGTTTATAGTGGCAAGGAGTTTATGGATGAAGATATTCTAAAAGGTTTGTGTGAAAAGTCTTTCAAACATTATGAACAAAAAATAGAACATAATCGTTATTATACTGAGAAATTGTTTTAGCAGATAATGTCTTCTCACTTAGCTAAAAATTAAGTAGATCAGAACCTTAGTTTTGTAGACAACCATGGTAATGTGTAGTAGGTTTCTTCCCTTGTGATTGATCAAGATATTCAATAGTATTTTCATATTTCAAATGACCAAGAATGGAATGAGTATAGTCATTCAGTTGTTCTTCATACCATTCATTTTCGTCTCATGAAGAAGTATGTGAAAATCATATCTCTAAATTTACATGCATAGAAACACAGATTAGTAAGACAGCACATAACTCAAATTTTCAAGAAAGCTTCCAGTAAACAATATTTTATCATTTGGTTGTAGATGAAACTAATCAACATATTAATGATGAAAGCTATGTTACATCCCAAAATATTAATAAAAATTTGCAGCAACCTTGCTAGTCTTTATGTGACCAAGAGAATGAAGATAACCAATCAAGTTGTTCTTCATTTTCTGAAATTTTCTCTCAAGAACAAGCTTGTGAAGATCAAAATGAGTATGCTCTTAAATTGAATGAAGAAATATCTTTGGATATTTATCATATACATGACATGGATTTTGTTGTTAAAGAACATACAAAATTGTTTTATGAGGTACATGATATGAATGATAAGAAAGAACAAATTGTCGTCATTTATTTTGAGTAAGATCTTTGAAGTAAAGACATACGACAAGAAAAACCAACAGTTAAGGATGAAATGAGTTTTCTTCCTTCTTCTCATCAATAAGAAGTACATATCTATGATCTTCAAGACCATTTTACCAATTTATTGCAGTTATAAAAATAGATAGATTTTTTTGTGTTCAGGGACCATGGAGGTTTTTTCAGTTGGAAGTTTGAGTTGCCATCTTTTAATCTTTCCTTTCTTTTTGGAGAGAGTGTAAGTAGAATTCAACCTAGTAGCCATCTGCTTGATTGGTTACATTGGAAATTTTGCATTACCTGATTGAACAAATATTTTTAGTTATTAGAGTAGGTGTGATAAATAAGCTCGACACTCCGAGAATCCCTTTCAAAAAGTATGTGTTTTTTGTTTCAGAGTGAATTTTATTGCAGTATACAGTTCCTATATAATCAATTGGTTTTCAACATGAGTTTTTAAAGCATTCTTCAGTTTGCAGTAGTTTGCATTCTTCAGTTTGTACCATGCACAGTTGGATTTTTGTTTGGGTTTGGTTCAATTGTAGAATAAGTTGGTTGCAGGTCATATCACAAAGCTCTTCAGGTTTGGAGTAGGCCATGGATCAGGCACTTCGTCTACGGGGGTTATTGCTTTGTCTAAATGTGACAACATCCCCGTTCAAGCTAGTTGTTATCACAATTTAGTTTCAGGATAAAGACTTCAGGGGTAATGGCTTGGAGCAGTTGTTTAAAATTTTCCACCAAAAATTTAGGCAAGCTAGAAGATAATTTGTCAGCGCTAGTTAAAAAAAGTTTAAAATGAAGACATTAAAAAATAAAATGGCAACACCCTGTTTTACTCTGTCTTTTCCTGTTTTAGTCATCAACTTTTGGCACTGTTTATGAATAGGTGGAAACATATTTAAAATAAACAAAAGAGGTTTTTGTCAGAAACAGGCCCATTAACAAAATTCTCTCTCAGGTTTTACACAGGTGTCATGGGTTGGGATATTCGAAAGAATCTTTGTAGCCCATTTTTTTAGATTTAAATATTAAATGATTACCTGTTTAGTCATTAACTTTGAGAGTGTTTTTAGAGAAGCTAAACAACATTTTTTCAAATATGAAAGAGTTTTCTGTCTATAATAGGCTCATTTAAAAAATATCTTTCATTTTTTTACACAAATATCACATTTTGGGAGATACAAAAACATATTTTGACCCTATTTTTTAGGAATTCACCATAAAAAGCTCATAGAAAGTTGTTGATGAGACACCTTGTCAATTCGACTTGGGGATCAAATTGGTGGGCTCCAGTATTGTAGCAATAATGCTACAACTCCTGGGGCTCCTATCTCTAATTTTATCAACCTGGTAGTTCGTACAAACTTGGAAGCGACGGTGCTGTATGCACAAGTACTAGCTCTTGTCGCAGCTGTCACTTGGTCAGCTGGCACAAGTCCGCTAGGGCTCAAGCCAACTTCTATATGCTCTCAAAAGAAGCTTGCTAAATGATGGACGAAGGCTATCTTAAAGGAAATTAATCTATTTTGCAAAAATGAACTGAAAGCCAACCAAAACATGGAAACCCTAGTAAACCCTAATCTGACTAGCTTAACCTCTAGGATGCAATGGGTGGAGTGCAAGTGTCTGGAAATGATGCCATTACTTCTAATGATGTGGAATGCATGAACTTAAACTACTTTGATTGAAAAGAACATGTTTTTGGATTTTTGCTTAATTGGTTGGAGTGATGATGATTTTGTTTCTTATTAGGGTTTGGTTGTGCAGAGGTGGTGCGAAAGGAAGGAAAGCTTGGGAAAGGTCAGGGGGGCTAGGAGAGGTCCCAGGGGATCCTTAGCATCAGTCTACAGAAGTCTACAACGTTTGGATGCTCGGCAACCAAGTTTGCAGGCTCCTACAGGATGTCTGCAGGGGATCCTATAGGAAACTCAGGGAATTCTACAGGAAGTCTGCTAACTTCTACAGGATGTGCTGTGAGTGGAAGTTTTGGGTGATGGTGAAGGGATGGAATGGTTTGGGTGGATAGGTAAGGTGGAGATGGAACTTGTGATGACTCAGGGGCAGAGAAATAGGACAGAGAATGAGTGCACGAAGTGGTTGGTGGATAGAAGGATGGGATCAACAAAAGGTCAAAAGGATGAAGCTACGTGGTAATGGATGAGTTGGAGGGTAAACGAGCTGGACAGAGGCCCGGTAGGTGGCTTGAGGAGAGGTCAAGAAAAAGAAGAAGGAAGTGGAATGATATGGAGCAGTGTAAATGAAACAAATGACTTATGTCTTGCACCAAAAACGAGAATTCATTAACCTATGATACCTGTGCCATTAAACCTATGAACAACAATGTAAAACCGAGAAAAGAAGCCGTGCATGGAATGAAAAATGTAGAAGTATGGTTCAATATCAAAAGTGCATGGATGGATCTCCAATGAAAATGACTATGTTGTAGCTTGCATGGAAGTAAAAGACTGCGTTTCTTTGTGGTGGTTGATATGGACTACACCCCAATCCCTAAACAGAGATGGCAGTGATCTCTAACAACCTTTTCTTGGAGCTCCTGTGTATTACAAACCTCCTATCGAATCTAAGCAGCTGAAAGTAAAGTAACCATAAGCTAATCCTACTCAATCACACGAAAACTAAATCAGCAGACTATAAATTTGAATCGCATGTCAAAGTAAAGAAACAAAGTGCTGGAACGAAAGGCAAATAACACTACAAAACAGAGGAGGTCTATTGCTCTCAGGTTGGGCCCTAACCTGAGAGCTATAGCTCCCTTAAAAAATCAGAATTAGATCCAAATCTGCTTGCCTTTATTCATAATCAAAAGTCTAATGTCATGCCAAAACTGGCTTACAAAAACTGAGCCGTAACTCGTGCTCAGAGATTACAATAGTAATTCCAAAAGTTCAAAAAGCCTCTAACAAAGGCTACGGCCTCCATATTTATACAAAATGAGGATCAAGCTGGCTGCCTTCATTCGTGGAGCTTGGCTGTCCAACTGAAAGTCAAACTGCTGTAAAACTGCTGATCCTGTAGAACGTGTTGGCTGCCTTTAAGCTCGGTGGGCAGAGCTGTTAGAGCTCGGAGTGAAGGTGATAATCACGAGGAGGGTCATCAAGACTGTGGACAACCTCCCTATGAACCCGCAATGTCACCTTTGTTGTCTCCTTGTCTCCTTTTGCGTGGTCTTTTGCTCTCTTTAATGCCAAGAACCTGAAATCATCATGTATTAGTCACATAGATATAATGCCTACCCTTCTTCCTACAAACAACACGAATATACTAAGAAATGAATGCATAAGTGGTAAAATGTGAATGGTTGAACAAGGTAAGTAGGCCAATATGAGCCCAAATTGTACCAAAAATTGGGGCTCATCATCACCCCCCAGCTAAACTATTTGCTCATCCTTGAGCAACTTAGTCCAAATCTTCATCCTTCATTGCTTTCACTGCTTCCCTTGCATCCCAAGGCTCTGTGGTAGTGTCCTCTTTGTGGATATGAAAC
Source organism: Pinus tabuliformis (assembly GCA_031772625.1). NCBI lineage: Eukaryota > Viridiplantae > Streptophyta > Pinopsida > Pinales > Pinaceae > Pinus > Pinus tabuliformis. The sequence goes on from CM062808.1 coordinate 598,968,162, forward strand.
CCTGCTTTCCTGTTCACCTCTTCCCATTGTTGACTGTCATCCTCCTCTGTATTGCCTTCAGTCAACCCTAGCAGTAGTGGTGGGCTGAGTTTAAGGCCAATCCAGCTGGCCTGGAGGCTTTGCATGGATTTCTTGTAAAGGTCAACCCTTGCCAAAGCTTCCCTCATCCGAATGGGGGTATGGTACTCTCGGATTTTCAAGCTGTGTGCCAAGGTATTCCATCTGCGTGTACATGCTTGGGCAGCACTTTCTCCTAACAACCTTTCCATGTCTTCGAAGTGAGCTATGGCTTGGGCCTGTTGGTCCATAAATCTCAAGGAAGCTGTGGGATCAGTAGCCAACTGTTGGTGGGCTGAGATGAGTGCCACCGGATCCTCTGGTTCTGCTCGAATGAACAGTGGCTCGCTCACTTCTCGGTTCATGACCGATTTTGCTTCAGCTGCTCTTTGATCCTCATGGTTTAACCATGAAGCAAACGCCATCAATTGCATATCACCCAAGGCAATATTGGGATCCCAAGAGACTTCATTAGGCAAAGCCAAGTTGTGGAGGTAAAACTCTGCTAATTTGGCTTTGTCTTTTGACGAACTGGTACTGCACAATTCAGAAAATTGTTGTGGGTTTTGGATATGTGAAATACCTCTTTGTGCCAAGGTGTTTATTTGGAACTGCAGCCATTGATCTTTTAAGTACAATCCATAGGATTTTGCAGGTTGTTTGCACTGTATTGCCTCCATGGCCCAACTGGCCATGCAGGCCAATTGTGCTTCCTTTTGTTGCAGCTGTTCTTTTAGAGCTTTCACTTCAATTTTTGTTTGCTGTTCTGCTTCCTGTAGAAGTTTCATTGGCTCTTCAAGACCGGTGGTCAGCTCCTTTTTGCCTTGTTGTTCTTTTGTGATGTCTTTGGAGGATGTTCCTGCCCCTGCCCTTAGTTCCTGTAGCTGCAATCTCAGCTTCTGATTTTCTTCCTGTAGAAGCACACGTTGACAATTAGCCACATGTTTAGCCATGGTGAATTCACTCCTGACCTCCTTGAGTTGCTCTTGTAAAGGGCCTATGTCCACCACACCCTTTGATTTGGTGATCTGCATCCATGTGTGGGAACGGACTCTTTCTTCCTCTAATGCAAAAAATAAGGGTACAGTAAATTTCTGCGGTATGATTTTGCCCGCCTCTAAAAAGGTGTAGTATGAACTCAGATTAGGCGAAGGGCTAGGTTCTGGTATATGTTCTCTTTCTATCTCTTCAGGTGGTTCTACCTCACCCTCCTTTGGTGGTGATGAGGGTCCTTCTCCTTCCCTCTTCTCTGTTTCCTGTAGCCGGGCCAGAGTGTCCTGTAGAACATTTTCAGCTTCCTGTAGCCGAGTTTTTTTAGTCAGCAGGTCTAACCTTTCTTGCAACGTATTTTTCTTTGGACTCCCCTTCTCGTAGGTGACTGTGATCCTGGAGGGTGACTTTTCCTTGGGAGAAGCAGGTGTATCTTCGATGACAATCGGGCTGCTGGACGGAGGCTGTGGCTTGCCCGTCTTTATCCTAACACTTCTTCGAGCTTTAAAGTATAGAGGGGTCTCCCTCTTCCTCTTTTCTTTTGGCTTAGGTGGCGTGCTGAGGCCAGCTAATACAGCTGCTGCCTCCCATGCCAGAATATCCACCTTCTTCTCTTTGGGTTTCACCTTTTCAGGGCTTCTTGTAGAAGCCCCTGTTTTGGTAATTTTCGAGCTTCCTGTAGAAGCCTGTTTCTCAATGATTTTCGGGCTTCCTGTAGAAGCCCTTGTCTCTGTTTTCGGGCTTCCTGTAGAAACCTGTTTCTGCTTTCCTGTAGACATGGGTGTCACTACCTTTTCTTGCTTAGCCGCATGGGTTTTGCTTTTTTGCTTTGGTTGCAGGTGCTGATGAGGTACTTGGGCTGACGTGGACCACCTCAGCTTTGTCCATTCTGCTCTTCAACCTCTTTTCTCTTGCTGACAAGATGGGTGTGCCACCTTTTTCTTTGTCATCCTTTTCCTCCTGCTTCTTCTTTTGTTCTTTCTTCTGCACTGCGTTCGGGGTCTTCTGGCCTTTTTCTCTCTTTCCCTCGGCCACTGCTTCTTGTTCCTCACTGCTGGAGGAACCCGTTTCTTCAATCAACATTTTAATGTCTCCATCTCTTGTCAAATTCCGGAAGGATTCCCATGAGAGGGGAACCTTATATGAATGCAGCGCATCCTCCACAAGAAGCTTGATCAGCCCATGGTGGGCTATCTGATCCGGTATGCCCTCTTTTAGCTTTGTGGCACACTCCATTAGAGACTACAACAGGAAATAAGGGATGCTTAGTTTTTGTTCTACAGGAAGATCAATCCGGTGCCTCAATTCAGTGAGCAACCGAAAGTGATATGCATACACGATGCTAAAACGGCCTTCACAAGTGATATATTTCATGATTTGCAAGCTGACTTCATTCCATGGTGGCAGCAAGCTGGTTCTTCGCACCCCATTTTTGTCCTCTGAGAATTCCTCCTCAGGTGGAAAGAATTCCTTCTTGTCTTGCTGGCTCAACTTTCTTTCTTCCTTATCCCATGGCAAACCCATCGGAAGTTCAGTGATCCGATTGATATATTGTGGGGTGAGCTTGAGGCTTAGACCTCTGAAGTTCACTGTGGCCAGTGTCTTGGATTTCGTCTTCAGAGCCTGCAAAAATTCTTCTGCCACTTCATCATCGTAACCCTACAGCTTATCACAAAAAGATATCCATTGTGCTCGTGTGAAGAGCTCTACCACCCCCTGGTTTTCCCTTAATTTGGCTGAATCAGTGGGTTCTCGTCTAATAAACCCACCCGACATGATAACACAGTTTTGTTAACCATAGGTGGTGATTGTGGAAGAGGTTTTGGTTTACTGAGACAGAGCGTAGGATATCATGCACATAACCCACAAAACTTATCCCTGAGGAACTTTGACACAATTTAATTACTCGACATCCTGTAGAATGACAGTATAGGCACAGCAAACAACAATTTCACCGTTTTTCTATGACCGGACTGTGGACGACAATCTTGCCACCTTTACTAACCAGTTGCATGAAGAGTTTAGGGTTACCTCTTTAATTGGCCACCTTTTTACGTGAGGCACCCGCTTTCTTGTAGAAAACTACGTTCCTGTAGGATGACAGCGTTCCTGTAGAATGCAGCGTTCCTGTAGAATGACAGCGATCCTGTAGAATGCAGCGCGCGGATTTCGGGAGAGATTGCAGTCGGTCTGCGCCTTGAGCGTGCTTCTCAATCGCTCTGATAGCCAAAAGCTCGGCGTATCACACTGCAGAAGGATCAGGATAGCCGCTCGAGTTCAAACCGGTGGGTGATAAATGCATGAATGCGATCGAGCCGATTAGATTTCAAATTCGGCGGAATCCGTGGCGTGGGGGGTGAGCTGTCCCCGCCGGACCATTGGGTGATGTCACCCCATCATTCAACTGTGCGTTCACTTGCTGCCGCATCAATTCCCGCGGATCTGCCGCCGCCTCTTGGGTTAAACTCGTTTTCTTCGACGGGATCGTTCTCACGTGCATGCTGCCCATTCTCTTTGTCATGGCCGCCACCCACACATCCAACTAGACCATTAACTGGCCGACGTGGCCGGCCAAATGGCCACACAGTCGCTCAACCAATTCACCTTTACACCTAAGCAATCAATCAAAGTAACATTCATGCAGTCTGATGGAAGGAAGGGTCGAGACACTTACCTGCGTGGCTGTACACGATGTTTCGGCTCTTTGGATGCTGATGAGTCGATTTACCTGCTGCTGGCGGACTTACACAGGCCCGGAGGTCCATGTTCATGAGCTGCCGTCGATGGATGGAATGCTTCAGTTGCATGCACCCACGTTTTCCTTCAGATGGCCTGCGCGGTGAATGGTATCCACTCTAGCAGGTTTAACTGTTACAGGACTCCCGCGGGATGTCTTGGAACAGTTCTTCCTCCTTGGGTGCATGCTGCACGACGATGGATGGCCTCACGATCATGCTCTCGGAGCCTCGGGCTGACTGTGATGAATATGATGTGAGATCTCTAGCGCTTTTTCATTTACAGGTTGCTTTTTCCCTCGAGACTCATCGATCTGCTTTGTTGGTGCAGGTACTTGGTTGCATATCGACAAGGATGGTGGAACAAGATGACAACAATGTGCATGGTTGACAACAGTGGCATGCATGCGTCCCAACCGATCCTTAGCCGTTAGATCTCCTCATGAAATGAATTCTGGCCCGTTCTGAGCTTCTACAGGAAGCTTCCTGTAGAAATACAGCGTTTCCTGTAGAAAGGATGCCTTCCTGTAGAGAGTCTGCACCTTCCTGTAGAAGATCTGCATCTTCCTGTAGAAACTCTGCATTTTCCTGTAGAAAATCTGTGTCTTCCTGTAGAAGACTCAAGTTGGAATAAAATTGCACATACCTTGGAGAAAATGAGGATTCTTGGAGGAGGTGCTGGTGAGGTGTCCTTGCTGCATGATGAGGACCCTTGGCTTTGAGTTGAGAGGCTTCCTCTCCTCCATAGAACACCTGCATGCAATTTTACATAATGAATCTGCTGACCTTGTTTTTCTTTTGTTTTTTTTCTCTTTTTTTTTGAAAGATAACAGGGGCGCCTCATTGAGGTTTTCACCCTTGCCATCTGCCTTGAGCGCCTCAAAGAGGTTTTCACTCAAGGATCTTTTTCCAATCTCTTTTTTTTTTTTTTTTTGAAAGGACAATAGGGGTGCCTCAATGAGGTTTTCACCCCTACCACCTGCCTTGGGCGCCTCAGAGAGGTTTTCACCCAGGGATCTTTATTATATATATATATATATATATATATATATATATATATATATATATATATATTAGATTCTTCAGGGTATGCCCAAAGCAGAGGCAGAACCCTTCTCTATGACCAACACTGCCTTCTCCATAGTTTTGATGAACTCTTGTCTTGAGGGAGGCTTCCTGTAGATCTTCAATCGATGCCCATTGACAAGCATGGGGATGGCTTCCTCATCAATGGTCCTAATAAGCACAGATCCATTGTCATGACATTTTTCCACTGAATATGGCCCTAGCCATCTGGTTCTCAGCTTCCCTTTGAAATCTTTGTATCTGGAGTCATACAACAAAGCCCAATCTCTCGGCTGAAATTGCTTGTCATGGAGATGTTGGTCATGCCACACCTTTCTCTGAAGTTGAACCACTTCTGAGTGAAGGAGGGCCTGCATTCGGTGCTCATCCAGGCCATTCAGCTGCAATAGCCTTTCTTGTTGTGCATGGCTGAGATCTAGGTCCAGCTGAGCTGCCATCCTCAAAGTGTTGTATTCAAACTCAATGGACAACAAAGCTTTCTTCCCATAGACCAGCTCATAAGGTGTGAAGCCGGTGGTGGTCTTCCAAGTGGTGTTGTAAGCCCATGTGGCTTCAACCAGGCGATCTGCCCAGTCCTTTCTGCTACTGCTCACCACCTTAGTCAAGATCCCTTCTAATGCTCTATTGGTGACTTCCACCTGCCCATTTGCTTGAGGGTGATAAGGGGTGGAAGTCCTATGCTTGATCTTGTGATGAGCTAGTAGATCTTCAACCAGGTTGGAGGTGAACTGGCTCCCTTGATCAGTGACCAGCTCTCTTGGATAGCCAAACTTATAGAAGATGTTTTCTCTTAGGAACTCAACCACCTTTTCTTCTGTTGCTGCTTTGATTGCTTTGGTCTCTGCCCACTTTGTCAGGTAGTCAGTACACACAATGATGTAAGAACTTTGCCTCGAAGGAGGGTTGATTGGGCCCACAAAGTCCATACCCCACTTCTCAAATGGCTCAAGAGTCACCTGAGGTTGGAGAGGCATCTCATCCTTTTGGGTCGGTTTCCCCATTCTTTGGCATTGGTCACACTGGCTGACATATCTTCTGACATCTTGATGAAGTGTGGGCCAATAGTAGCCTGCCTGCAGGATCTTGAAGGCAGTTCTCTTTGCTGCAAAATGTCCTCCACAAGGCCCATCATGACAAGTGAGGAGGATATCAAAGACTTCCTTCTCCCTTACACAACGCCTTAAGATCTGATCGGGGCCAAGCTTGAACAGATTGCCCCCGATCCAAGTAAATGAGGCACTTTTTCTGATGATTCTGCTCTTCTCTCTGGAAGATAGGTGCGGAGGGAACTGTGCTGAAACAAGGTAGTTTTCTATATCAGCAAACCATGGAGAGAGTACTGAAATAGCAAACAGATGTTCATCGGGCATCTGGTCATCCACTATTCCATCCTCATCTGCAGACAAATCCAATCTAGATAAAAAGTCAGCAACAACATTTTCTCTACTTGGTTTGTCAACAATGGTCAAATCAAACTGCTGCAATAAAAGTAACCATCTAATAATACGAGCATTCACATCAGGTTTATTCATTAAATATCTAATTGCAGCGTGGTCTGTATGTACAAAGGTCTGGTAACCAGTAATATAATGTCGGAACTTGTTCAGTGCATGGACCACAGCCAAGAATTCTTTCTCGGTTACAGTGTAATTCAGCTCAGCTTTGGACAAGTTTTTGCTAACAAAGTAAATGGCATATGGAAGTTTTTTCTCAACCTGTCCTAAAACTGCACCTATGGCTTTGTTCGAGGCATCAGTGTGGATGTGGAAAGGTAGGGCCCAGTTTGGACCTCTCAGGATTGGGGCTGACACCAACTTGTCCTTCAATTCATTTAAATCCCTCTGACAATCGTCAGTCCATTTAAATTCCACATCTTTTGCCAACAGGCCAAACAATGGCGAGGCTAGCTTGCTGAAGTCTTTAATGAATCTCCGGTAATATCCTGCTAATCCCAAGAAACTCCGGACATCCCTTACCTTTTGAGGAGGTGGAACCTTCTTGATGAGAGCAATTTTGTTAGGATCCACCTGTAACCCTTGGCAAGAAATGGTATGGCCTAGCACGGTCCCTTCAGTCATTAGGAATTCACATTTTTCAGGACTAAGGGACAAGTTCATCTCGATGCATTTGGTTAGGACTTTTCCCAGATTGGACAATGCTTCCTGAAAGTTGGCCCCATAAGGAGTGAAGTCATCCATATAGATTTCCACTGCATCATGGACCAGCTCCAAGAAGATGCTCAAAACAACTCTCTGGAAGGTAGCAGGAGCATTGCATAGCCCAAAGGGAAGAACTCGGTAGGCAAAGGTACCCCAAGGACAAGTGAAGGTGGTCTTATCTTGGTCTTCCGAGCTGATTTGGATTTGGTTGTACCCGCTAAACCCATCCAGGAAAGAGAAGAACTTCTTTCCTGCGAGTCCATCCAACACTTGATCTATGAAAGGTAGAGGGAAATGGTCTTTCTTAGTAGCTTTGTTCAGTTCTCGGTATTCCACACATATTATCCATTTACCATTTTTCTTGGGAACCAACACCAGAGGGGACACCCATTCACTATCTGAGATGGGGTAGATGAATCCGGCATCCAACAGTTTTTGCAATTCTTCCTTGACAATGTCCTTAAGGGCTGGATTCATTCTCCTCTGGGGTTGCCTAACCGGTTTACAATCCTCTTTGATGTATATATGATGGGTACAGACCGAAGGATGGACTCCTTTCATTTCCTTATAGCTCCAAGCAAAAGCGTCTAGGTGACTGGCCAACAGGCTACACAGCTCCTTTTCCTGGGAAGGAGATAGAGAGGAGTTGATCTTCAACGTTCTCTCAGGGCCGAACTCCACATTCTTGACTCTGGGAGTGACAGGGTTGGTTGTACAAAGATCCACTAAGGTGCTAGCTTGGGCATCCTCCACCAATTTCTCTAAGGGTAGTGCACTGGAAGGTGGATTCTGGATCAAGGTCTCGATCAAGTCATCCTCGGTTGGGGGGTCTCTTCTAGTGGTATCTAAGGTGCACAGAGGTGCTGAGTACACCTCGTCTTCCTCTCCTTCTTCCAACCAGAGTGGTAAGTCATGCTCTAAGGAGGGTTGGGCAGGAGGGTATAGGACTAGCTGCTTGGACATGGGACCATTTTTGATGGTCATGTTTCCTGCACGACAACTTATGTAAGCATCTGCAGTAGCTAACCAAGGCCTTCCCAAAATGAGAGGATATCCAGTAAGCTTTGCCTTTGGTTGCAGAACCAGGAAGTCTGCAGGGTATTCCCAAGAGTGAATAGATACCAAGACATCCTCCACAATCCCTTCGGGAGTCACGGTGGAGCGATCTGCTAATTGCAGTACTGTCGAGGTCTTCCTCAAGGAACCCTGAAGATTGAGTTTGAGCATGGTATCCCTGGTTATCACATTAATGGCAGCCCCCAGATCAATCAAGGTGTGAGGTATGATGGTGCCATTGATGTGGACATCTACTACAGGACTTCCAGGATCTAGGTGCTTTGGGCAGATGACTTGTCCTAGCATCAGGTTAGACAGTTGTCCTATGACATTAATGGTTGAAGCATCTTTCTTCCGCCTGCCTGGGTGTTTGAAGCACTTTTCCTTAACCAGTTTGTTGTATATTGGCACATCCTTGATGGCTTGGAGAAGTGGTATTTTCACACACAACTGCTTGAGCTCACCCAGAAGCTCATCCTCCTCTGGGTTGGGTTGTGTGGTGGCTGTTAGTCTCTCAGGAAAGGGTGGAATAGCCTTTGGTTCACTTTCCTGTTTATCTTCCTCATCCTCTGGGGGAGGAGGTTGGCGATCTGGTAGAGTCTTTCCAGATCGAATATTGATCTCCTGGATCTCCACATCATAGGTAGGGCATGAGGTTTCCCCAGTGTATACCTGCTGGGCCTGTCTATTGTTGGGGTTCGGGTTCGGTTGAGCAGGCATTTGAGGTTGCCTTGGAGGAGCAGGAGGTAATGGCTGAGGTTGAACCGGTGGTGGAGGCAAAATGGCAGGAGGAGGGTTGTACTGGGGCCTCCACCCCGACTGAGGTGCATTCCACTGAGGCTGTGGCTGGGCATGTGAATGATATGAATGAGAAGTAGGTTGAGTGGGTAACTGAGGTGGATAAGACCATGGCGGAGGCATGGACCAGGAAGGATGAGCAGGGGGACCCCAAGAAGGCATAGGAGTCGATTGGTTGGGGCTGTAATAAGCTTGAGGTGCCCCTTGCATTCCCTGCTGATAGGGCCTAGATCCTTGTGGCCTCCTTTGGTTGAGGTAATAGAGAGGTTCAGTGGGAGCTTCTGTCCCTTGGTACATGGCTTTAAACCCAGGTAAGGTTGGACACTGATTTGTGGGATGGTCCTCCTCACAAACGAAACATCCTTCAACCGAATGCAATGGGCACTCGTTCTTAGGGTGTCTCCTTGTGCACCTAGGGCAGAAGACAGCCAAGGCTCTCTCAGCTTCTTCTTTCTTCTGCTGGATTCTGAATGTGTCCAGCTGCATGGCAATGGTCTGTCTCACCTCACTCTTGAGATCTTCTAATTGATTTGCAAGCTCATGTTTGGAGAAAGGGACACTAGTTGAGAGGAGGTTTCCCCTACCTCATTTCCTAGCTGCCCTAGAGTGGTTTCTAAACACAGTCTTGATGTCCTCATAAGGCAGTTGGTAAATGTCCCCCCCAGCTAACATGTGAAGGGTATCTAAGAGGTCTTCAGGGACTCCTCGGAGCAGGACCAACTTGAGGGATTCAGGGTCAAGTGTGCACCTGGCCCGCTTATAGCTTAGTTGGAACCTCTCCTCATAATCCTCTAAGGACTCATCATTTCCCATGGTCATCCTAAAGATTTCTCCCTTGGTTTCCTTAGACCTACAATAATCCCTGTACTTGGTATTGAAAGCTTTCTGCATCTGAGCCCAAGTGGTGATACTATTCCCAGGTAAGCCCATGAACCAGCGTAATGCTGCATCCTTAAGAGTTGAAGGGAAGAGTTTCAGCTTTTTCTCATCTTCAGTATAGTCATAGGTTCTACAGAGGACAACAAACTCAAACAGGAAGGTATCAGGATCTTCAGTAGTCAGACCATGGAAGTGAGGTAAGGCGGAGGGGCTGATGTTCTTCATTTTCATCTCTCCATTGGTCTCTCGGATGGGGAAGGCACCTTCTATTCTCTCATCTTCTCTTCTATTGTCAGCCATAGCTTCAGATGGAGTGGTCTCTAACTCTTCTTCTACTATAGGATCTTTGTATATCTCTGGATGTTCACCTATAGGTTCTTCTGGGTCACTGTCACCAAAGAAGAGAGAAGGGTGACTCAGTGATGTGGTGGGGGTGTTGGGTAGGAATTTGCCTGATCTATCTCGGTTCCTACGAGGCATGAAATGGAAAAGACTTTCTTTTTTGATTTTTTTTTTTTGCTTTTTTTTTTTTGGTACCCGCAAAACTGAAACAGATTGATCTACAACTAACTATAAAAGATGCAGAATTAGACTGAAAGCAGGAAAGAACTAATATACTTTGCTCAAATGAAATTGCAAGAATGGAAATGCTAGTCTACGCTTGCAGAAAGGAAATGCTAATCTATGAAAGCAGGAAATGTCTATGCTACTTTTGCAGAATGGAAATGAAATAAACTACTTAGCAGAAGGCAAGAGTAAGAAAATAGAAGAAAAGCAACAATTACTAATACTCTGACGCTTCCCCGGCAACGGCGCCAAAAAGATGGTGGGCTCCAGTATTGTAGCGATAATGCTACAACTCCTGGGGCTCCTATCTCTAATTTTATCAACCCGGTAGTTCGTACAAACTTGGAAGCGACGGTGCTGTATGCACAAGTACTAGCTCTTGTCGTAGCTGTCACTTGGTCAGCTAGCACAAGTCCGCTAGGGCTCAAGCCAACTTCTATATGCTCTCAGAAGAAGCTTGCTAAATGATGGACAAAGACTATCTTAAAGGAAATTAATCTATTTTGCAAAAATGAACTGAAAGCCAACCAAAACATGGAAACCCTAGTAAACCCTAATCTGACTAGCTTAACCTCTAGGATGCAATGGGTGGAGTGCAAGTGTCTGGAAATGATGCCATTACTTATAATGATGTGGAATGCATGAACTTAAACTACTTTGATTGAAAAGAACATGTTTTTGGATTTTTGCTTAATTGGTTGGAGTGATGATGATTTTGTTTCTTATTAGGGTTTGGTTGTGCAGAGGTGGTGCGAAAGGAAGGAAAGCTTGGGAAAGGTCAGGGGGGCTAGGAGAGGTCCCAGGGGATCCTTAGCATCAGTCTACAGAAGTCTACAACGTTTGGATGCTCGACAACCAAGTTTGCAGGCTCCTACAGGATGTCTGCAGGGGATCCTACAGGAAACTCAGGGAATTCTACAGGAAGTCTGCTAACTTCTACAGGATGTACTATGAGTGGAAGTTTTGGGTGATGGTGAAGGGATGGAATGGTTTGGGTGGATAGGTAAGGTGGAGATGGAACTTGTGATGACTCAGGGGCAGAGAAATAGGACAGAGAATGAGTGCACGAAGTGGTTGGTGGATAGAAGGATGGGATCAACAAAAGGTCAAAAGGATGAAGCTACGTGGTAATGGATGAGTTGGAGGGTAAACGAGCTGGACAGAGGCCGAGTAGGTGGCTTGAGGAGAGGTCAAGAAGAAGAAGAAGGAAGTGGAATGATATGGAGCAGTGTAAATGAAACAAATGACTTATGTCTTGCACCAAAAACGAGAATTCATTAACCTATGATACCTGTGCCATTAAACCTATGAACAGCAATGTAAAACCGAGAAAAGAAGCTGTGCATGGAATGAAAAATGTAGAAGTATGGTTCAATATCAAAAGCGCATGGATGGATCTTCAATGAAAATGACTATGTTGTAGCTTGCATGGAAGTAAAAGACTGCGTTTCTTTTTGGTGGTTGATATGGACTGCACCCCAATCCCTAAACAAAGATGGCAGTGATCTCTAACAACCTTTTCTTGGAGCTCCTGTGTATTACAAACCTCCTATCGAATCTAAGCAGCTGAAACCAAAGAAACCATAAGCTAATCCTACTCAATCACACGAAAACTAAATCAGCAGACTGTAAATTTGAATTGCATGTCAAAGTAAAGAAACAAAGTGCTGGAACGAAAGGCAAATAACACTACAAAACAGAGGAGGTCTATTGCTCTCAGGTTGGGCCCTAACCTGAGAGCTATAGCTCCCTTAAAAACTCAGAATTAGATCCAAATCTGCTTGCCTTTATTCATAATCAAAAGTCCAATGTCATGCCAAAACTGGCTTACAAAAACCGAGCTGTAACTCGTGCTCAGAGATTACAATAGTAATTCCAAAAGTTCAAAAAGCCTCTAACAAAGGCTACGGCCTCCATATTTATACAAAATGAGGATCAAGCTGGCTGCCTTCATTCGTGGAGCTTGGCTGTCCAACTGAAAGTTAAACTGCTGTAAAACTGCTGATCCTGTAGAACGTGTTGGCCTTTAAGCTCGGTGGGGAGAGCTGTTAGAGCTCGGAGTGAAGGTGATAATCACGAGGAGGGTCATCAAGACTGTGGAAAACCTCCCTATGAACCCGCAATGTCACCTTTGCTGTCTCCTTGTCTCCTTTTGCGTGGTCTTTTGCTCTCTTTAATGCCAAGAACCTAAAATCATCATGTATTAGTCACATAGATATAATGCCTGCCCTTCTTCCTACAAACAACACGAATATACTAAGAAATGAATGCATAAGTGGTAAAATGTGAATGGTTGAACAAGGTAAGTAGGCCAATATGAGCCCAAATTGTACCAAAAATTGGGGCTCATCACAAATCTTACCATATCTCTGATAATTTCAAATAGAAAAATAAAGATGGATGATGAGGTTTTCAGATCCATTCCTTTTGGATCTTGGTAGGATATGTATATAGTTTTAGTATTTTGTATTAAAAACTTTCCAGGAATTGTGGATCTCAAAACTTATGTAATTTTTGTATAAATTAGAGGAATTGTAATAGATCAAATTTCAACGTTGAGAGAAAAAGCTCTATTGTAACTATGTTCAATGGAAATTAATGAAATATCTCTTGGACTTGAAATACAAGGGTTTTTGTTTCAGAGATTCCTCTTTAGAAATTGTGGTATGTATCTTAGTGTTGTATTTCCTTCTTTTTTTATGATTATATGTGTAGCTTCTTATATGAATTGAATAAACTATGTAAAATTCATGTGACAACGCTCTATATGTTGAACAACGCAGCAAGAAAGTCTCGATTTTATTTTTCCTTGTTCAAATTGAGAAAATTCAAGTTTCCACATCATCAAACAAATTGGATGCAATTAACTTGTGTGACATGGATTGTGTCACATTTTACTCAGTAAATTTGAGTTAGAGGAGTTGGAGTTTAATTAAGTATGTGTGATTGCTAATTTATAGCAATCAATGTCATTTATTTCGAGTTATTTTCAGTTGAACTATTTCTAATTATTGGAGGAACTAGCGGAAGGTCAGTTGTGCAGTGAGACTTTAGTCTAACTTAGTGATCATCTAGTTAACTAATCCATTAACTCAAAATAGCTAGTGCATATAGAGAATTTGATTTCCCTAGTTGTGGTGGATATTCCAAGGTAGTGTAACATAAATTGTAGACTAGTATTGAGTGTACATGTGTTGCATTTAGTTAGATGATCAATCTTGTGAATTGCACAAACATTTAGAAGGAAATTCCTAATTAACAGGGGCCTAATTTCCTCAAGAATTTCAAAATTAAATATGGTTTTGGTATTATGGATAACGTGTTGTCCTTGATGGAAATCTACTTTATAAAGATGTCAACATTATGATAACATGAGGGTTATTCAAATTGATACACATGCTACACATGCTACAGATGTTTTGGACATAGAAATGACGTTTCAGAGGCAGATGGATGTTAAAGATGAAGTTTGAGAAAGTATACATGGATCCTATGAAGAAGGGTCATGTACATACATAGGTCCTATAAGGGAAAGTCGTGTACATAATCTGAACCATGGTAATTTGAATACCATGGGTCTTTGCCATAGTATTGGCTCATACTAGTGGAGCGACAAGGATTATTTGACCCCGTCAAAGAATACCAATGACATTACCAAGGGATTTGCCTAAAGTATTGGCTAAGGCCAAAGCTATATAAGAAGATGGAGATCGAGGTGTAAAGTGTGAAAGTGAAGAATTATTTATGAATGATTTGATCTGAAATGAGTGTGCACCAAGGAGCATGGAGATGACTCATATATGATAAATCTGAATTGAATACATATAGCTTGATCTATTTATTTTTGTAATTAACAATGTTAGATCTATGAGGATGGTATGAATCTGCATATAATGTTGTATCACTGAATTGGGCCAAGATTTGGATTTGATAGATATTGCGAAGGTATGATTCATTGATTTTAGATCTATATGTTGGTTTTCTTCTAAATGGTCGTATACATACGTGGATATTCTCTTGTAGGGTCACATACACATTCTGCAATTTGTTGACATCTGTACGCTAGTGTTATGCATGATAAACATGTACATATGTTGGTTTTCTTCTAAATGGTCGTATACATACATGGATATTCTCCTGTAGCGTTGCATACACATTCTGCAATTTGTTGAGATCTGTATGCTAGTGTTATGCATGATAAACATGTACATACATTAATTTATACTATGGTAGTCGCGTATATATATGTTAGTTTGAAGTGCACGTTGATGATGACACCTGATGAGTTTTGCTCTATTTTTTGTTGTATGTCAATGATGTTTCTATCTTGATGATCTGTGTCTGACTATGATGAATGGGCTAGATGATTAGCAATGATGCTCCAATGTGGAGATATGTGAGAGGTTCAGTATCTTGTTATTGTTTTGTGTATGGTTTAGTGATTGATTCAACATTACAGTTATTCATGATTCAGTTTGCAATAGTTTAAGATTTGTATGTAGGTGTTATACATCGGAGGAACATGCATATGAAAATCTTATTCAGTACAATCGTGTACATAATTTGGTTTTTGTTTTTTTTGGTTGGGTTCTACATTTAATTATTTGATGCTTCATATATTGAATTTATTTGTAGTGTTACAGAGTCTCGGACTCAACACTTTAGTTTGATATATTTGTTTGGGTTTGTTGTTGATATGGGTCCAGTATGAAAATGTGATCAAATGTGGCCTACAAGTTGCTTCATGATTATTTGATAGGTAGATCCCATTTGAAACATTATGAAAAGTGGTCCAAAAGGAGCTAAGGGTTGCAATGTTATGAAACCAACTCAAGAAAAATATAGAAAAGATAGATCAACGCCTTAGAATTCAGCCTCTTCGAGGGGGCAACCTCCTTTACATTACATAAATGAACAATGGATGATTCAAATGACAAAACCTCCTTTCTATATAGGAGTCTAAGGAGTCACAATATAACCTAGCCAACCTAACAATAATAATATAAAGTCACAAAAATAACAATAGAGGGATTCTATGGGGCACAGTAATAACAATATGGGGTCAATAGGGGCACAACAATATTAATAAGGGATGCAACTACAATAGTAATGGGGTAATCACTAGTATTATAGGGACCCAACTTGCCCCTCTCCTTCAAAAAAGTGTTGTCCTCAACGCTTGAGTAGTTCTGGATGCTTATGTATAAAATTCTCATCCTCCCATGTGGAATCTTCAACAGATAAGTTATTCCACTTGATAAGATACTCTGAAATTGATCGATTTTGTAGCTGTCAAGTTCTTGTTTCTATGACTGCTTCCAAATCCAATATAATTTTTCCTTCCTCGTCAAGTTCTGGCATATTGTTTGAACTGGGAGCTTGTCACCTATAACCTTCTCTAAACATGAAACATGGAAAATTGGGTGCAATCGAGAAGTTCCAGGAAGCTCTAATCTGTATGCCATAGTACCAATCTTTTGCAACACCTTGTACGGACCATAATACTTTGGTGATAATTTATTATCCTTCGTAGCTTGCTTGATGGATATTTGCTTATATGGTTGTAGCCGTAGGAATACCCAATCACCTACATCAAAACTACTTTTGGTACGATGTTGATCTGCCTGTTGTTTCATTCTATTCTATGCCAACACGAGGTTATCCTTTAAGAGTTGGAGGACTTGTTGTTGATGTTTGATGTGATGTTCCACTGCTTGAACCTTAGAATTTTCTCTTAAATATAATGTGATGGATGGTGGCTGATATCCATAAAGTGCCATAAATGGAGTCATTTTTGTTGCTGTATGGAAGGAAGTGTTATACCACCATTCAGCCAGAGGAAACCATTTGACCCATTGTGTCTATTTATCAGATACAAAGCAATGAAGATATCCTTCCAAACATTTTTTTACTATCTCAGTTTGCCCATCAGATTGAGGATGATAATATGAGCTATGAGCTAACTGATTACTAAGACAAGAAAATAATTTTGTCCAAAAATTTCCAGTGAAAATGGGATCTCTGTCACTTGCAATAATCTTTGGGTTTCCATGTAGCTTTTGAATTGTTTCCATAAATGTAGTAGAAACTGTACTCGCTTTAAATGGATGTGATAATGCACAAAAGTGTGCATACTTGGTAAGTCTGTCAACTACCACCATGATGACACTCTTTCCCTCAGACTTGGGTAAACCTGTGATAAAATCCATTGAAACCTCTTCCCAACGTTGGCCTGGAATGGATAAAGGTTGTAATAGACCTGGTGTCTTAATTGTTTCAACTTTATTTTGTTGGCAAACCAAACATTCCACCACAAACTTTTGAATATCTGATTTAAGACCATCCCAAAAAATTTCCTTCTTAACCCTGTGGTAAATTTTTAAAAATCCTGAGTGCCCTCCTAAGGGAGAAGTGTGCAAATCCATAAGAATCTTTTGTTTTAGTTGGGAATTATTATAGAGGTATAAGCGATCTTTGTACCATAATGAATCATTTTTCCAACTAAATGTATCAGACGTACTGGAATCTTGTTGTAACTTTCGAATAAGTGCCCACACTTCTTCGTCATTCTTCCATTCCTCCCTTGCTTCATTTATCCAATCTGGTTGGATAATAGAAATGGCGCACAACAATGCTTCCACATCCTCATCCTTTCTTGAGAGTGCATCTGCCACCACATTTTGCTTCCCTTTTTTGTAGATGATTTCAAAGTCATAACCCAACATCTTTTTGACCCACTTTTGTTGCTCTTCAAAGGATAATCTTTGTTCTAAAAAGTATTTAAGGCTATTGTGATCCGTTTTTACCTTGAAGTGTCTTCCTATTAGGTAGGGTCGCTATTTCTTAAGTGCATGGAGTATTGCCAACATTTCCTTCTCATAAATAGCTTTGTGTAAAAACTTCCCCTTGATTGGACGACTTTCAAAAGCAATAGGTCTTTCATCTTGCATTAAAACAGTACCAATTCCATTTCCTAAAGCATCACATTCCACAATAAAGGTTTTTGTGACGTCCAGTGTAGCTAAGACCAGTGCTTGGCACATTGCCTCTTTAAGATGTTCGAAGGCCTTTATTGCTTCTGTTATCACTCAGGTTGTCCTTCTAGTCAGCATCAAAAGGATACGGCCGAGGTAACCACAGACCAATATTTCGACTGCAGGTTCTAGCCCACCTGCAATCAAAGAGGGCTCTCTCTTTTCTGATTTAGCCTTGTTGATAATGTTTTTAGGCTAGTTATTGAGTTCAAGGGGTTTTGTTTTGTTTTTGGTGGGAAGGATGATGCTTTCAAGTAAAGAGGCAGGGACAGCATGAAATTTCTAGAACCATTGGGTGTGGAGTCAAAGAGTAGGACTGCTGGTGCGTTTTCTTGGTCGCAAGAGGGAATATGGAGCAAGCTGGCTGCATATGAAACAATCATTCAAGGTAAAAGGGATGGATTAAAGGCTAAGGAATGAGGGGCAATTTAAGAATCTCTCATTCAGATTAGCAGAAAGAAGACAAATGAGCCCTATCTAGGAGAAGTTAAGAATTCATAGATAACAGTCATTTATATATGAAAATAGGTCAAACATGAGCCAAAACAGAATTCATATTTATGCCTAATTCAAGAGGAAAACATTAAGAAGCCACAGAAACTGAGCATAGAGTGCAATCAAGCAAGGTCTGAGCCAATCCTTTGTTCTGTGACTTGAGCATATGTGAAATTGAAATAACAGAGATAAGGAAAACTTATTGATTCATATAGCAGCACAAGAATTCCACATTCAATTCTTCAAACCATTAGACACAGAGCAGACAGTCGTTCCTCCAAATCTTTTTAGCAATCTTTGATTAAGTAAAACATCTCTGATGTCCAGTGCGAGTCTCTAATGAGGATTATCAACCAACCAACCCTTTAAACAATACAGAGGGTTGGTATATATAGGGAAAATTATCAAAAACTAACTTATTATAGCCAACCTAAGCAGGTCTGAAAGAAAATGATTACTTTAACCTAATCTTATCCAGAAATAAATGTATGAAAATATCTTTGGGCTGCGCTGAGGGCAGCTATATCAAAATTGAGTTAATGTCTGTCCTGAGTAGCCTGGTGCAGTCCTTCTGTAATAACTGTGATTTGTCCTTTATCTGCACCTCTAACTTGGTTTTGCTGCTGTTTTGTTGGAATTAATGTGCACTAATCCCGACCAGATAGGCTTTTAAATGGCCTTAACTGCTTTGCTGACTTTGATGAAGGTTTTTAATTTTCACCTGATTTGATGTTGCTGAACTGATACTCTCTACCGCTTCCTGATACTCTTTAGCGCTGATCCTGGAGTCTTTAAAATCTTCTGAATGGCTTAGACCGTCCATCGATCATTCATGGCAGATGCTCGGCCTTCTGTTGCTTTAAAAAGTCTGTTTGCCCCTTTCTGAATGCTTCGCAAAGAAAAATGGGTCATTCTGCGCCTTTCGGGCTTGCTGGGGGCTGTGCGACGAGGGGCTTTCCATTTTGGCCCATTTCCCATAGCCATGCGCGATTAGCACTAGGTGCTAATTGCGCATGAAAAACTGCCTCAGAATCTGAATCCGGGCTTCCTAAGCACGATTTTCGCCTTTCGCGCCTTTTTGAGTGATGACGTCAGCATGTGGGAAAACCGTCGAACTCCTGGACGCTAACCCTCGACGTGTTGGCGTATGAACAAGCCCCACCCACTGTAGATCTTGGGCGGGCCAGATCTAACGGCTGGCGGGACGGTTGAAGCGGGGGAAGGTTAGGGTGGGGACCTGCCCGCTATTTCGTTTAATTATTCATGCGGCGGGGGGGGTTTAAACATTAATAAAGTGGGTTTTGGGTTTATATCAAGCAGGGGTTAAATAAGAGTTTAACGTTTAACATAACATTTAAACATTTAACTTTTGGGAATGATGACTGCGAAGGGGAATAAATGGCTATCAGTTCAACCAGGGGTTAACTGATCCCAAGGGACAAAAGTAGGGAAGGTTAAATATAAGTCCCAGATGGACTTAATATTTCCCCAGTTTTTAGAACATATGGCTATAGTGCCAAGGGGGGGGTTATTTAATATTTTTTGGGATTTTATATAGTTTTAGTAGTAAATGGGGATGGGGAACAGTTAGGGAGCTATATAGTAGAATCAGGAGTTAATATGATCTGGTAGAGTGGAAATGAAAGGGACCAATGATAAGTCTATGAAGTGGTGATAGACATAGAGATTGTGTAGAAGATGAAAACATGAATTTTACACAAGAAATGTGGCTTCTTTTCATGAAGAAAGTCAAAACTTTGACTTAATGTTTCACAAAAATGAAATGGACTCAGGACTTGTTGGGCAGATCCCAAGGTCCTTTAGGGGTGTTAGTAAGAAACTTTGAGGGGGAGTGAAGGGAAGTTAGACATGCTTCTAGAATTCTGCCATTAAAACACTGCTTTGGTACCTCTGCCACTGATGAGATGAGCTTTCTTTGTCGAGGCCAACACTGAAGGAGACCTTGCTTCTCCAACCCCAGGCTACCTACCCAACCTAATACATCTAGCATTTTTTGTTACTTCAGGAAGGGTGCACTTAGACTTGCAGACCTTGCTTTACAATTTTTCTTTTTGACTACCCTCCTATCTAAATCTATCCTTATTTCTTCCAAGGACCCAGATTAAGCAGTTGGAGTCCTTTGTTTCTCTACCTGTCTACAAATCTGCCAAGATTAAGTTGTTTGGACAGATATCACTTCTCTATATTCTAAAACAAGAAATTGAAACCTAGGGAAGCCAAGATTAAGTTGTTTGGACTTCCCTTAACAGAACATTCTTCAAAAATGGTTAAGTCATCAAAATTGGAATACAGTAGTGGCATTTAGACTGGCACACTTTCATGGCCTCTTCTTTGGCCTTTTTCTGGAAATATGGAGCATTGCAGGATGCAAAGTATGACATATTTGGTATGTAAAATTGTCAATCATGAAAGATGAACACCTATTGCAACAGGAGGCTAACAGTGGCTCCACTTGGGGATGGCTTTTCCTTGTGAAAAGCCAAGAACAACAGGTCAGACTGCCTTGATCTTCTATTGTTGCTGTGGATTGAAAAACTTCTTTATGCTGGCTGTTTATAGTGTGAAACTTTGAAATATGAACAGCTCCCTCCTCAACTGAATTACTGTAAACTGCATAGCATTGTCTGCTTTCTTCTGCGTGCTTGATGTTATGTACAGTTTTGCTTGAGCATTGTGCCTTTGAAAAATAGAGGTCAAAACTGATGTGTTTCCTTTAGCTCTGGTCTAGAAATAATTGCTGATGTGAAATTTAAAGAATGCTCCTCTAATCACTCAAATTGCTTACACATAAACTAAAAAACAGAGCGTTGATATATACAAATATCAATGTACAAAGGATATATACAGAGCTGGATTGTATCCCTTTAAAAGGGATCATGGTAATGTTTCAGCATTCGGCCATTCACAGGGCCTTCTTCAGCTGTACTACCCTCTACATATTTGAGAAAATATGTATTATTTCCCTGAACAACAGAAATAATGAATGACCCTTTCCATAAAAAATCAAATTTTGCATGTTTTCCCTTGTCTTCTCTTCGTGAATCCCACCTTAGAACTTTGTCACCCATATATAAATCCTCAACCTTAGCTCTCTTATCAAACATCCTTTTGAGCTTTTCTTGCAAAATCTGAGCTCTGTCATAAACTTGCTCTCTAGTTTGCTGAAGGTGAATGGTTTGGTTGATTCTTCGTTGAATATCGTTTGGTTCAGTCTGAATCTCCTGTAACAGTCTGATAGTAGGGATGCCCAAAGATGAAGGAAACTTGGCTTCCATGCCATATACTAGCTCATAAGGGCTCATCCCAATGGATTTTTTTGTTGAAAGTATGTCTGCCCATAGGGCATTTGTGAGCTTTCTATACCAGTTCTTCTTGTTTTCTTCTAGCACTTTCTTTATGATATTAATCAGGATCTTATTAGATGACTCAGCCAGGCCATTACCTTGGGGGTAATAGGCTGTATAATGCCCAAAGGTGATGTGAAATTTGTGGCAAAAAGTGATCATTTTTTTGGATTTAAAAGCAGCGGCATTATCAGTAATGATATTCTCAGGGCAGCTAAATCTAGAAAGGATGTTGCACTCAAGGAATTGGAATGATGGTGTCATTGGCTTGTCTGCATGGGATGGCCTCAACCCACTTGGTGAAATAGTCTGTGGCTGTTAAAATCCATTTGTGATGGCCTGAGGAAGAGGGATGGATTTCTCCAATGAAGTCAAGACCCCATTGTTGAAAAGGCTTTTCAGTTGAGATGGGTCTAAGGGGCATGGGCAACAGCTTTCTTTTGCCTTCAAAGATTTGGCATTTGTGACAGGAAATGGCAAACTTCTTTACATCTGCAAAAAGAGAGGGCCAATAAAAACCAGCCCTTAGAATTTTATCAGTAGTGGATTTCCAATATAGATGCCCTCCACAGTCACCTGCATGGAAATATTTCATGACATTGTTAGTTTCATTCATGATTAAACAATTAAGCAGTATACCTTCATGGTTTTTCCAAAATAATGCACCATCTATGACACAAAACTTTGAAGCCTTCATTCTTAAAAATCTTTTCTTAGTTCTGGACAACCCTGGGGGAGCAAACAGGTTTAACAAAACAAAGCATATATCAGCATACCATGGGGATTGCAAAAATGTTTCACTGATCTGTGGAGTCGCCAGCTCCTGTTCATTGTCCAATTGGTTAATGTCTAAGGCTTGAAAGTTTGTTTCAGACATCAGTTTGGCTAAACCTTGTCCCTTTACGAGCTTGGTTGGTTTTATTTCTATGTCATATTCAAGGATGTTTGCAATCCATTTGCCTCTTTTGCCCTCTAATCCATCTTGGGTTAATATGTCTTTTATAACAGCATTTGGGACATAGGCAATTACATGTGAATATAAAATGTACACTCGGAAATCATTGATTGCTTTGACCAGGGCATAGGCCTGCTTCTCCATGATTGGATATTTCAAAGGGGCATCTCTCAAGGCTCGGCTGAAAAATGCAATTGGCTTTTCAGCTCCCTGATCATCCTTTTGCAGAAGAACAGCAGCTATGGTGTGATCAGATGCAAAAGAAAATATGATAAAGTCCCTATCAAACTGTGGGCTTGTAAGGACAGGGGCTTGGGTTAAGGCAGATTTTATGCCCTCAAAGGCTTGTTTGGTTTCAAGAGACCATCTTACCTTGGCATCCTTTTTTAACATGTTTCTTAATAGTCTTATCAACTGAGCTAGATTTGGAATGAATCTCCTTAGGAAATTGATCTTTTCCAAGAATGCTTGCAACTCTTTTATGTTTCTTGGGTATGGGATTTGGAGGATGGCTTGGATTCTTTCAGGATCAATTCTAATTCCGTCCTTTGATATGATATGGCCAAGGAGTTTTCCTTCTTCAAGGCCAAAGAGGGATTTTTTGGGGTTCAAGGAAATGCCATATTTCCTGCATGTCATGAATATTTGTCTTAAATGTTTCAAGTGCTCTTGGTCGGATTTACAGAAAGGGGTTAGATCATCAAGGTAGACAACTAGGAAATCATGTCTTTCTTTGGCAAATGCAATATCCATTGCCCTTTGAAAGGTAGCACCGGCGTTTTTAAGTCCGAATGGCATCTTTACATACTTAAATGTTCCCCACAGTGTGGTAAAGGCTGTCTTGTCTTGGTCATCCGGGTGAACCAGTATTTGATTGAAACCTGAAAAGCCATCTAGCAAGGAAATTCTAGATGATCCCACTACTCTCTGCAGAATATGATCCATTTTGGGCAATGGGTAGTGGTCTTTTAGGGAGACTTGGTGTAAATTGCTTAGGTCTACGCATAGCCTAATCTCTCCTGTCTTTTTTCTTGTAGGAACAAGATTGGACACCCACTCAGAAAATCTGATGGGTGCTATGATACCTGCTTCAAACATTCTTTTCACTTCCTTTTCAATCAAAGGGAGGAGCATGGGATTGATTCTCCTCAGTTTCTGTTTGAAGGGCCTTTGGTTTGGTTTTAAGGGAATGGTGTGTTGGATTACTGAGGTGTCATAGGATTTCAAGTCCTCATAACTCCAAGCAAATACATCTTGGAATTCTTTGAATAAATTAATATATTTGGGCTTTTGATCAGATGGCGGATTTTTGGATAATTTGATCATTTTGGGATTCTCTTCTGTCCCAATGTTGTGTTCCTCTATAGCAGCGTTCTGGGGTTGCATTTTTGGTTTCTTGGGAACATCATTAGCATCAAACATGTCTTCCAACAGAGTGAGGCTAGCAGGGAGTAAGTTGTCTTTCAGATCAACGATCTCAGCCTCTGTTTCGGCTATTTCCTCCAAATGCATCAGTTTCAGTTCTTCTATATTTGTTTTATCAAAAACAGTTGGGTTCAGCATTCGTTTGGCCGTTATAGGCGTTACAGCCTACTGATTTTCATTGGTTTGCTGTTGTTCATCTGTCATAGCATCCATGTCAATGTTAATATTTGAAAACTCATGCTCAAGGGTGAGGAAATTATTAATCTGGGCATCGTTCTCGAACACTTGCCAATCTTTAACATTATTTGGGACAGCGGGCCTATGTTTTATTTCAGCAGTGAAATGATGATTTGGTTTAAAAGGAAGCTTGCATGTACTAGCAAAAGTGGCCAGGCTGTGTGCATGAATGTTATGCTCTCTTGAAATGTTGGCAAGCTTGGATTCAGTGAATGTGTTGAGTATACTAGTGGCAGTAGTCCTATAGGCCCTCATTCTGTTGTCATTCGTAACAAAATTACCTTTCATCTGTTGTATGATTAAATCAGAGTCACCTAAAATGGATACTTTTGCAGCTCCTAGAGCCTTGAGCAGTTTAAGGCCTAAGAGGAGAGCCTCATACTCTGCCATGTTATTAGTGCATTTGAAATTTAGTCTATAGGCATGGCCTTCTGCATGGTTGTTATGTGTATTGTGAACCCAGACACCTGCCCCTACTCCTAACTTGTTGACAGAGCCATCAAACTCTAAATACCATACGACTTCTTGCTCGTATTTAGTGTCAAGAGTTTCAGTCATTCTTGCAGCGGACAGATTTGAATTTTCTGTTTGGGGAGGTTCTTCTTGTAAGCTGGTTGCCTTGATAGTTTTGAGAGTTATATCAGTACGGGCAACTGATTCTTCGTTGATGGGTGTGTTTATTCCTAAAGCCAATGGCTTGTCATCAATTGGAGGACTTTTTTCATCATTAAATAAAATAAAAGAATCCATATCGGATTGGATTGAGTAAATGGGAAAATTTCCAGGCTGGCTCTCACTAGTTACCACATATTTCATCACTGTTTCTCTATACAGTCTCTTTGGTTGCCCAAAGACAGATATAGTGGCATAAGAGAGATCTAATTGGATGGATCATTGGAGTTTTGCCCCCCAAGATCTTGACAGTAACATGCCATACTTTGGTGGAATATCAGCAACCACCACATCCATGAGGATTGTCTTGTTAGGAAATTGGACTAAGGAGACACGCAGGTCTTTGATGAGGCCTAAACACTTGAATTGACTTGAGTCAAAGGAGAATAGCTCTTTGTAGGGTCTTGTAACATCAAGGTTCAGCTTTTCCATTACGGCTTTAGGCATAAGGTTGTGTGAGGCACCTGAGTCAAACATGGCATTGTGCAAGACTTTGTCATGTA
This sequence comes from Pinus tabuliformis, assembly GCA_031772625.1. NCBI lineage: Eukaryota > Viridiplantae > Streptophyta > Pinopsida > Pinales > Pinaceae > Pinus > Pinus tabuliformis. The sequence goes on from CM062808.1 coordinate 598,993,175, forward strand.
TATGTAAACTGACATAAAAGGGCAAGACAGATCCATATGTTGATTTTCCATTAACTTCTGGACCAAACAACAGCTCAGGTTGATCATCAAGAACATTCACATCATCCTTTACCTCCGGCATTTGAAGTGACCTTTGAATTTGTTTCCTATACATATCATGTTTGGCTAGTTCGGATAAGGGGATGGATATCTTCAATTTACCTATTTCTACCTCTAAGTCAAATGATTTTTCAGATTGGGTTTTAGTAATGTGAGAAGCAGGTTTCCCTTTTTCTATTGGAGTATCAGCAGCTTGGTCTTCTTTATCAGTGTTATGGGAAGTGTTTGATTGCGGCTTTTCTGTTTTAGGAGGGCCTTTTGGAATGCTGTCCACATTTCCTTTCAAGGAAAAAGGTGGTCAAGGTTGGTCAATAGAAGGCTGCATTTGTGTTATGTCCCCTATAGTCACTTGATGCGGTTTTGGGACAGGTATATCAGCTGTTTCTATTATGACAGCCTTGCCTCTAGTCTTGTTGGGCTGTTTGCCATCCTTTGGTTTGTTAGGTTCAGGAATGTCAATGGTCCTAGTTCTCAGCTTCTATTGTTTGGGGACCTCATACACAGCAGTATCATAGCCCTGTTTAAAATCAAAAGACTCACCAGACTTAGTCTGAAATTGATTCAAGTCATGCTCATCTTGGTCTTGTTGAGTTAGGAAAATTTGTTGCTCAGGCCTCGAATCCACCAGGTTCATGTGAGTGTCCTCTGGGGGTTCACTAGATATAGATGCTTCTGCATAATTTTCATGAAAAGGTGGTCTTATATCATGGTTTGGACTAGACCTACCAGTATTTTTGTTCTGCATTTTCCTGAAATTTGGGTTCCTTATTGTATTGGGATGTTGTCCTTCCCATGATGATTTCCTCTCAACACTTTCTACTCTGTCTCCCAGCCTTTGCATGCCATTGATAATAGCATCGAGTTTCTGATCTAAGGTTGTGGGTTCTTCTTTGAAAGTTGTTCTTCTCTCCATTCTAGCTCTATTTCTTTTGGCAATCAGGTTGGCCTCTACGCTAACAGCAACATTCTGCATGTCTACAAGGGTTTGAGGGGCTCTTTCTTTTAACTGGTAGGCCATATCTGGGTCAAATCCATCAGGGAATTTATACAAGGCAAGGTCAGGTGGAGGTCTCAGGTCCTGTGGTATTGCATTATAGACATTATTGAATCTAGCACAGTAATCTAGGACAGACTCTTGAGGGCCTCTTTCTATTGTATCGTACTCAGCAAGTATGTGCAAGGGGTCTTTCTTTTTCTCCCATCTGTTGGTAAAGGATTGGTAAAGCTCATTTGGGGTGGTTATGGAATTTGCAGCAAGTGATCTGAACCAAGTTCTTACATCACCTGTTAGACTTTGAACAAAAATTTTCATTCTCACACTATCATCATCTATTTCGTAGTTCTCAAAGTAGTCTTGCATTTTCTTTGTATGCTGAAGGGCTGTGCAAGTGCCAGTTCCATCAAAATATGTGATTTTAGTTTGATAATCCTGAGGCATAGCCCTAGGGTTTGCAGGTAATTGCAGGGGTGCATATCTATTGGCCATGTTTACAGGGATGACCGGAACAACAGGGGTAAGTGGAACAACTGGGACAATTGGCACAATAGTAGTGGTAAGTGGAACAACTGGGACAATTGGTACAATAGTAGTGGTAATAGGAGTATGTGTAGTGAATGGAGGTGTGGAAGGAGTGCTTTGGGGAGTAGATGATGAACAAGGGGAAGTAGGGGTTGAACGAAATAAGACTTTGACAGGGGTTGGAACGCTGCTTGGGTGAACTTCTTGAGGACTATTATCAGCAAAATCGTCTCTTTGTTCTTTCTTCCTAAGGATTTTTGGGATTAAGTTCGGATTTTCAAAAGCAACTGGTGGATTTGGGTCTGGATTTGACCTAGTATAATGAGAATTCTTTTTGGGAGCCAGATTCTGAATTTGTTTTGGTATTTTCTGCGAATGTTTTTTAGAATTGGAAAGGAACTAATTAGATTTCGGGGACAGCTATCTGCAGTTTAAAACTAGCATGAAGATTGGCTAAAGAAGCATTTATTTACTCCTGTAACTGCAAAGCAAGAACAGTTCCAAAGGCTTGCTGGCCGACATTCAGACTTCATCTGTAGTCTTAAGGAACAGACAACATTGATTTTTGTTCTTCCGGAGTTTTCCAACTTGATTTGTGAAAATCACTGAGGATGTCCCTAGTGGAGTCGCCATTATGTTATCACTCAGGTTGTCCTTCTGGTCGGCATCAAAAGGATACGGCCGAGGTAACGACAAACCAATCTTTGGACTGCAGGTTCTAGCCCACCTGAAATCAGAGAGGGCTCTCTCTTTTCTAATTTAGCTTTGTTGATAATGTTTTTAGGCTAGTTATTGAGTTCAAGCGGTTTTGTTTTGTTTTTGGTGGGAAGGATGATGCTTTCAAGTAAAGAGGTAGGGACAACATGAAAGTTCTAGAACCATTGGGCTTGGAGTCAAAGAGTAGGACTACTGGTGCGTTTTCTTGGTCACAAGAGGGAATATGGAGCAAGCTAGCTGCGTATGAAACAAGCATTCAAGGTAAAAGGGATGGATTAAAGGCTAAGGAATGAGGGGCAATTTAAGAATCTCTCATACAAATTAGCAGAAAGAAGACAAATGAGCCCTATCTAGGAGCAGTTAAGAATTCCTAGATAACAGTCATTTATATATAAAAATAGGTCAAACATGAGCCAAAACAGAATTCATATTTATGCCTAATTCAAGAGGAAAACATTAAGAAGCCACAGAAACTGAGCATAGAGTGCAATCAAGCAAGGTCTGAGCCAATCCTTTGTTCTGTGACTTGAGCATATGTGAAATTGAAATAACAGAGATAAGGAAAACTTATTGATTCATATAGCAGCACAATAATTCCACATTCAATTCTTCAAACCATTAGACACAGAGCAGACAGTCGTTCCTCCAAAGCTTTTCAGCAACCTTTGATTAAATAAAACATCTCTGATGTCCAGTACGAGTCTCTAATGAGGATTATCAACCAACCAACCCTTAAAAAATACAGAGGGTCGGTATATATAGGGAAAATTATCAAAAACTAACTTATTACAACCGACCTAAGCAGGTCTGAAAGAAAATGATTACTTTAACCTAATCTTATCCAGAAATAAATGCATGAAAATATCTTTGGGTTGCGCTAAGGGCAACTGTATCAAAACTAAGTTAATGTCTGTCCTGAGTAGCCTGGTGCAATCCTTCTGTAATAACTGTGATTTGTCCTTTATCTGCACCTCTAACTTGGTTTTGCTGTTGTTTTGTTGGCATTAATGTGCACTAATCCCGACTAGATAGGCTTTTAAATGGCCTTAACTGCTTTGCTGACTTTGATGAAGGTTTTTAATTTTCACCCGATTTGATGTTGCTGAACTGATACTCTCTACCGCTTCCTGATACTCTTTGGCGCTGATGCTGGAGTCTTTAAAATCTTCTGAATGGCTTAGATTGTCCCATCGATCATTCATGGCAGGTGCTCGGCCTTCTGTTGCTTTAAAAAGTCTGTTTGCCCCTTTTTGAATGCTTCGCGAAGAAAAATGGGTCATTCTGCGCCTTTCAGGCTTGTTGGGGGCTCTGCGATGAGGGGCTTTCCATTTTGGCCCATTTCCCGTAGCCATGCGTGATTGCTAATCGCGAATGAAAAACTGCCTCAGAATCTGAATCCGGGATTCCTAAGCACGATTTTCGCCTTTCGCGCCTTTTTGAGTGATGACGTCAGCAGTACGATGACTGACGTGGCAGTACACAGTGGCAGTGACATGGTGGGAGGCCATGGCAGTGAGGTGGCAGGGTGACTGAGCAGTGCGGTGGCAGGAGGCCGACGCAGGTTGATGACATCAGCGATGACGTCAATGGGCGGAGGACGTGGCGCTGATGTCACTAGGGGAGGGCGGTTTGGCTGTTTCGGGCGCACCCCTTTAGCGCCTCGGTGGTTTGGGAGGAGGGGGATCCGCCACAGCCGGGAGGGCGACGCGTGGCGGGAGTACGGCGGGAAAACCACCGAACTCCCGGACGCTAACCCTCGGCGTGTTGGCATATAAACAAGCCTCGCCCACCGTAGATCTTGGGCGGGCCAGATCTAACAGCTGGCGGGACTGTTGAAGCAGGGAAAGGTTAGGGCGGGGACCCGCCCGCTATTTCATTTAATTATTCATGCGGCGGGGGGGGAGGGGGGGGTTTAAACATTAATAAAGTGGGTTTTGGGTTTATATCGAGCGGGGGTTAAATAAGAGTTTAACGTTTAACATAACATTTAAACATTTAACTTTTGGGAATGATGGTTGCGAAGGGGAATAAATGGCTATCAGTTCAACCAGGGGTTAACTGATCCCAAGGGACAAAACGAGGAAAGGTTAAATATAAGTCCCAGATGGACTTAATATTTCCCCAGTTTTTAGAACATATGGCTATAGTGCCAAGGGGGGGATTATTTAATATTTTTTGGGATTCTATATAGTTTTAGTAGTAAATGGGGATGGGGAATAGTTAGGGAGCTATATAGTAGAATCAGGAGTTAATATGATCTGGTAGAGCGGAAATGAAAGGGACCAATGATAAGTTTATGAAGTGGTGATAGACATAGAGATTGTGTAGAAGATGAAAACATGACTTTTACACAAGAAATGTGGCTTCTTTTCATGAAGAAAGTCAAAACTTTGACTTAATGTTTCACAAAAATGAAATGGACTTAGGACTTGTTGGGCAGATCCCAAGGTCCTTTAGGGGTGTTAGTAAGAAACTTTGAGGGGGAGTGAAGGGAAGTTAGACATGCTTCCAGAATTCTACCATTAAAACACTGCTTTGGTACCTCTGCCACTGATGAGATGAGCTTTCTTTGTCGAGGCCAACACTGAAGGAGACCTTGCTTCTGCAACCCCAGGCTACCTACCCAGCCTAATACATCTAGCATTTTTTGTTACTTCAGGAAGGGTGCACTTAGACTTGCAGACCCTGCTTTACAATTTTTCTTTTTGACTGCCCTCCTATCTAAATCTATCTTTATTTCTTCCAGGGACCCAGATTAAGCAGTTGGAGTCCTTTGTTTCTCTACCTGTCTACAAATCGGCCAAGATTAAGCTGTTTGGATAGATATCACTTCTCTATATTCTAAAACTAGAAATTGAAACCTAGGGAAGCCAAGATTAAGCTGTTTGGACTTCCCTTAACAGAACATTCTTCAAAAATGCTTAAGTCATCAAAATTGGAATACAGCAGTGGCATTTGGACTGGCACACTTTCATGGCCTCTTCTTTGGCCTTTTTCTGGAAATATGGAGCATTGCAGGATGCAAAGTATGACATATTTGGTATGTAAAACTGTCAATCATGAAAGATGAACACCTGTTGCAACAGGAGGCTAACAGGTTCTAGAGTCCATGAAAATGCATATTTCTTCAATAATGTTGTTAGAGGTGCAACTATTCTCCCATAATTCTTAAAAAACTTACGATAATACCCTGTCAACCCGAGAAATCCTCGCAGATACAATATGACCCAGATATTCCACCTCTTGTACTCCAAAGAAACATTTAGATCTTTTTGCATATAATTGTTTCTCCTCCAATAGTTGTAGCACCCTGTCAACATGTTCAACATGATCCTTCCAAGTCTTGCTGTAGATTAGTATATGATCAAAAAATACTAACACAAATTTTCTAAGGAATGGTTTGAAAATGGAATTCATCAAACCTTGAAATGTTGAAGGTGCATTGGTAAGGCCAAAAGGCATGACCAAAAATTCATAATGACCCTCATGAGTTCTAAATGCTATTTTCGGAATGTCTTCAGTCTTCATTCTGATTTGATGATATCCTGAACGAAGATCCAACTTGGTGAAGTAAATTGATCCATGCAATTCATCCAATAATTCATCAATGACAGGAATGGGAAACTTATCTTTAATAGTGAGCTTGTTGAGCTCCCTATAATCTGGACACATGCACCATGATCCATCCTTCTTGTGCAACAATACTACTGGAGCAGAGAAAGAGCTTTGACTCAGTTGAATTATACGAGTCTCTAGCATTTCTGCAACCATACGTTCAATTTCACTCTTTTGGGCATAGGGATATCTGTACGACCTGATGTTTAGAGGAACACTTCTTGGAATCAGATGAATAGCATGATCATGATCACGAATAGGTGGGAGACCTTTGGGAGTCTCAAATACCTTTGAATGATTGTCCAAGACTTTTTGGTGATCTGGAGAAATAGATGATTCCAATGTGGAAACATCTAGCGAACATAATTGTGCAATTACACCTATTTGTTCCTTTTTTAGAAGCTTTGTCATACTGTTAAACTGATTATATTTCCCAGTTTCCCTACAATACCCCTTAATTCAACTTCCTTTCCTTCCACAGAAAGTTTCATGAAAAGTTCTTTAAAATTAAAAGCTATTGTACCCAAGGATTGTAGCCATTTGACTCCTAGTACAACATTAGCACCTCCCATTGGAATGGAAATCATTGGGCTAGTCAATACATATTCTCCCATGGATAGCTTGATATTATAGCACTTTCCGGAGCAATTTATTGTTCCTTCATTTGCAACCATCACTTGAAACTATAGTGTTGGATATAAGAAGCAATTCAATTCTTTTGCTACCTTACAATGAATAAAATTGTGGGTACTTCCTGAATCAATCAACACTATTACCTTTTTCTTCTTGATTTGTCCTTCTATATTGATGGTTTGAGGAGTGGTAATTCCCACCAATGCATTACAAGATATGGTCAAAATCATTTCTTCTTTATCTAGGCTTTGTTCCTGGAGTATATCCTCTTCTCTTGACCTTTCTTGCTCCTTTTCTTCTTCCTCTTCACAATCTATGTAGAATAATTTCTTCTTAGCACACTTATGACCTTTAGTGTATTTGCTATCACAACTGTAACAAATCCATTTTTCTCTTTTTTCTTCCAATTGTTGTGGTGTCAACGTTATAGGTTGTGGAAGACTTGGGGCAACAACACTTCCATCTTTATAGTTGTGAGTAGTGTGCTTCCTGGTTGCCATAATTTTGCTTTCCATTTTTCTTGCTAACCTAAATGCCTTCTCTAATGAATCCGGTTCCCAAAGGCGAACATCATGTTGGATATTATCCTTTAAAGTCCCTATGAACACATCAATCCTATGCTCCTCTGGAATATTTTTTACCCTTATGTTCAATTTTTGGAACTCCTTAATGTGCTCCATTATTGAACCCTTTTGTTTGAGACTTATCAATTGGTTAAAAAAATGTTGTTTTTTGTATCCTCATAATGTGTTGTCAATTCTTCCGTAAACATTGCCCAGGTGATAATTTGTTCACAAGAGTAAAGCCATTGATACCATACAAACTGATTTGGTTCCAAATATAAAGTTGCAATACGTACCTTTTGTGTGTTTTGCACATTATTGAGATCGAAAAATTGCTCCATCTGTAATATCCATGTTGCGGGATCCTTGCCATCAAACTTCCTCATATCTATTTTTGGAATATGGTGGGTCTTCGATCCCACATTAGAGTCTATGAAATCATGATTAACATTTCTTTTGTTCGCATCATGAGTTTTCTTTACTACCTTTTCACCATTAGTAAGTATTTCTTGTATAAAATTTGTCAAATCTGTCTTCAAATCTGCCATGTCTCTCTTCAAATCTGTCTTCAAATCTATCTTCAAATCATCCATATTAGCTTCCACGCCCTTTATCTTAGCTTCTATTAGCTTTTGTGAGAGTGACATTGTTGCACTTGGTCTTGTAATTTTGATATATCATGTAGCATTTCCTCCTCTTCTTCATGAGTCATGCTAGAGCTTTCAGGTTGCTTACTAGGTGTTTACATTTTCTTTCCTCAGGGCATCAGCTACCGATAATAATGCTCTACTATGCCCTTTGAATTCCTTCAAAATAAGTTTTCAAACCAAGCTTAAGAAAAAATTTAAAAAAAATCTACACACCTTTTTTCACTTTGTAGGAGCTCGATATTGCCTCTGATGTATCTCTGTACTTTCAGATCATCAGTTCTAAAATTGCAACCTACAGTAACCCTCTGTGTCCTCTTTCCAATGCCACCAGTGTGATCCAAATTGGTTCTCCAAGGAAGAGTTATGCGAAATCTCCCACAGTGATCTGATTATAGACTAGTTCAGTAGAGTGAACTTGTACGACGTGCCACGAGTCACTGTTTCGAAATTTGCCTCTAAAAAATATATACAAGAAACTAAATTTCGTCCTCTTTCTATACTTTCTTACAAAATTTCAATCCGATGCTCAGAGAGAAAGTTATGACACTTTTTCCCAGGTCACCTGTTTGGAATGTAATTCAGGAGTCTGCAAAAAGACCAACTTCCTCAGATCATATCTCCACAAATATAGTGTGAAAAGCTCTGAAATCCAGACCCGATATTCAGCGCGATTTCTTCTCAAGTGGGTTTTTTTTTTAGCTTCTGAAACATCGTAGAAAAAATTTTATAGCGAAAATTCCACGATGACCTATTTGGAGCAGCGAAACCCTAGAATCCAAAGCTCTAATACCAAATGTTATGAAACCAACTCAAGAAAAAGACAGAAAAGATAGATCAACGCCTTAGAATTCAGCCTCTTCGAGGGGGAAACCTCCTTTACATTACATAAATGAACAATTCTTGTATGATTCAAATAACAAAACCTCCTTTCTATATATAGGACTCTAAGGAGTCACAATATAACCTAGCCGACCTAACAATAATAATATAAAGCCACAAAAATAGCAATAGAGGGATTCTATGGGGCACAATAATAACAATATGGGGACAATAGGGGCACAACAATATTAATAAGGGATACAACTGCAATAGTAATGGGGTAATCACTAGTATTATAGGGACCCAACATGCAACCTTCAAAAAGGGGGTAGGATTTTCCATCGAGTAGAATTTGGTAGACAAGATTAGGGGGTTGTAGCTCCCTTCCAGTAGCAGCTAGAGAATGAGTGCAAGTTTTATCCTCGTAAAAGTGGGTGTCTATGTACTTATAAGAGTCTACATCAGTAAAAATGTAATGAATATTTTCTTTATATTATAAGAAAGAAGAAAGACAACAACAACGGTGGTTTTCTCCCACATTGGGTTTCCACCTAAAAATCTTGGTGTTCTATGTGTGTTTCTCATTTGCTATGGTTTCTTTAAGTTCTTTACTACATACTGAAAATTAATTAATCTATTTTTACAATCGTTAAAGATAATCATGTGACAGAATACATGAAAATTATTAAAGTAGGTATATGTTGTTTCCTTTCTCTAAATTAGCATACATATGCATGTTTCTTTAAGAACAATAGTCTACATATTTCAGAATATAAAATTTGAAAGTTAGAGTTTAAAAGAATAATTCACCCCCCTTACTATTTTTCCCAACAATTGGTATCAGAGAAAGTCCCTCATAAGAATATTTTCACTTAAAGGGAGATCCATCAAGATGAGTAGCCAAGAAGGTGCATTTTCTATTAAGCCACTTTTGTTTAATGGAACTAACTTTGTAATTTTGAAAATCAAAATGAGATATTTTTTGCAGTCACTTGGAGCTGATGTATGGGAAATTGTTGAAGATGGATATCAATACCCATCCTCCATTCCCACACATGATGCAAAGAAGAAACAACATGATACCAATGCAAAGGCAGCCAATGCTCTCTTAGGAAGCTTGGCTGAATCATAATTTGTGAAGGTCATGCCGCTGAATACTACAAAGGCTATATGTGACAAGATTGTCCAAAGCTATGAAGGTGACACTAAGGTAAAAAGCACTAAAATTCAAACATTTAGAATTCAATTTGAGACCCTTAGAATGCATGATGATGGAAGCATTGCAAGTTTTTTCCTTAGAGTAGATGAGATCGTTAACTCAATGAAAAAGATTGGTGACGAAATAAATGATTCTACCGTTGTTAAGAAAATGTTAAGATCTCTAACCTCAAAGTTCGATTCCAAAGTCTCTGCCATTGAGGAAATGTGGGATTTGAAAAATCTCACTATTGAAAAAAATCCATGGGATTTTAATAGCTCGTGACATGAGAAAAGGGGGTCCATTAGATATTAGAGAAGAAACATTCAAGGCTACAATAAAGGGAAGGAAAAGGAATAGCCTAAGGAAACAAGTTACATATCATACAAAGAAGAAGCAATTTTTGTGAAGAAATTCCAAGTAGGAACTGACAAGTTTAAATGTAAGCTTATTTTTAAATGTTTTTCTTGTGGAAGAGTAGGTCACTGTACCACTAAATTTCCTTATAAATAAAATAATGAGAAAGGTAAGAATGTTCCAAATAGGAATGTTACACAAAATTTTAAAAGAAAGAAAAGTTTTTATGTTCATGAAGATATTGAATATTCTTCCAATAATGAGGACGATGAACCAGATCAGGATTGTCATTTATGTAAGGAATTTGAAGAAAAATGTGTTCATGAATTTGATGATGATTTTATGGATACTCTAGAACTGATTAATAGAATCAGGGTTATAAAAAAGAATAAAGAAAAAGAAATTAGTATGTATAAGGAAAACTCTCTTGTTGAAGAAATAACTGACATAAAAAATTGTTTATAAGAAGCTAAATTAGCTGAAGAAGCTTTGAAGAGACAAATTCTAGAAAAGGAAAGGCATTGTGAAAACTTAGAAATTGAAATTACGGGTCTAAGAAAGGAACTTGAGAAAACAAAGGCTCTAAATATTGGATTTGCTAAAGGATTTGAGACATTAAAAGGAATCTTTAAAGTGTAACGTTATCCTCTAATCAAGATAGGTATTGGATACAATCCAAATGGTGAAACATAAAAAAAATATGAAATCTTCTTAAATAGGTACAAGAAGCTACATCGATGTGGTAAAAGGAAACATCAGAATTATAGACCTCAACAAAAGAATGAAGGATCAAATATTTCCCATTCAAAATAATCATACCATGAACAAAAGGAAAGCTACTTAAGAAGGAATTATACTCCCAGGTATTCCTACTTCAATTGTCAATGCTTCATTTGTCACAATTTTGGTCACAAACAAGTTCATTGTGTTGCTTATAAAATAATTATGACTAGAGAAGCAAGAAAGCAATACGACGAGATTAGGACAAAGAAATATTCTTATAATATTATCTCACCTCTCCATAATGAAATTGAATGTTATATTTGCAATAAAAATTTTCCATGAAGAAACCAAATGCAGAAGAAGGATGAAGTCACCTTACCAGCTTGAACAAAAGAAAATACCATCAAAAAGAAAATTGTTTCCTCTAAAAATTGTGTTCTAGCATTATATGTAGGAGATCAAGAGAATATATGGTACATAGGCAGCGGATGTTCAAAGCATATGAAAGGTGACAAATATAGGTTTGTTTCTTTTAATGAAATTAAGAAAGAAAAGAAATTGAATTTTGGTAATAACTCACCTTCTGCTATCAAAGGGAAAGGAACTGTGATTTTAAAGAAGGTCAATGCTAGAAATTTATTATTTGTTGATGGGTTAAGACATAACTTGTTAATTGTTAGTCAAATGTGTGATCAAAGGAATGAAGTTATTTTCATATCAAAGAATTGTGTGGTAAGAAATCTGGATATAGGTAAGATCATACTAAATGGAACAAGAACTCCAAGCAATGCCCATGTCTTAGAAGGCAGCTAAGAGCATTGTTATTTGAGAAAATTTTAAGAAAGTTAGCTTGGGCACAAAACATTGGGGCACCTTAGCTTTTCTCAACTATACAAATCAAGCAAGACGAGAGTAGTTTGTGACTTGCCCAACATCTCTCCATCTGAAAATAGCATCTTCAAATCATGTCAATTTGGTAAGCAATCCAGATTTTAGTTTAAAGCTAAAGAAGGTGTTACAAGTAAACCCATTGAACTTTTTAACATTGATTTGTGTGGTCCTATGAGAAAGAATTATCCTCGTGGTGAATAATACTTCATATTATTTATTGATGAGTTTATAAGAATGTGTTGGATTGGTTTACTAAAGTATACGGATGAGGCATTTGATAAGTTTAAAGTATTCAAGGATTTAATAGAAAATGAATTAGATCTAAAAATCAAATGTCTTAGATTTGATAGAGGAGGAGAATTTATATCATATGAGTTCTTCAATTTGTGTGAAGTTGGTGACATCAAAAGATAGTTCCCCATATCTAAGACTCCTAAAAAAAATGGAGTGTCAGAAAGAATGAATAGGATAGTACAACAAATGGCACGTGTCATGCTTGATGAGTCAGGAACACCTCACACCTTATGGGGAGAAGCAACACATAAAGTCGTGGATATACTTAACAAAGCTCATGTCCGGGTAAAAAATTATAAAACTCCATATTTACTTTGATTTGGTAAACCTGCAACTATGAAACACTTTATAATTTTTGGAAGAAATTGTTACATCAAGAAAAATGATGATAATCATGGAAAAATTGAATTGAGAGCTAATGAAGGAATTCTTCTTAAGTACTCTTCTAAAAGAAAAGGATATAAATATTACAATAAAATTCTTCAAAAGTTTGTTGAATACATAGATGGTCTAATTGATGAAGCATCCATAGATACCAAAAGGGAAACATAAGAATATGACGAACGCTTCCCTACTACAATAAAAAAAGATGTGGGCGAAGAAACAGAAGCATCAGAATAAGGAAATGGAAACAAAGATATGTCAGAAAATAAACCATCAAGGTATGTTCATAAAAATAATCCCCAGTCACAAATTCTAGGTAATAAGGAAGCAAGAATACGAACTAGAAGAAATTTTGTTGGTACTTCTAGTCACTTAGCCCTACTATCCACAATTGAACCTAAAAATGTAAATCATAGCAAGAAAATATGAATGTTGGGTTAAGGAAATGCATGAATAACTTGATCAAATAGAAAAGAGTCGAACATTGGAATTAGTACCAAGGCCTCAGGATAAAAATGTAATTGGAACGAAGTGTGCTTTCAAGAACAAACTAAAAGAAAATGGAGAAGTAATTTGAAATAAAGCAAGACTTGTATGCAAAGTAAGGGATAGATTTTGAAGAAACATTTGCACCTATAGCTAGACTTGAATCCATAAGAATGTTTCTTGCATTTTCCATCTTTCATAAATTTAAGGTATATTAAATGTATGTTAAATATGGATTCTTAAATGGGGATCTAGAAGAAGAATTTTATATTGAACAACTTGAAGGATTCATTCTTGGAAATGATAAAGATATTATTTTCAATTTCAGACTTCTGTGATCCATATCATTATCAAATAAAATTTCGAAATAATAATATTGTTGTTTTGGAGTCGACGTTTCAAACCATCTTTTGTGGTTCATCCTCAAGACAATGTTCGAAACGTCGACTCCAAACCAACGATGTGATTTTTCCGAAACTTTATTTGATACTCTTATTTTCCAACTTAATAAAGCATTGTATGGGTTAAAACAAGCTCCCCGTGCATGGTATTATCATCTTGACATGTATATCCAGCAACAAGGCTTCAAAAATGGGTCTACAGATAGAAACTTACATAACAAATTTGATAAGACAATCTTTTAATAATTTTCATTTATGTATATGACATCATATTTTGAAGTAATGTAGGATCTGTGAGTCAAGGATTTTCTTCAGTTATGTAGCAAGAATTTGAAATGTCTCTACTTGGTGAACAAACATACTTTCTTGGTCTTGAAGTTTAGCAAACTATAGATGGTATCTTTCTTTCTCAAACCAAGTATCTCAAACAATTTTTGAAGAAAGATGGAATGGAAGAATGCAAGCCTCTTTGCACACCAATGGTAACAAGATGCAATCTTAGTCAAAAGGATGATTCTCCTTTAGTTAATCAGCCAGAATATAGATCTATGATTGGAAGCTTTCTCTACCTTATAGGTACAAGACCAAACATTGTGCATGTTGTTGGCATAGTTGGATGATTTCAAGAAAATCCTAAGGAAACTCATCTCCAAGTTGTTAAGAGGATATTCAAGTATCTGCAAGGCACTCCAGATTTTGGCCTATGGTATCCCAAAAATGTAGACTTTGCATTTCATGCTTACACAGATGTTGATTGGGCAGGTAATGTTGATGAATGTAAAATTAACAATGGAGGAGAATTTTACTTGGGACCTCGCCTAGTTTCTTGGTTCAGTAAAAAAAATGGTTTTATCACTTTATCTACTATTGAAGCAAAAGATGTAGTTGTTGCATCTTGTTGTACCCAACTTCTATGAATGATCCATACATTGCAAGATATTCAAGTCACTTGTCCTCAACCTGTATCTGTTCTTTGGTACAATATTAGTGCCATAAGTATCTCTAAGAATCATGTCATGCACTCAAAAACCAAGCACATTCCAATCAAATATCATTTTTGGAGAGAGTGGGTGCTTGAATAAAAGTTCAATTTGGAGTATGTTCCTTCGAAAGAACAAGTTGTAGATATGTTTACAAAGCCACTTCCATGTGATTCCCTTGAATATCTCAGACAAAAATTAGGAATGATTTCTACCTCATCACTCTGCTAATTGTTCTAAAATGTATATCATTTTCAGGGGGAGTTCTGACTGTAAATTGCTACAATTTTATTTTTATACATGGATGGTGTGAAGGACAGTCACATATATATGAATTTTTTGAGTTAGACAGATACATATACATCTCAATGATTGAAAAAGCGTGGAACAGATTCAGGGGGAGCCTCGTATATACCTTCATCATTTATGTTTGGTATTATACGTTTGTCATTGGTTTGTTGTAGACTATTGGGGAGCAGTTGTTATGCCCCTATAGTTCCTTGTTGGCATTATTATTTCCTGGGCATGTCTTGTTGCATATCTTTACTGATGTTTGGTTGTTTCTATTGTTACTACTGAAGATTTATATGTTGATGTTATGTTACTAGTTATCAATGATGCATGGATTCCAAACGATAAAGTTATGAATAACTCCTATCTGTTGATATGCTTGATGAGGAGGAAATGTATGTTATGGATGTTGGTTGTTGGTTTGTTGGAATTACTTGGTGACACTTGTAAGCATTGCATACTCGGTACATGTTGATTATATTGGAAATATTCATGCTACGTTACTTTATATTACATAGCTTCTTGATGATGGTCATGTTGCTTCTATGTTGGTGTGATCAGATGTTCATATTATAGGTTCCTATATGGTGTATAGTGGTTGTTGATGACTATCATGATCTTGCTACCTCATTGTTGAGGTCCCAGGTTTTGACTATAACTATCAATATGTCTCTTGATGAAAAGGTCATGAAAAGACCCATATTGTAAATCATTGTAAAATGCAGTCATATATGGGTGATTGGGAGCAAGTCATTTAATGTATGTAATCGAAATATGTTGGGACATTGATGTAAAAAAAAAATTGACCCAATATGAAACCCCACAAGTTGGGTAATTAATGTAATCATGGGAACATATAATCATTGGTCATGGTAAAGGTAATTTGGTCAAGTCATCAAGTCTTCTAATCCATTGAACACCTTCAACATATGCTTAGGGTGAGCATGTTTAGTATGTAGTTCTCATATTATACATATCATACCTACAACGATCCTCTTTACAAAGGGGGAGAAAATACTTCATTCAACATTGGTCATCCCCTTTTCCTTGATTTCAAATGGGGAGAGGAGCTTGGTGTTTAGAGAAGAATGCTTGGTGAGAAGCCTCGATATTTATAGGTATGTTTGTAAGTTTCTATAGGTAATGACCAAAAACCATAATGGTTTCCATCAAGTTCAAAGGGGGAGATTGTTGGAATTATGGCGAATGTGTTGTCATTGATGGAAAACTACCTGATAAAGATGTTAAAATTATGATAACATGATGGTTATGCAAATTGATATAGATCCTACAGATGGTATTGATAGAAAAATAATAGTTCAGAGACAGATGGATATTAAAGGTGAAGTTTGAGAAAGTATATGTAGATCTTGTGAAGAAGGGTCATGTACATACACAAATCCTATAATGGAATTTTGCATGCATAATCCGAACCATGGTAATATGAATACCAAGGGTCTTTACCATGGTATTAGCCCATAGTAATGGAGCAACAATGGTTATTTGATCCCATCAAATAATACCAATGACATTACCAAGGGATTTTTCCAAAGCATTGGCTAAGGCTAAATCTATATAAGGAGATGGAGATCAACGTGTCAAGTGCGCAAGCGATGAATTTTTTATGAATGATTTGATTTGAAACAAGTCTGCACTAGGGAGCATGGAGATGATTAAGATCTATTAGATCCGAAGGGAATACATGTTTCTTGATCTATTTGTGTTTGTAACTAATAATGTTAGATCTATGATGATGGTATGGATCTACATATAATTATGTATGACTGAAATAGTGTGTGTGGGCCAAGAATTGGGTTTGAAAGATATTGTGAAGGTATGATTTAGTGATTTTAGATATATCTCTTGGTTTTCTTATGAATGGTCATGTACATACATGGATATGCCTTATAGGGTCACATATACATTTTGTAATTTGTTGAGATCTGTATACTAGTGTTATGCATGATAATCACATACATACATTGATTTATACAAAGGTGGTCACATATCTATCTATCTATATATATATATATATATATATATATATATGTGTGTGAGGGTTTGTAGTGTTCTTTGATAATGACACCTGATGAGTTATTATCTATTTTTCGTTATATGTTAATGATGTCTCTATTTCGATGACCTGTGCCTGACTATGATAATTTGGCTAGTTGATTGGAAATGATGCTTTAGTATGGGGATTTGTGATTGGTTCAATATTTTGTTATTGGTCTGTGTATAGTTCAATGATTGATTCAACATTCCAATTATTCATGATTTAGTTTGCGGAAGTTTATGATCTGTACGAAGGTGTTTTACAGAGGAGGCGTGTATATATGAGAGTCGTATTCAGTACAATTGTGTACATAATTTGATTTTTTTTGTTTCTTGTTGGGTTATACATTTAGTTATTTGATGCTTCAAAAATTCAATTAATTTGTAGTGTTACAGAGTCTCAAATTCAACACTTCAGTTTGATATATTTGTTTGGGTTTATTGTTGATATGGGTCTAGTATGAAAATGTTATGAAAAGTGGCCTACAAGTTGTTTGATGATTATTTGATAGGTGTATACAGTTTTAAACATTCTAAGAAGTGGTCCACGAAGATCTGAGGGTTGCAGCGTTCAGAAAGAGGGTAGGAGCTTCCATCTAGTAGAAGTTGATAAACAAGATTAGGGTGTTGTAGCTCCATTCTAGTAGGAGTTGGAGAATTATTGGAGGTTGTAACCTCCTATATGTTGGTGCCCATGTAATAATTAGAATATGCATTAGTACAAATGTAATGAAGATTTTGTTTATATGATAAGAAAGAAGACGAAGACAACAATAGTGATGGTTTTCTCCCACATTGGGTTTCCACCTAAAAATCCTGGTGTGCTATGTGTGTTTCTCATTTGTTGTGATTTGTTTATGTTATTTAATGCATAATTAAAAGTAATTAATCTATTTATGCAATGATTAAAGATAATCATCTGACAGAATACATGGAAAATTAGTATACAGGATATACGTTGGTTTCTTTCTCTAAACTAGCGTACATACGTAGGTTGCTTTAAGAATAGTAGCATACATATTTTAGAATATAAAAGTTTAAAGTTAGAGTTTTAAATATTGATTCACCCCACTCACCCCCCCGCCCACCCCTCTCAGTGTTTTTCCCAAAATAGGGGCTCAAGAAGAGGTAGAAATTGACCAAGTCTAGGTTAGACCTTCTCAATGAGCAGAGAGATAGGTTATTCACTTGCAAGTTATGCTTAGTTGAGCAAAGAAATTGTTATAGATCTCTATTAGTCAGATTAATACAAGTAGGAAAAGTGATTTTTAGCATATTTCTTTCTCCTATCGAAATATTGTGTGTGTGTGTTATTTCTCATTACATGTTTGTGACTGATGTTCTAAATTATGAATTGAATCCCACAGAGGAGTAGATTAAGTTTGTGTCTTGTAATTTTGATTAAATTTCATGAGAATTTTCAAATCTACACCATAATTTCTACATGATATCAGAGCAGGATTTACATTAGAACAAGAATTTCAAAGTTGTTTCTTAGGAGGTTCAAATTTGCAGTTCACTGTAGTTGGATCTCTTTAGAGTTGGGAAGATGACCTTCAATGGGCTAATACTAGAGTATTCCGTGGAAGGCAAGTATAATTTAATTGCATGAAGGATCACATGGAGGACATATTGGATGACAATGGATTTCTAGAATATGTCAAGATAGACATTGAAAAACCACAGGAATCTGATGCACAAAACCTAGCCCAATGGAAGAAAGTTGTAGGCAAGGCGAGGAGAATAATATTGGAGGGAGTGAAAGCCCATATTTTGTCAAATATCCATGCGAAAGAAGCTCCTTTTGTAGTGTGGTAGGAATTGATAGATCTATTCTAGAATAGCAACGACCATAGTAAACTGACGCTTAAGGATAAACTTTGAAATATCAAGACTCGAAAGAATGACACTATTCCACAATATTTGAGTAGGTTCACACATGTTCTTGATGAAATTGGTGAGGTTGATTTTAATTTTGTAGAAGATGACTTGGTAAGCCTATCCCTTCTAGGCATTCCCAGGAGTTGGCATAACTACTAAGAATCGGTGAACCGGACAGAGAAACGACCGAATTGGGAACATTTATGGTCTGATTTGGTACAAGGGGAAATAAGGTGGAATACTAGAGATGGAACTTCATCCAAGGGAGAGGATAAGAAAATTTTGCATTGGTTGGAAAGGGAAATAAGGGAAAATGGAAGAAATATCAAACCAAACCAGAATACAGCCAAGGGGGAAAGAAGAAATATTTTTCCAAAATAAAATTCTTCAATTGTCATGAATTCACTCACTATGCCATGAAGTGCCCACACAAAAAGTCGAGCAAGAAGACCTCAGGAGCAGTAATAGGTGTTTAGACAATTTAGTGTCCTAAATTGCTTGCATTAATTATCAACCGAGGTTTGTAAGCTGATGAAGTGTGGTGCACTATATGTGCTTAGTTAACCTTTTTATTATTTCGTTGTTTTGTATTTTATGTTGTTTTTGGGGGTTTTCTATTCTTTTATGTCTAAGAATGTACAACCTGAAACTATGAGAAAAATTAAGTGAATCTAATGAATTTTAAAGGAAAGGAGATGTTCCTAAGCTAATCTAATTTCCTAAAAATGGACCAAGAACTGTTGGCTAGTTAGAACCTAATAAAAAAACAGAGCATCTATCTTATATTATCGTTAGTCCTAATCCATGGATCTAATTCTTAAAACCAATAATGAAATTGATGCAGAAGGTAACTCAATAATTGCATTCATTAAACATCCAACCATTCACTTTTGGAATATGATTAAATCAATCTCCTTGAAATGATTATTGGGAATATCAGTGATGCAACTAAGTGAGGATATGAAAGAAAAAGGTAAAAGCATGTAAAACTAAATGTAAAGAACTAATGTATTTTTGACTTTATCCAACATTCAAATGTGAAACATTACCCTCTTGAAGCGCTGTGCAAGAAATCAATTATACCTTAGTTCCTAAGTTCCTAGGAAAATAACAATGTACTAAGTAAATTCAATCACTGTATGAATTAGACATTTAACCATTTAGTTTAGGATCATCATCATCTTGAAATGGCTTTTGAAAACATCCATTAACACAGTTAATTGACAATTCTATTCTAAGAGAATGAATGACAAAACATTAAGAAAACTAAGAAACTTTGTATTCTTATCACTTCAATCTTAATTCAGTTTGGAAACATAGTCATTTTTCTCCATGAATTATCTTAGAAGAACAAGGCTAAACAGTTGTGATGTATCATTATGCTATTGATTAAAAACAGAAATGAAATACCATCCTAATTTAGAAAGTAGATTTGTTGAAAACAAAGTAATGGAAATTGAACTAAAAACAACAAATGAAAAACCTCCTTCAGTGTAGGGGCCCTCTGCAACTGATGTGGCTGGAATGATAGCTAGTTAAGGATGCACTTTAAACAATCATTGGCAGCACAAAATTTGTATTATGAAAAAAAAGAAGTCTGAATACAGAGTATCAGCAAAAAGCCTGAACTTAACACGTAATTCCTTCTAACTTCTAACTTCCTCTCGGTTCCATGCAACCGATATTTAAAGGAAAATAGCATAACTGTTTATGAGATAAATTTTCTACAGGTGGCTAATTTGAATTAAATTTAACATGATTGTTTATGCGATAAACTTGCTACATGTGGCTAATTTGAATTGCAATAGGACTGTTTAAACTTCTAATTAGCTACAGGTGGCTATTTCGAATTATATTTGTAACAGAATTGTTAGACTCTTGATTAGCTACGAAAGAGAAAATCAAGAGTCCTACAACTTTCAGATAACGTACTTTGACTCCATCTTTGACCATGAACTTAGTCTTTCGTTTCCGTCGATCTGGACTGAGTGAATAGGATAGAATCCATGTGGAGATGATTCTAGAAATGCCCATGTGGCCCAATTCTTCATTTGACACTTGGAACCTACCAAACCATGAGAGTAGCTACGGAATCCACAGTTAGCTGTAGAATAGGCTGCGTTCTATACCTAATTTGCAAAAATCTATTCAAATAGCAAGAACATGAAAATATAATATGGTGATCATTTTAATGCTTTCCTTAAGAGAAAACCTAGCATTTATCATTGATTGGGTCTGTAATCTTATGAGAAAGTGAGGGAAAAAGGTGAGAAAAAATGTCAAGGAGAGGGTAAATATGAGGTTCAACAGCAGGTGAAGCCTTGGATTCACAATTCGAGCTTGAATTCACCGTTATCACATGCATAGCCAGCATAATGATGGGGAGCGTGTGGTACTTGGACTCAGGTGCATCATTCCACATGACAAGGCGTAGAGAGATTTTTCAGTAATTTGGAGGAGAAATATCTCCACATTCATATTGAGTTGGGGAATGATGGAAGGTACAGTGCGACTGGGAATGGTAGAGTCACCTTTTAGAGGGAGTTAGGCTTCCCTTTGAGACTCAATGATGTGATGTTTGTTCCATCGCTAAAGAAAAATATCATCTCTATTGCAGTTTTGGAAGACCGTGGTTATGATGTGATGTTCAAAAAAGGGAAAGAATTCATGAGACACATATCCATGGGACATGTGAAGAATATTGGGGTTTGAGTGACAAACCTATATAAGCTAGATGTGGAATATTGTGCTATATTAAGCAGTAATGTGGAGAAAGTGTGGATCCACGATGTCGTTGAACATTGGCACATAAGACTTAGGCATTTTCATCATGGTGCCTTAAATATTATGCAAAAAATAACCACTGGCCTCCCCAAAGGAGCACTTGAGCAAAAATATGTTTCCAAATGATGTGCCTTGGGGAACTATGCAAAATCCACAATCTATGATTGGGACAACAAAGCACTTGCAATATTGGAAAGGATCCACTTTGATGTCTATGGAACTTTCTCAACAACCTCTAATGCTAGACACAAATATTTTGTCATATTTATTGATGAATTCTCAAGGGAGTGTTGGATCTACTTCATTCAGAAAGAAATTCAAGGCACTGGTTGAGAAACAAACCAAAAAGAAGGTGAAGGTTGTCCAAAGCGATAATGGAGGTGAGTATGTTTCAAATGAACTCAAACATTTCTATGCAAAATAAAGCATTCAAAGAGACATGACAACACTCGATAACCCACAACAGAATGGGGTGGCTAAGAGAAATAACCATATAATTGTGGGAGCTTCAGGGGCTATGTTTCATGTACAAGGCCTACCAATGCACTTGTGGGCAGAGGTATGCAAAACAATAATCTAATTATAGAGCCAGAGTCCTCATTAGATTCTTTGTATGATTAGACCAGAAGAGGCCTTCTTGGGGAGAAAGCCGAATATGTTGCACTTTAGGATTTTTGGATCCTCTATCTATTGCCATGTCTCCAAATAATCAAGGAAGAAGTTTGTTTCGACAATAGATTTGGGAGTATTTTTGGGTTATATGGAAACTCCTCAAAACTACCATGTGTAATTACCTTCTCGTTGTAGGGATTGCAACAACCACCAAAATTTTGGCCTGCACTAGGTTTCAGAGCCTTCCTTGGTCTTGTACATTGTTCTCGCAAACACTAAGACTCATTTCATGTATCTTTTTGGAGTGTTTTGGTCTCGTTTGTTACTTAGGAAAAATGTCATCTTTTCACATTTGGGTTGTTGCATCAAGTGTAAAATCTCATTATGGTGGTTTCAAGGGTCCATATTTGTGTTTATGAGTTTTCCTAGCCATATACACACATGTTGCACTCATTCACAAAGTTTTGAGCACTCTTGCAGGAGTGTCGCCACAGTCACCGTAAAGTGTATATGTGGTGTTTCACTTGTAATAACTGGTCATAAAGAGGTCACACACAGGAAAATGTATTTCTTCTGGGTCATGGGTGATCTATGTTATTGAGTTGTCAAGTATTCCAAGTGTTAGATCATAGTGGAATCTTTATCACTTCACACATCAGTCTCACTAGTCTAACACTTAACCATTTTTGAAAAGGCTTCCCGAACCAGTAGCTTGACCTCACCTGGCCTACCTGGACTGCACATTGCGTAATTCTAGTCTTTTATTTATGACCTTGACCTTTGATTCTATGTAATGCATAGTTCTTGCTTCCCAAGACTGCTACAATGCACAATTCCTAAGCCCAAGGCCCAGCCTTCACCTCCACAATTGTGCAATCCTCTTAGACTGCCTCGCCTTAACTATGCATTACGCAAGCACAATCCCCAATATATCTCCTTGAGCCTCTAAAATGTACAATCTCGTAGTGGACTAGCCTCCCTTGCCTCTCAGAACTAGGCATAATTCTCCCGTAGGTGAACATCCCTTCAACCTATCTCACTGGTTGCCAAAACTGTGCAGACCTATCCCTCAACCCATCCTGAACTATACATTGTGTAGTCCCAGGCCTCAAGCCTCAGCCTTGTCTGTTGGAATTTCCCAATGCACAATCAATGAGCCCCCCACCCCCCTTCTAACTTGTAGATGGATATAGATCATTCGGAAGATCTGAATGCATCCTCTTAGGCTAGGAGGTTTTCAGGTTCAAGTTGTCTCAACATGATTGAATGGAAGATGCGAGCATCTTATCATACTATGGAAAGATAATGAAGAAGGAAATGAAGGAGGAAGACATGCAAAATACAATCCTATAGCTGAGTATGCAAGTTGATCTATCAAGGAAAGGTAAAAGGACACCAACTGACGACCACAACTCAAGACTCGAGATCATTGAGGATTCCTACCATCAAGCCATGAGGATGTAGAGGATAAAAGGATTCTCAAGAAGACATCATTCACAACAACAATAATGGATTGAAATTTCCACACCATCCAAGTAGTTCATATCAACAGTGTCATGTCACATTTGTCATGAGGTGTCATGTGACACATCATCATTGTGGACCATGTATATTGTATTCAAAATGTATTGTGAAGTGGAAATCCAAAGGACACATGTAATATGGAGATTCATATAAGATGAAAAGTCATAGGAAGTCAAACATTCATGAGGGTATTCAAAGAGTCACAAGGAAGAGAGCTATCACCCCTTTGGTTATATATACTCCCTCATTGTATGGGAAAATGACTTTTCACCTTTGCTCCTCCCACTAGGCACTAGAGAGATAAGCTAGTTCTTTGAGGAGAAAGGAGTGGCTCCAATGTTCCACTACCGGAGCTAGTGATGTAAATTGTAAACATGTGTCTTGGAACTTTTACTTAATGGAAAAAACCTTCAAGGCCAACACATTCTTCATGCATGGATTATGAATGCTTATAAGACTATTCTGTGGATTATTGTATTTCATGTTTTCTTTCACATGTTCTAAGATAGTTGAACTATTTCGGTTATTTTAGTACCTAATTTATTGAGAATGTGATTTAATGGTTGTTATTGCTGTCCTATCCTTGTGGACTATTCTACAGGATATTAGACAAATCTCTCTTCATTTTTCGGTTGTAATGACCGTCGCATCCTTTGTGGACTATTCCACTGGATGTTAGACAAATCCTTCCGGTTCTTGTGTGTCTCTTCTTGGGTGGTAGTAATACCTCTCATGTGGAGGCTCACTTTTCTTCCCTCTCCACACACCTCTTGGCTTTTCGAAGAAACCTTTACGTTCCTCTCTCATGCTGACAATCGATCCAAGGCATATCTTTGAGATATATGGAAACCAAGCCAATATTCTGGATAGGGATCCTACACCAAACGGTGTGAGGTCTAATTGAGACTCCACATCAAGGAGACCCCTTGGTTGATGAATTTCCAGCACCGTCAACATTGGCACTAGAAGGAGGGCTAGATGGAAAGTTGAGCCCATTGTATTTGGTTTGAATCTTTTATCTAAAATGGCTCATACACAAATCTTACTCCCGAGGTGTTTCTCCAATTTTTCCCTTTATCAATTTTCAATCCTTGATGGGCCTCTCTATCACTTTTCCCAATTAAATTTTAATGGTGAGGATGGAACATCCATAACCAAGCACATTTCTGATTTTCTCAAATTTTGTGAATCTTAGGATATCAATGTTGAAGAGTTTTCTTGTGTGCTTTTCTTCCTCACCCTTGAAGGTCACGCTAATTTATGGTGTCATACCTTTCCACCTGCTTCCATCCATTCCCTTCATTATTTCCTTAGGGAGCTCCATCATGCCTTTGACAGGTATAATTACCGAAATGTTTGCAAAAGAATCAATCTCTTAAGAATGAATCCTAATGAATCAATTGAGGACTTTTCTGATCGATTCCTTTAGCTTTGTTGTGAAATTTATGAAGAAGACATGAATTGGGATTTCTTAAAACAAGAGTTTGAGTGCTTGGTTCTTATCTCTTTATACGGTGAACCTCAACCCCCTGATTTTTCTACTTCCCCAACTCTTGTGAATCATGAGACACGTCTAATTTTAGAGGATGAATTTACCATCCCTTTTTTTCTTTGTCCTCTTCAATTTTTAGTTCTGATAGTGGTGCCTCTATGCAATGGCAATAAATTTGAAAAATATGCAAATCAAATTCCTAACCCATCTTCTCATTCTTCTTCCATTTCTCATGACTTATATTCAACGGAGGAAATCCCAGAATGGCTCATGAAGCCAATGGGGAAGACTACCTTTCCCAATTCGACAACATGATGTTATCATTCATAACTGTAGCCTCCAATCTGTTCAATATTTCTATGATCCTCTAGCATCTACATGCCTTGACTCTTTGTATTGTGATCCACTCATTCAATCTTCTCCACCAGCTGGTCCTTCACACTCTCTTGATTTTCGCATTGCTGGTTCAAATTGCAATTAGGTACAAGGAAATCAGTTTACACAGGAAGAGGAGAAAGAAGGTGAAGATGCTCTCAATATTTCTTATTCTTATCAAGATCCTCTGTGTCAAGATGATGGGCTTCCATTCTTGGGTGATTATCAATCTCTTAATCTCAGTAGTGATTCAAATGCAATAATTTCTTTCAATCAATCCATAGCCTTGGGCAACAATCATTCCAACGATGATGACTTTGTTTATGTACGTGATCACGATTGCCCAGGTACATCAACTGATCTCTTGGTTTCTCATGAAGATTTTATTTTGGATCCAGACTTTGATTTAGTCAAAGAAGATTTATTTTCGAAACTTCCTCTTCATCTCACTATCCCTTATGCTCTACCGTCTGCAATGCATCTACTTGTGACAAGGGTACTCCATGTTCTTCAAGCCCATCATCCGATGAGTTATCTTCTCAATTGACACAAGTTGGTGATATTATCCATGATGAAAATGAAAATAATCAAACCTTTGATTACTCTTCTCAGCCCTCATCATCACTTCACTTGCATGAAGAAAACTCTTCAAATCAGCTTGCTCATGAAAATCCCTTGATTCATTTATCTTTGAATTCACGATCATAAGAACCTTTTGACTTGAGTAATATGGTTACTGAAGTTGAAGAATCCGGTCAAACTAATGACAAAGATGGCTTCCATCCGATGAGAAGTAGGCTTAGTGAAGCCAGTAGTAGCAGTTATCCTCACACCATGCACGATTTGGTACAATCTTCAAAATGCGATTTTACAAACTTGGAAAGTTCTGGGACCTGCCAAAGAGTCAAGTCACTTCAAATTCCATTGATGGTTATGTTAGGATCTCATTACTGGTAAGCCCCCTGAACTAAGTCAGATCTAGTTTCTCTCACACGATCCTTCTCTTTGCACGGTTTCACTTGATCAAAATTTCTTCTTGAGAAATTTTTGGTATCTCAGATGTGATATTTTAAATTTTCAAGATTTTACTTCTAACCAGATTCATGAATATTTCATTTATCTTCATAAATATCTCCTAGTAAACTCAAGTTTGGAATGTGTATCTCTTGTAGAGTCATGGAATTGCAAAGTTTATCATTCCAAAGATCATCTTTATCTTAAGGAATCATATCTATTGGGTTTATTTCATGATGAGCATCTCTTGGCTTTCCTTACGAATATCATATCACAAATCGTGTTCTTCATTGCACCTGAGAAACCCTTGATTAATAATGGATGCATGAGTTATCGCATGAATAAATTTCTTCTTTGTTCACGATGTCCTGACTAGTTTCATGTACTTATTGTGCTAACATCCCTTTCAATTTATTTTCATGATTACGACGCTTTCACGGTTTACCACCAGTTGCAGGAAAACGGTGTGTCAGATTTGGCTTGGAAGGAACTTGGCTCAATTGTTCAGAGCATTTGTAGAACTGCTCAAATTGATTTATGTTCGTTTATTACAAACTAGGAATCTGATGCTTTAATCGGCTCATTTGATCATTGTTCTGTCTTTTTCGAATGTCATTCATGTTATCATTTTCCCACCAGTATAACCAATCTTACTATCAAGTCTGTTCAACATCTTACTATTCATATTTTTGTCAAGAGGTTGAGGCACTTCAGTCTCTACTAATGATTATGTCAGGTCCTTCCATCTCGACATGACTCCTGAATATGATAAGATCTATTTTTTGTCACATGATTCTCGTTACAGGGTTTTCAAGAGGACCATCATGTATTTTATGATCCGATCGTTGAATGGTTGGAGAAATATTGCTTGGAAAGCTCCATTGCAATAAATATGTTTCAACATTTCTTGTGCTTGCTATGTAGGATGACACAGAAGAAGGTTCATTCGCAAGAAGTCTTCGAGGTTTTTTTTATTATGTTTTCCATCAAAGAGGTAAGAATGTCAATTAGATGAAAGTAGTGGTTGTGTCACATCTTTCTACCTACAGGAAATACCTTCAAATGTTTGTGCAATTTATTAAGTTTTTTATCCTTTTAGTTGCACATTAATTATATTTGTTTTAATTGTTCATATCTTTGTGGATGCATGTCGGGAACAACTACGATGGCTTCACTGTAAATTCCATTATACCTGACCTCTACCTTCTAGTTGTTATTTTAGTAGTAGGATTAGTTGCACCTTAGTTCCCTTCTCTTGCACCCATCCCGTGTTGTTCTCTTCAGTCTCTCTTATATTTTCTTACTCTCTCTTGCATTATGCTTTTGTTTAGCTTCTTTTATTTGTCTTTGATTCGTTTCCCTTGTTGTGTGTTGTCTTTCCTTTCATTTTGTTTCTTTTGTTTTTGTTTCTTGTTTCTTGTCTCTCTTTTCTTTTCATTGTGTGAATAAGTGTTGTGCCTGGACATGTTGTGGTTTCTTAGTATGTGTGTGGCCGAACTCTAAATAGTCTTGTGACACTTCAAAATTTGGCTAACCTCCAATCTAACTTCCTCTTATTGGTTATATATTTGGTTGATGAAGTTCTGAGGGAAAATACAATCTATCCGTAAGGAAAGTTTTGGTCCACCCATGAACCCATGTCTATTCCAGAAACCTCATACCTACATTTGGTATTTATGTTTTAATTTATTCATTCTTATCCAACTAGTAGAAGAAAAGAAGGGGAAAATCTAAACGAGAAAACCTAAATCAAAGGTCCCTATATGCATATCTGAAGGAAGAACCTCTTCTGCTCTCAATAAGCTGGGATCCCGGAACAACCTATTTTTCTCTCAATAAGTTGGGATCCCTCTTCCACCCCAAAATAAATTAGTGTCGATCCACAATTCTCTTTAAATATATAAATAAAGGTGAAAGAAAAGAAAGGATTCCTACACAGAGAGGTGAAAGAAGCAACTCGGTCAGGGTATTGTCCAAGATCTCCGGCAGTGGAGTAATTTTTTTGTTCCTGCGTGACTCCACCGGGGTAATTTCTAGGCCTACTAGTAGTGGAAAAACAATAGAGATGAAAAATTATACTCTAAAAATATTAAGCTCACGAGCTACACTACCCTTCTGAACTCAAAACATTGTGATTATGTTGAATCTTATGTTGTGTTCAACCGAGAAGGTATAGAGGGGACCATGTTTTCTTGTGGGGTAAGTGGGAAGGCCGAAGTAATATGCATGATGAATCAATACTCCCTGAATATCCAAGGCCCTACACGAAAGAGTTAACCAAAACATAGAAGCTAGAATTCTACCAGTGTGTCGCTAAGTGTTGTAGCGGCTGCAACACTCTCCAAAATTTTGGCCTATGCTCAATTTTAGAGCCTCCCTTTTTATTTTACATTGTTTTCACAAACATTAAGACTCATTTCATGTATATTTTTGGAGTTTTTTGGTCTCGTTTGTTACTTAGGAAAAATGTTGTCTTTTCGCATGTGGGTTGCCCAATCAAGTGTAAAAGCTCATTCTAGTGGTTTCAAGAGTCCATATTTTGGTTTATGAGTTTTCCTAACCATATAAACACCTTTCGCACCCATTCACAAAGTTTTGAGCACTATCGCACAAGTGTCGTCACGGTCGTCGTAAACCGTATCTGCTGTGTCCCCCTTGTTGTAACTGGTCATAGAGTGGTGACATGTACAAAAATTTATTGTTTATGGGTTATGGGTGATCTATGTTTTTAAGTCATAAAGTATTCTAAGTGTTAGATCACAGTCGAAGCGTTATCACTTCACACATCAATCTCACTGGTCTAACACTTAACCATTTCCGAAGAGGCTTCCTAACCCAGCGACTTGACCTCACCAGACCTGCCTGGACTATGCATTATGTAGTTCTAGTCCTCTAGTTAGGATTTTTACCTTTGATTCTACTCAATTCACAGTTCTTGCCCCCTAGGACTGCTACACTACACAATTTCTAAGCCCAAGACCCAACCTTCACCTCTAGAATTGGGAAATCGTCTCAGAAATCGTAGCCTTAACTACGAATTGCGTAAGCATAAGCCCCAAGCTCTCTCCCCCAGACTCTGAGCTACAGAATCCCATAGTGGAAAAACCTCCCTTGCCTCCCAGAATCATGAAAAGTTCTCCTGTAGTGACCATCCCTCCAACCTATCCCATTGGCTGCCAAAACTGAACATACATGTCCCTCAGCCCGACCTCAACTATGAATTGCACAGTCTCAAGCCTCAAAACTCAGCCTTGGCTGGTGGAACTATGTAGTGAAAAGTCACCAAGACCCCCCTTCCAACCTGACACTTGGATCGTACTTAGTAAGTAGATATGAATGCATCATCTTAGGCTATGAGGTTTTCAGACTGATGTTGTCTCGTCATGAGTGAATTGCAGATGCAGGTATCTTATCATATTAGGGAGGGATGATGAAGAAGGAATACATGCAAAATATAGTCATGTATTTGAGCTTGCAAGCTAATCTATTAAGGAAAATCAAAGGGACAACAACTCACGACCACAACTAAAGAATTGAGATCATTGAGGATACCTACCATCAAGCCATGAGGATGTAGAGGAAAAAATCATTCTCAAGAAGACATCATTCATAGTAGCAGTAGTGGCTTGGCATTGCCACATTATCAAAGTAGTTCATATCAGCAATTCCATGTCATGTTTGTCATGAGTTGTCATATCCCACATCACAATTGTGGACCATGTATATTGTATTCAAAATGTATTGTGAAGTGGAAGTCCAAAGGACGCATATGAAATATGGAGAGTCATATAAGATGAAAATTCATAGGAAGTCAAACAGTCATGAGGGTAGTCAAAGCGTCACAAGGAGTTGAAGCATCACCCCTTTGGTTATATATACTCCCTCATTATATGAGCAAAGGAATTTTCACCTTCGCTTCTCCCGCTAGGCATAAGAGAGACAAACTAGTTCTTTGAGGAGAAAGGAGTGGTTCTAGTGTTCCACTACTAGAGCTAGTGATGTACATTGCAAACATATGTCTTGGAACTTTTAATGAATCACAGAAGCCTTCAATTCCATCACGTTCTTCATGCATGGATTATGAATGTTTGTAAGACTATTATGTGGATGTTTGTATTTGATGTTTTCTTTCACATGTGCTAATATAGTTGAACTATTTCAGTTATTTTAGTACATAACTTATAGAGAATGTGTTGTAACGGTTGTTATTGTTTCCTATCCTTGTGGACTATTCTGTAGGATATTAGATAGATCTTTCTTCATTTTTTGTTTTTAATGACCATCACATCCTCTGTGGACTATTCCAATGGATGTTAAATGGATCCTTCTGGTTCATGTGTGTCTCTTCCTGGGTGGTACTACTACCTCTCACTTAGAGGCTCACTTTTATCCCATATTTGCAGTAGAAGAACCTTAACACATTTACAGCTGAACACTCACCGAGCACACCTCCTCGCTTTTCGAAGATACCATTGCATTCCTCTCTCGTGTTGATAGATAGAGACAAGGCATATCTTTGAGATATATGGCAACTGGGTCGATATTCTGTATGTGGCTCCTACACAAAATGGTGTGAGGTCTAATACAGACTTCACATCAGAGATACCCCTTGATTGACGCATTTCTAGCACCGTCAACACTTCCCTCAGAATGACAGTTGTGCAAAGGGATGTAAAGTTTGTTTCAGAGAAAGCTATGCAGTTCTCTCTTGAGAGGGAGCTTTAGATCCCACCATGAAGAGGAGATTTTAGATCCAAAGGAGGAGCCTCAAGAAGTTGTGGAGAAACCACAAATTTTAGAGTAGAGAGTGGAGACATCCACTCAAGAAGAACCATCTAGAGAAGTAATAAAAAGAACCAGGGAACTTGATAGACTTGAGTAGGATGTGTGAAAGAATGTGGGAGCTCCTTCAAATTTGCACAGGAAAAGGATGTCACTTGAGAGGTACACTCGCTACATGGCTCTAATGACTAATCTTGTAAAGACAAATCCATCCCCTTTCAAGGAAGTAGTAGAGAAAATTGTATGGGTTGATGGAGTGGTGGAGGAATACGAATGCATTGTAAAGAACAATGTTTGGGAAGTGGTCCCACGACCAACATATAAATTAGTTGTGTGTTCGAGATGGATATTTAAGGTAAATATTGTAGTAGATTGAAGCATAAAAAAGTATAAGGCCATATTCATGGCCAAAGGATTCTCTTAAGATTAGGGAAATGACTTTGAGGAGACCTTTTCTCCTGTAGCAAGGTACTCAGGCATTAGATCAATTCTTGCACTGGTTGTGTACATGGGGTGGAAGGTCCACCAAATGGATGTAAAAAAAACATTTCTCAATGGATTTATTGAGGAGGAGGTTTACATCGAGAAACCAAAAAGTTTTGAGACATTTCATCAAGAGTCTCATGTGTGCATACTCAAGCGAGTGGTGTACTGTCTCAAACAAGCACCCCCTACTTGGTACACTAGGATCAACAGTTATCACACCGGTTTGGGATTCACCAAATGCAAAGCAAATGCAAACCTATATCACATCTTGGTAGAAGTTAAATTGATTATTATTGTCTTATATGTTGATGATTTGATTTTAACTAGTGATGACTAGTTGATCAGATCTTGCAAGGAGGACCTTGCAAGAGAATTTGAAATGAAGGACGTGGGCCTCATGCACTACTTCCTTGGGTTAAAAGTACAAAAAGGTAATGGGGAATTGTTTGTGTCTATGCAAATGAGATACTACAAAGATTCTACATGGATATTTGTAAACCCAAGGAGACACCTCTAGACAACAACTGGAGGAAGGGGGATGCTACTTTAGCTGAAGAAGTGGATGCTACCATTTATCGATAGCTAGTGGTTTCACTGATGTATCTTCTGAACACACGACCAGATATGTGCTATTTAGTCAATCAATTGACCCAAGATATGGTTAGGCTAGCCAAATTATTTTGGAAGGAATCTAAGCATGTTTTACGATACCTCAGAGGAACTACCCAGTTTGGACTATGGTACAGATGGACAGAGGGGGTGAAGCTATGTGGCTTCACATATGTAGATTTGACAAGGATTCCATATAACCAAAAGAGTACATTAGGTGTAATTTTCAGTATTGGGTCCACAATTGTTTCCTGGTACAACTGGAAGCAAAGAAATGTGGTACTCAGCTTGACAGAAGCAGAATACATAGCTGTAATTCAAGCAACATGTGAGGCAATCGGGATGAGAAATATACTTGTAGGACTGTTTGGTCATATGATGGATCCAACTGTGATATAATGTGATATTAAAATTTGCATCAATCCCTCTGAGAATCCTATATTTCATGATCAATCCAAGCATATAGATATATGGTATCACCATTTGTGGGACTGTGTTCAAAGGCGAAAAATGTTTTTGCAACACATTCTGACATAGGAACAATATGGTGACATTTTGGCAAAGGCTTTGTCAAGAGGTAAGTTCAAGTTCCGCAAGCGCATGATAGGGGTGGTTAATAATCCCTTTCTTACAGAGAGAGTGTTAGAAAATGTAGCAATAAAGTCTCAATTTGATTTTGCCTTGGTCAAATTGAGAAAATTTGAATTTCCACATCGACATACAACTTGGATACAGTTAACTTGTGTGACATGGTTTGTGTCACTCAATTTACCTAGTAAATTTGAGTTAGAGGAGTTGGAGTTTAGTTAAGAACTCAAAATGTAGATAATTCGAGTTCCAAAGTTGTGGTGGAGATTTCAAGTAATTGTAACGTCATTTGTAGACTAGTCTTGAGTGTACATGTGTTGCATGTAGTCAGATGATCGACCTTGGGAATTGCACAATCATTTTGGAGAAGATTCCTAAATAATAGGGCATGATTTCCTTAGGAATTTCTCAAGGAAATAGGTGCTCAAGCATAGGTAGAAATTGACTAATTTTGGGTCAGAGCTTCTTAAGTAGAAGAGAGATAAATTATTCACTTGTAGGGTGTGCTCAGTTGAGAAAATAAATTGTAATACATCTTTATTCATCATATTAATGCAAGTAGGCAAAGGGGTTTTTAGTATATTGCTTTCCCGTGGAGAAATAATGTGTGCATGTGTGTTATTTATCATTGCATGTCTGTGATTGATGTTCTAAATTGTGAATTGAATTTCGAAGAGTTGAAGAGTAGGTTTGTGTATTGTGATTTTGATTAAAATTTCATGAGCAGTTGAAAATCTACACCATAATTTCTACACTATATCTCATTTTCATATATTCACCTTTCAACTCATGCGTTTATACATAATTCCTCATATTGTTTCTATGTTTTAAACTTTGAATGTACTTCGCTTCATATTTCCATGCTATGAATGAATTAATTTCTAACAATTGTTGATTGTAGGCCTATGAAGGAAATTACTCTTTTTCACCAAGTTCTAAAGGTCTTGAGTCAGTTTTTAATAAGACTCCATAGCCAATGGTCCTTTCCTTGATCCCCAATCAAATGTAGATTTTAACCCTGTACATAATTACCTGCATACGAATTCTAAAAACAAAAAATAAACAGAGCATAAAACATAAAATAGATATACACAGATATTGTACCCTGGATCCCAAAACCGAGACCACTAGATTGATTTTTGATTATGTTCCTTTCAATGTTACAATACATATATATACATTCTGAATCATCCATTAACCCTAGATTATGTTCCTTGCTTGTTTGTTTACTTGCTTCACTTTAGTTTTTGATTCTGCTCTTGCTCTACTTTGTTGATTTATTAGTTCGTTCACTCGTTTTGTTCGTAGGTTGGTTGGCATGAAACCATGTATGACTCTTGGAATGAGCTGGATGAAGTAAAAGAGGGCATGTACAACTATCACTACTTGGTTATGTGTTATCTTGGCTCTGTATGATGAACTTGTTACTTTTAGACCGTGATACGTTGAAGGAAAATATGTATTGTTTGAAGCGAACCTTGGTGAAAACACAACACTTGCGCGCTAACTAGTGTTACCTTGTCTAGTTTTTTGTTTTTGGGTTAACCCTTGTCAGCTTAGTCATGTAGAGTAAGGTGAGGGGAAAAAACCTTAACAGGCATGTTAGAGATACAATAAACAAATTCTCTGTTGGAACAACATCTTCTGCTCTCAATAAGTTGGGATCCCTCTTCTACCTCTGAAATGAATAAGTGTTATGCAAAGTGAAAAATTAAAAGTTAAAAAATTCAAAATGAAAAATGAATAAGGTGGAAGAAGAGAAAGGCTACCTACATGGGGAGGTGATGCAAGTAACTCCACTGGGGCACTGACCAGGCTCGCTGGAAGCGGAGCCATGCTTGTGTTCCTATGTGACTCTACCGGGGTACTGTCTAGGCCAACTGGCAGTGGAGAAACACTATAGATGAAACTAAGACTCTGACAACTATACTGCTTGTGCACCTATATACCCCTCAACCCAATCGAAACAACTGTGTTTCCTTGGCTTGGAATGTGTGTAAAACGACCAAGATTCTGGTAGATGCTACATCTTACAATCAAGCTAGTGTGAAGCCAAGACAAGCTGAGAGCTGAGCAATACTTTTGGAGATGTTAGACTTGCTTTTCACTAACAAGGTCCATTCAGAGAGCTAAAGTTCTACTAGTTTGTCGCCAAGTGTTGTAGCGGCTACAACTACCCTCCAAAATTTTTCCTTAGCTCATTTTGGAGCCTCCCTAGCAACCTTCACAGTAGCTTGCCTTGCTTTGTCAAGTCCTCAAGCTTCAATGTGTTTCTTTCTCAAAGGTAGCCTGTCGATCACTGTTTGATCTTTTCCCTTCACAGGCTGCTCACACAGACTTGGTCCAGCTATAGGTTAAGTAGATTACCCTTGAAAATTGCACATTTCTAGAGGGCAATCAGCCTTCCCTCCAGAAATTGTGCAATCCTCTCTGATAGCTTGTTGGGCTCCAAGATTGCACAATCCTGCCAGTCAACCCTCCCACCAGGATTTGCGCAAATTTTCCCAGAAACAGGTTGCTCAGCCCAGGATTTGCAAATATCTAGGCAGAAATTAGTTGCTCAGCCCAGAAATTGAGCAAATATCTTGGGCAGCCAACCCAATTCCCAGCCAGAAATGCGCAATTTTCTCTAGCAGTCGAGATGTCTCTTGCATGTGTAGCTGAGTTGATCGGTTCCCTCCGAGACTGAGAAAATCTTACTTTCATGCATGGGTTTCTTCTCCCAAAGTAGCATGCAAAGGCATCCCTTGTTTCAGGGATCTATGTTTAGCAGTTGGAGGTTACCTGCAAGGATCATTTCAGAAACCTCCCACCAAGTGTCGCCTCCCCTAGATTTGTGGCATGCATGTCCCAACCTCGATATTATCAAAACTCATCAACCAGATACTACAAAGCTCATTCATCACATCAACCTTGTAGCTCTGACATCCCACATCACATCTAGGAGCAGTTGGCACATTCGGCTCAGCTATTTTTGGGTAAGCTCGCTTCCCATGCCTTGTGCTGCATTTCTGTTGCATTTTGTGTTTTCTCTTGTGGGAGCACTATTTTCTTGATTTCTTTGAATGATTGTTGTTGTTTACATGTATACTAGCTTGTCCTAGCTCTGTTTCACTTTTTGTTGCTATCTCACTACTTTCGTATGCATGAAACTGTTTTGCATGGACGTTCGCCCAAATGACAAACTGCCTCACCCACATGCATGTTGATCTTCTTATTGAATCTTTCATACATGTTTTGCATGCATTGTTAATCACTTTGTGTCACCATGCATTCATTGACTTACTTACTTTTTGTTGCCCGTCGGCGAGTCGGGCCAACCTTTGCTTGGGCTCTGCTTTCACCAAGGATGCATTACGCAGTCTAGGAAAGGAAGGCTCACCTTCCTCTCCATATTTACACATTTCTACCCAACACTAGCCTCCAAGACTGTTTTGTGCTTTTTTGGAGGACACTAGCTGCTTGGCCCAAGAAATTGCGCACATTTGTTCCATGGCCAGCAGTCCTTCCCAGCTGGAATTGCGCAATGCGCAATCCCAGTAGTCAGCAGCCAGACTGGACTGTGCATTGCGTAGTTCTAGTACTCAGTCAGTCTCTCAGCTACCCAAACTCTGCCTTGTGTAGTCTTGGCAGTCGGTCTCCTGACCTCCCGACTGAAATTGCGCAACCTTCATGGTCATTCACCCCGATATGTTGCAAGTCAGTTCTCATGTTGATTTTGATTTTCGACTAACAGATTTCTTGCTATGAGTGTTACCATGTCTCCAAGTGTCGCAGGTGTTCATCTTCCTATCTGCAGTACAAGTACAATGGTTTCTAGGAGAGCAGAGACAAAGACACCGTTCAGAGCATGCTTGGGGATGCAGTCGATCAAGTGTCTATGAGCTTGCCTACTCACGAAGACATCAAGTTGTTCGTAGACAAGGACATCAAGCAACAACATCAAAACAAGTAGCATCATGAACAACAGCTGAAGGCAGCATACCAATTACAGCGAATGCAACGAATGTGAGAGGATGGTTTTTGACAACATAGAAGCGGAGCAAAGGTGCAAGATTAAGTAGATCCACTGATAATGAAATAAACTTTGGAGACTCGGGCTATGAAGTGACGTTGCAACATGAAGATTTTGTGAAGGCAAAACATGGAACAAAGAAGGAGTTACATGTGTTGAAGCAGCAACTTAGGAAGAACATGAAGCTGCACAGACATTCCAATGAGTTGTAGCAGGAACATGAACAACAGTGGGTGCAACATGCACTCACGGATGAAACTGCACCACTACAAGTTAAGGATCTATCCTAGTAGTTGACATAGAGCAAACATGGTGAGTAGTGTTTTTGATCTCATGAAATGGATTTAGCAGAATGCATGTTGTTGAGTGCACGCATGCAATCCAACCCATTCAACACATCACCAAGGTGAACACAAGAAGCAAGCCCAATTGGGGTTGAACATGCACTTTGACAAGTTGATGCTCATGACCACAAGCACACACTTGAAGATCAGCAGAGACACTATTCATCAGTGTGTTTCCAGTTCAACCATACCCAAGAAGACCATGTGCATGTTAGCAAAGGAGTTGGATGAAGTGGCTGAACCAATGCACCGGTTGCAACGGAGACAAGAGTTCGCTTCAGCAAGATGCCACCATTAGGTGCATGCACACCACCATGGACGACCAAGCTTTGCATCAACTCACCAGCTTCAACATCACAAGCATCTCAAAGAGTTGGTCTCACCATAGCGGACCGAGTGTCAGTGATATCTTGCAAGGCTTGCTCAATCCATGTTGTCTCACATGAGTACATGTGCATTGTAATGTTGAGTCATGTCAAGTGTAAGTCAAGTGTCAATGGTTGGATGTAACAGTCATAGAGTAGGTGAAGAGTCATGAGGGTAGTTGAACTGTCACAAAGGGGAATGTCAAGGGTCACCCCACCCTTTGCTATAAATAGTCCCTCATAACTCATTGTATAGGCTTTTGGTCAGCCAAGCTTCTACTAAGACTATCTTGAAGAAGGCTTGGACAATATTGTAATGCACCTTGGCTTCTCCACTACACGAAGCTAGTACATCTCTTTGGAGGAGCAGGCGGATGTGGCTGTAATGTTCCAATATTGGGGCTAATAGGTTTACATGGATGTATTGTATGATTATGACTTACACTTCTTTATATAATAAGAGCCAACACATTTTCATGCATATGTTGTTATTGTAGTTGGACTACTCCGCTTTCTTTAATGATATGTGTTGCTTAACTTACATACTTGTTTATGAACCGATTCACATGCAATTATATGAATCTTGTTGTTAATGTGTTGCATATGTTGTTAATGTTGTC
Source organism: Pinus tabuliformis (assembly GCA_031772625.1). Lineage (NCBI taxonomy): Eukaryota > Viridiplantae > Streptophyta > Pinopsida > Pinales > Pinaceae > Pinus > Pinus tabuliformis. Next base: position 599,031,341 of record CM062808.1, read on the forward strand.
ACCGTCCATGTCGACTGCTCTGTCGGACATCAGACAGACCTTTCTTTCGAACCTTTCTATATCAACCATCACACTCGTCTCAGACTAATCCATGAGTGTTGTTCATGTTATTTAACCTTGTACGTTGTGACCGTCGCATCCGAGTGGATTTCTCCATCGAAAGCTGTGCATGTCCTTTATGTGGTGTGTTCCTAGCCTAGTTGGGACTAATCCCTTTCAACCTGGAACTCACCTTCACCTTCCTCTCCCTTCGAAGTGTTGGAACCTCTCGTACACATTCCTTGACTCTCTACATCAGTCACACCCTTAATACTAATAGAGTTATCTTACTTGCCTCCATGCGACATCGCGGTCAAGGCATTACCTTACAACCCACTGTTGGGACTCCTACACCAAATGAATTGAGGTCTGATTGGGACTTCTTACCATGGAGATCCCCTTGACATGTTGGTGGGTCTAGCATCATCAATAGTTCCTTTCAATGTTACAATACATATATATACCTGTCGAAGCATCCATAAACCCCAATCCATTATCCCTGGATTAGAACATAATTGTAGTTCCCTTAAGGATCTACAAAATACCATGGAAAGTAAACTATCATGCTCAAAATCATATGTGATGTCCATGCAAAAAACCATAGGTAGGTCTGCCCACCTAATATAGGGTCCAAAAACATTTTCCTGGGGCGCAGCCCTAGACCCCGTGTAAGGGGGCTATCGGCCCTCTACTTACCTCCTAGCACAACATACAAGGGGGGCTACCGCCCCCCCCTGTGATCCCCCGCACATGGGGTAGTCTCGTAAAGAATACAACACGACCCAACACCAAATATATCATTCTGACACATCAAATCTGGCCACTGAACATATTAGTGAACTCCTATTGTAGTGACCTTGAGTAGCAGAGTCATAGAGAGATCTCTCTCTAGATTAAAGGGCCAATTTTAAATACTAAAGTGGTTTAAAGGTTACCTCAGTGATTTCCCTCCATAGCTAGGGTAATTTCTGAGTGATAATACCTACCATGGTCTAACTATACTTTCAAACAATTGACTACACAACATGATACCATGTTGTCATCCATCTTATTCTAATACATGATAGTCCATGAAGATCATGTCTATAGTTCAAAATATGTTCACACAGCTTCAATGAACATACCAAAATTATTTCCTTGGCACACACAATCCATCACATTTTCGAGTCACACCATCCTATGTTGAAGCCTATTAAGAAACACCTTGATGGTTATCCTCCCCTACTAGGTAATACATCCCTGGTACTCCAAGCTTATGGACTAGTAAACCATCCTAGCCACCTCGTGAATCACTATGAGTTGATCACCAATGCTAACAAATTGTATGGAATCATTGCACACATTTAGTCATGTTTTCATGGTGTTCCATTAGTCATGCCAATTTGAATGGAACCTCAAATCAGGTCCTTATAGTTTTCCATAATTAAATTTTCGAAGTCCTTGTTGAAATAGGCCCGTCAGATCCTTTAATGAAAGGGTTGTTAATTATGAATAAATACTTTGACAATTTCCACATTGAAATACGACTTTGAACCCATTTTTCACAACATTAGAATTTGCATTCCTCTTAAGCATCCCATATCACTCAAGAATCCTAGTTGTCACATGGCAATAATATAACATTGCTAGTTATGTATTACCATCAACTACTTATATAATCAAGAAAATGCCTAACCAAGATGTCTTATTCAAACCTAATGTAGGCACATTAAAATGTAAGGAATGTCAATGTTCATTTTGTTATAGGAAGTATTATGTCATTTTCACCCAAGTAGAGCCAACCTATTATCACCTCCCTTGAGCCAACAATACCTTAACAATTGCAACCCTTTTGGTTCACCTAACATTCACACACTTTCAATGCACTTATTGACAATATTTCCTTCCCATGGCTAATATAAATAGTCCATCGCATTTCTAAGTTATAATGCCCCATGTCAAATCCTACTAGACATCATCGTATCACTCATTAGCCTATACTAGGAAAGAGACCCTCAATCTTCCCAACATATGCATTGGCACACCATCTAATCCATCTCATGAATAATTGTGAGGCTCTCACCAAGTCTACCATACCGTATGGAGTCATCATCTAGCCTTAGTCATATTTTTGTATTGTCCTCTTTGTCATGTCATTTTCAATGGCACCTCAATTTTATTCCTTACAATGCATATCAGTTACTAAAATTATTGGACAAGATTATGCTACCTCATCTAGATGGTTAAGGACATTACAATCAAATTCACTGACCCCACATGTAATCTCTTATTAAATTATTTTATTATAATGATTTTTTGAAAATCTATTTAATCATTTTCATTCTTGCATCATATATTTCCTATTTCAATCCTCCTCTATAGTAAAAATAAAAGGAAAATATTTTCCAAAAGCTCCTTAATCAAAGACAACATATAATAATAATGTTATCAAATAAAAATTAAAACAAAAAATTTAATATATATAATTATTGCAACGAGAGGCACTCTCCAGGCCGGTATGGTAGAGATGTTGTAATGTCTTGTCATGTTCTGTTTAACATTTTGAATTGGTCACATTACAAAAAAAATAAAAAAATAAACTAATAATTCAAGTAAAATAGTTCATTTAGTGTTGGCATTTTTTGGACTCTAGATTTTGAATATAGTATTTTAAAATATAATATCATATTTTATCATATTTTATTATATTTTAATAAAATTATTCATTTTTCCCCCATGTAGGGTGCATACCTCGCATGGCGACACATTATCAAAGCTTTTGGATGAGTTCACCATGCATCGGGCACACCGTTTGTCTGATTTTTCGGTACATGGAGTCTAAAGTTAGCCTCAAGTGAAGTTGACTCTAAAATCCTGATTAATACGTCAGGTGCGAGATGATGATGACAATCTTTTCTGAAAATACAATGTCGACAGTGAGGGAAATCATTTAATTTATCATTCTAGGGTTCCTTCTGATATTCATCCACGATTAAGGTTGGTTGAAATCCCCCTTAAACAATGTAAAACACATTATCATCCATGAATTAGCAAGGGAAAGGGCCATATGGGCCACCATGCCAATTGTAGTCACTCTTCAATTGTGCTTAGAATTGGATCCAACCTTTGGAATCTTATGATACATGCAATGGTGGGAGATCAAAATCTCTATTCATATCTCATGGCGTTCCTCTCCTCCATTAGATTTCCTCTGGAAAACAGGAGGCACCAAGCAAACCATGAGTTTTTCATTTCGATTTTGACTAGTGAGCAACTTCAATATAATAGTGACTTCTCGACAATTAACTTAAGGAATTGTCTATTTCCTTCACTTTCACTCTTTATGTTTAACCATCTGGTGCAATTTCGACAACGTATATGTCATAGTGTGTTTCGTAATTGGTAGTGAACATTAAAATGTATCTCAAGAGGGGTGTTCTCCTAGCCAATGGCTTAAAATGAATTTCATAGGGCCCTTGGCAGTCTGTTCAAAACATGGTCCCTCTAAGAAAAAATTGGTGTCAAGAGCATGTATCCTTGGCATGGAAAAATCCGGTGAGCTTGCTTGGTGGCAGGTTCATAGGGAATTTAAGGTGAGCTTCAACTACTCTCCAATGTGCGGGGCACGACTCAATAGTCATAGAGGTTCCTAGTCAATTTCAAGTTTGATTCATGTTCTCTCACTATGCAATTTTCTAGAATTTCCTATCTATGTATCCATTTTGTTGCGATGTAAAAGACGCCTCACGGAGGAGTATATATTCACATAGTCATAAATCTACTAGTAGTAATCCTACCTTGATGTAATTTTTGATAGACAAATTAGTGAAGAGACACATGTTTAATATTAAGACAATAGACCAGTGCTATCTAGTCAGTTTCCCAACAAGGCGACCTTTATCATCACAGATAAACTCATGTAAGTTTTTTAGGAAGTAATTCAAGCTGAGCCTTCACAATATATATATATATATATATATATATATATATATATATATATATATATATATTCATTTTTTATTGGTATCAAAGGTGGTTACTAGCCTAGCATGTTAGAGATGGGTAACATAATGTAACGTAATGTAATGTAAACATTTTGACTCGATCAAAATAAAATTAAAATTAAAATATGCTAGAGATATGTAACTTAATGTAACTTATGTAATGTAAACATTTTAACTCAATGAAAATGTTGGCTTAGTGGGTCCTGACTGAGGTTTAGATTTAGTTGTGCCAAACAAAACACTACACTACTGGCCCTTTCGGCATCGACCTGTGTAGCGTGGGCTGAAGTCTCACCCGAAGCAGTATGTGGGGATGATGGAACCAAGTTTCCACACCCAGAGATTAGTGTGATGTCCTTTTTATGTCTTAGATCTGCCTTCGTGCAGATCTCTAAGCCCTTAGTGCTTGGCTCTGTAGTTTCCTTCAAATGGATTTAGTCCTCCGCAAAGGTCTACGATCAGCTTTTCCAGACCTCTAATAGATAGGTTATCTAATTACGAACATCATAGACTAGCCTCAAATTGGAATCCACATAGATTTTCTTAAGTTCTTAATAAACTTAACATAAAGTATTATAACCTTCGCGTAAATACTTAACATGCATTACGTTCAATTAATAAGACTTGTCCAATAGATTCGCACATCAATACATCATTATTTCATAAAGACATTATCTCATCACAACATATATAAAAAACATAAACGGTAGAAGGAAACATATAAAACATATGAATTTCTCCAACAGTCTTCTTTATTGATATTCAGTACAAGGTTACAGACTCAAAACTTCCCTGCGCACTCAGCTGCAGGGGTCCATGCACTCAGTTGCAGTCACTACTCTAGGCCTTTGCACACTCAGCTGCAGGGGTCCACGCACTCAGCTGCAGACACTACTCTAGGCCTTTGCGCACTCAGTTGCAGAGCCTTTCCCTCCCCCAAAGCTTACTTATCTGCGCTAACTCTCTAAGACTCCATTCATCGTACCCATAGACCAAGCATAGATCTAGCTTAGACTCTCTAAGACACACCTATTTATACAGTCCCATGTTCCATGAACCAAGGGTAGATCCCAAAACTAACTCAATATTTTACATAAACGAGGGTAAAAAACTTTTTTGAATCGTATCTACCTACGCACTCCAGATTCACAATTCGCAGAGACTTTACATATTTTTGTCAACATTTACATCAAAACTTGGGTTTTTAACCCAACACTGACCTAAGGGACCCCCATCCTAATAGATCCCCAACACAAGGTTGTGACTTGCCCTTGAGTCACTCAGATGGCGTGGTGATCTTACTGCGAAAATACCCCAGCTCCGCCTGCACAAATGCTACCTCGGCAGCGCTCTGTGTAGTTGCCTGCTTCACTTGTTCGACGAGCTGCTCTGAAGCTGGTCCTTTGTCAGCCAGCTTGATCTTCTACTGTGTGAGCTGCAGGTTCACCAGCTTCTCTTGAATGTTGGTTGAGACTTGGTAGGATTCTTCCAACCAAGGACCCAACCTAGCCTTAAGTACTACCTCTTTTTTATGTGTTTCTTCCTCATGTGCAAGGAGATTCTTCCCCTCCCGCAACATGGCAAGGCGCTATGCTATAGCAATTGAGCGCATCATCATACTAACCTTGTCATACTTCTTTTGGAGCTTGTGGGTCTATGTACTCAATATCTGCAAGTTGGGGTCTTCCTGCAGGGTCGTCACCAACTCCGTCGCTTGTTCAAACAAGGTTGTGCAGTTAATGATTACGGCATCGACAGTAGCCATCCCTTCCTTGATGGAGGCTCCGCGTTGTTCCCTTACTTCGGGCGGGGTTGAAGGCTGTGATTTGAGCTACAAATTCATGATTTTCATGTTGAGTTCAAATTGAACTCTTGCCACCTCTGCTTTTGCATCACGCATGCTTGCAGCTAGTTTGCAGATCTTGGCCTCGGGTTGTGCATCCTCAGGTATGAGCAACTCCGACATTGTTCTACACGCCTCTGCAATCGCGGCCCCCAGTTGGACACTCTGTGCCTCGATAGTATCCATTTCCTTTAGGGCCTACCTCTTCTTGGAGAACATTTGTTCATTGTTCACCAGGTACCCGCTTATTAAAATGAGAGGGCGCTGCTCCCGAGCTCTCAATTCTGTTGTCACTCCTGTCTGTAGTGCATGAAGAAATTCGTTGGGGAGCGCCGCAATATTGAGGCCAATGTTCTTTAGGGTGCTTATTATGATCTTTTCATCAGCCGATTCCATGCTCAGGAACCCTTATGAAAGAGCAACTGTTCTAAGGTCCACTGTCCTTACCAATTCTGTAGCCTGACTTGTCCCCGATGCCAGGCGTGTATGTGCGGTGCTCACTTGACCTGCACCCACTTGTATTCTGTTAGTTTGGATTTGCAGTTCATGCAGATCCTTTTGGACATTTCCCAACGAATGCATGTAATGTTGCTCAAATTTCTACAACAGTTCAGTTGTAGTGTCGTATACCTTGTCACCGATCTTGTCGAAATCACCATTTATTAGGGTGATGGGATCCAACTGGGTTTTAGTCGACTTCATATTTTTGCGGGAACCTGCCTGCTGTTGTTGTTCTTTGTGCTTTCTTAGCCTAAATGGGTTGCTCTGCACCTCATCTCCTCCACCACCCTGCGCAGATTGCTCTTCCTCCTCAGTTTCGAGCGAAGGGGATTTTCCTCTTTGCTCATAGTTGGGCTATTCTTATTCAGCATATTCCTTTGCAGCGTGCTCCATTTCCATTCTAGCCTTTTCTTCAGCTTCCTTCTTCCACTGCGCAACCAACTTTTGTGTTGCCTTTTTTGATGCATCCTTCTGTTTCTTCTTAGTTGAGCTCACTGCGCCTTTGTTGGTGCCTACATCTAAGTTGGATGGGGTGTGCCAATCTTCCAGCCAGTGCTTGATCACTTCCTATATGGCATCATCGGTGACCAAATACAGCCAATCAAACCACTTCTGATGTGGGTTATTTTGCGCCCGAATGTAGACGTGGTGGAAATTTGCCTTGAATTCAGGATACGCGGAAAGTTGCTCATAGAAGGTTGGTGACAACCTTGGGAGTTGGTTAATGGCCATGTGGAAGCTCGCTTCCATCAATACCCAAAAAATCTTCATTTCTATGACCCGCGTGGGGTCCTTTGTGGCCCAAAGGGAGGCGAACTACGTGGCCTCCAACAATCCTTCCTTCAATGGAGGAAACTAGCTATCCTCTGGTAGATCCCATGCGACCAGCATGATGGAGAGTAGCAACCATGTGTAGTGGAAGGGCTTGCTCTCATCTTGGACCTCGCGACAATTTGCAAGAAATTCACTGCATAAATACTGCGACCAGTTAAACTGCACGCCCTCTGTGCATTTTGCACCCAATGATATCATAGGCGCCAAAACCTCATCCATGCGACACTTCCTCATAACTTTTCTGGCCAGTATTTGGGAGGAAATATGCACTCTGGGATCATTGATGGAGGTGATGGACTATCCGTGCGTCTTCTTGATAAGCTCAAACTTCTTTTTCATTTTCTCTCCCAAGTCTCTCTCGCTTGTCTTTCCACCAAACTCCTTGGCCGAATTCAAACCCTCATGCGACAGGTGCGTGATCCTGTGCATGAGCATATCCGTGATGTGTATAGGCACACCAAGCCATAAGCACCCATCGTGCACTAGAGTTAGTAGCTGCCACACACAGTTGGTGTTAATATTAGTGTGGTGGTAGTGGGGCACCCACAACAGGTTCAACAACCCAGATTGTTCTACTTCGCGGATCCATTCAACTGTCTCCAACTCAGTGACACTTGAGTCTTGGTAATACACGTGCCTCATATAATTTTCTATCGCGAGGTGAGGGAACCACTCATGGTCAGTCAGGTCCCACTCCTCCATTTTTTACAGGGGAACTCGCGCAAGGCATAGTCCTTCAAAATTTATCTTCTTTGGCAATAGGGGCATGTGAATGAGGAACTTGTTCGAGTTTGGGTCCTTGGGGACCTTCACCTTCCCTTTTCACGGGGGGATATATTCAAAAAATTTGGTGATGGGATCCGCTCACTCAGTGTCTATATCCTAAGTGCCATGTTCAGTATCCAAATCCACAACCTTCTTAGGTTGCTTTTCCTTCTTCTATTTCTGAGTGGCAGGTTGTTTCCTAGGCGACTCGCACACTGGCACCAGCCTCTTCTGCTTGTCTTTCTTTGGTTTTTGGGTCTCTTTAATAGGGGTGCGCTTCGGCCTGGGAAACCTCGGTGCCGTAGGCACAGGAGCCAGAGCTTCCATGCTCACTACCTCTAGAGCAGGTCCTTCAGATGCAATGTCTCCCCTAGTGTTCACAATTTCAGTAGGGCTCGGACCCATCATGGTTTCCAAGATAAATTTCTGATTTAACTAGTGCAAATTGGCAAACGTAGGGCTTGCGACCAAATCCTCAAAGAATTAGCGGCTCATAAGCAATAGAAAACTCAGCTCAAAAACTCTAAGTGTGCAAAGTGTTCACTGTTAGACTAGCACAGGTAATTTATAAGGGGATTTTGAATTCAAATCTGACCATTCCCCCCAAAATTCTATCATTAATGCTGGTTTGGCGGCATATCTTCAAATATTTTAGCCTTAAATGTCAGCTGCGTGCTCCTCTTAACCGTGTCCTAGCTGTCAACTCATGAACAATGACTCTAATGGTCACTTTTTGGCTATGCGCGGTATCTCCTTTCAGAGCGCAGCTCCCTTCGTGCAACTTCTGATACTGTGACATCCTCCTTTTTCGCGCATCCCCTCTGTCATGTAGTTCCTCAAACCAGTCAGTGTATTTTATAATTCCCCCGTTCCCTTGCAGTTTCCTAGAGCGCTAAGACTATCCGGTCATCATATAGTCATCGAGATGGATCTATTATATAGGGCTTCAATCGACTTCCATTCACCCTTCCTAGAAAAAGGTTCTCCATTCAACTTCGCGAGCTGAAATGCGCCTCCATCTGTAATTTCTTTGATGACATATGGCCTCAGCCAGTGCATCTAAAAATTTCTTGGAAACTTAGTGAAATTACTATCATATAATAAAACCAAATCATTTACCTTGAACATGCCCAACTTGATATGTCAATCGTGCCATGCTTTTAACGTTCCTTTTGTACTTGCTGATGGAATCCAGCTAAGAATCCGTCCTCTTCGAGCTCCATCAGCCGCGCGAGTCGCTCTTCCAAGGCTCTGCGATCTGCCATCCCTGTGAAAGCTGCTATGTGTAGACTAGGCATCACAACTTCTATGCCATAGACCAATCTAAAAGGTGTCTGACCTGTTAGTTTTTTGCAAGTAGTCCTGTACGCCCATAACACTGTAGGTACGCATAAGTCCCAATCATTTTGTTGTGCGTTGCAAATATTTGTCATTGCGTTCTCCAAGATCTTATTAAAGGTGTCAACTGTCCCATTAGCCTTGTGGATGATACATTGTTCTTTTTTGATGATAAAGTTACATGGAGCTCTTCAGTCAACGCATTGATTTTTCATTGATGAAGTGGGTACCACGATCACTCATCAATACTTTTGGGCAGCCAAATCTATCTCACACATACTCAAATAAGAAACTTGTTGTTGTGGCCCCTGTACAGTCCTTCACAAGTTATGCCTCCACCCATCTGGTCAGATACTCTGTCATGGTGATGATATAACATGTACTTGTTTTCTTACTTGGGGGCTGGATTAGTCCTACAAAGTCAATTGCCCATTTCTCAAATGGTTGCAATGACACCTGAGGGTTCAGTGGCATCTCATCCCTTCGAAATGGTCTTCCCGTTCTCTGACATGCATCGCCCACCCTACAATATGCTTTGGTATCCTTATGTAATGTAGGCCACCACAAACCCGTGCGCAAAATCTTCTGCATTATCACATTTCCTACATAATGTCCTTCCGCAAATCCTCCATGAGTTTCAATGAGGATGCTATTTCATTCAAAATCAGGCACATATCTTTGCAATATCTCATCAGCAACTATCTTATACAAACGTCCTGCAATTATTGATAAATCTGCCACACACACTACTAACTCTTTCTTCTACTGACTGGTGTATCCTTTTAGAGCCGTTCGTGAAGTAAAAAGGTGGATAATATCTACAAAATGGTTATCCACTAGGTGCATTGCGAAGAGCTGCACGAAGGGAAACCCTTCCTCCAAATTAGTAGGCTCTTCCCTATTTCAATTCATGATAGATGGCCAGGTCTTGCATTCAACCTTCCTAGCTTCACAATTACCTCAAAGTCATACTATTGAAATAACAACAACCATCTGCATATTTTTCTCCCCAACACAGGCTTATTGACTAGGTACTTTAAGGCAAAATGGTCGTTGTGCATCTTGAAATGTTCACCCAACACATAGTTCCTGAACTTCTGAAGTGCGTATACCATAACCAATCCTTCATGCTCTCTCGTTGAGTAATTCTTCTTAGCCTTTGACAATTTCCTTCTCACAGAGGCTATAGGGTGATCCATCTCTCCTTCACTAGCTTGTGTCAGCACTACTCCCAATGCAATACATGAGGCATCAACGTGCAAATGGAATTCTTTATTCCAATCTAGGAAGACCAAGATCGGCGTGGTGACCTTCTTTGCCTTTAATACATCCATACCGCGCTGACATTTTTCATCCCAACAAAATGTATCGTTCTTCTTCAATAGCTTCTCCATAAGCGCGGTAATCTGAGCATAAACCTTGATGAACTTTCGATAATATCCAGCATGGCCAAGTGTTGCATGCATCTATTTGAAACTCCTCGAGTCCTCCAAATTGATGATTACCGCAATATTTGCAGGGTCCACCATTAGTCCATTCTTGCACACCACATTACCCAGCAAATTCCCGAAGGGGACACAGAAGAAGCACTTCTTCAGGTTCAACGTGATTTGATATCTTTGGCACGTATCCAACATTAGGCGTAGACTGGCTACATGGAACTTTACTAACCTAAACACTGTCCAGTCATCAAAATACACCTCCAAGAACTTGTGAATAAACTCCTTGAACATCACGATGACTATGCGAGAGAATATTGCCTATGCATTCTTGAGTCCAAATGGAATTATCATATACTGGAAACAACCCCATTCCATCGCAAAGGTTGTTTTACTCCTGTATTCTGGCGTCATCTTAATCTGATGGTATCCATCAATGAATGAGTAGGCCTCTTGACCTCCAACATTATCCAATAATTGATCAATAAATGGTGTTGGAAAAGGATCATGGATGCAGGTGTCATTAAGATTCCTCAGATCTACGCAAATACATATTTCTCCCTTTTTTTTATTTTCTTGGACCACCATTGGGCTCACTGACTCAGATTCCTCAACAGGTTCGATAATGCCTACCTCAAGCATCTTGTCCAACTCCAAGTGGACCTTTTCCTTGTATTTGGTATTAAAGCCATACAGTCTTTGCTTAATAGGCTTTGCGTCTGGCTTCAAAGTAATTTTCATCACACTCAAGTCACCTATGATGCCTTTTAAGTCCAAAAATTTTGTAGGAAAAAAATCATGGTACTCGCGGAGTAACTCAACAACTTTATCCATTGTGGCATCGTCTCATTAATCTCTGATCTTCAAAATTTTTGGTTCTGCTTCAGTACCAATGTTCACTTGCCTGGTTTTCAGCGGTACAGTGATGTCCAGATTTTCTATCTGCGGACCTTCGACCTCGCGGTGGCCTTCAAACTCCAGGATATTAATATTTCTTGGATCTTCATCCTCCCCCTCAGCAATCACATTATAGCATTCCAACGCATGGTGTGGTTGGGTGCTCCAATCTGGTTGAGCTAACTCCAAAGGATCCTGTGGAATTCTGAAGATCACCACCTTAACCTCTTTCAGAGCTTCATCAATGCTTTCGAACCCATCTTCAAAAATAAATGTCATTAAGAAACCTTCCTTTAATATATTCCACTCTGCGGTGCCATGGCGGAGCTCAGTTTCCAGGTACCAATTCATAGGGATTATATCTAAAGTATGACAGAATAAGTGCACCCACTTTGGTTGCGGCTCTGTTCCATAGAATCTAATCAATCTTTCCAAATGATCACGCGGATCATTTCTCCCATCATATTTCTTGGTTAATCGTACCTTCAGACGACCAAATCGCAACCTCATCATCCTCTTGTAATTGCGGCATTCATCAAAGTTGTCTTTGTGCATACCCTACCACCATTCAATCGTAGTGTTCAGCACCAAATACAACACTTCAAAGTGATGATCCTCAAGTACTTCTCTTTCAAATGCATCCAAAAACTTATCTACATCAATTAGACCATCTTAATAGGGTAAATTTCTTACCTCTGATGACACACAGCACAACGATTTAGTCATCATGTTACAACACAACATAGATACTTTGTGCAACATAGTCTGCCAATGCTCCAATTCTTCATATGAATCCAAGGTACAAGAGCTTTCATGGTCCCATGTAATCCATCCATCAGTTGTTGGGTTAATCCAATCTTTGTCTCGCGTTGTTATTTTGTAAATCTGATCCAAGTCATCATCACTTTCTTCATATTCACGGACTGGTTTAGTATAGTGTGGTCCTTCTATAAGGTCCAAAGATACTACAACGCGAAGTGATTTCCTTTCAAACGACATTGTCTTATTTTTCAAGTTGATTACCCCATTCATATCAATAGCCCAATTAATCCCAAGGAGTGCAGGGTATGGATTGTTGTCATCAATAATTTCTATCACTTCAAAATCAGCCAGTGCGCTCGCACCTTCTATATCTATGGTGACTTCATGCAATCGTCCCATAGGGATAATCTTTTATTGGTTTTCCATCCTTGGTTGAATCGTAGACCATTGCAACGCAGGTATCCCCATTCTCTCCCATGTCTGTTTAGGAAAAACGTTCACATCAGATCCTAGATCCAAAATAACCTGGTCCATCTCATAGTCTCATATCTGCGTAGTGAGCCTCATCTCGTGCCCTGTTCTTACCTTATGTTTACCAATATTTCTAACTACGCGGTGTCCATCAGGAGATTTTTCTTTACCAACACACATGTTTATCAATTGATGTAATCCCTTCACAACATTACTATCACACAAAAGTTTCATACATGTTTCCAGGAATGTGGTGAGTACAGAGGGATCAATCTCTGTGGGTGCACTAGTTTCTGGTAGTTTGTCCTGACTTCCTGAGGTAGATACCTCAACGAAGCTTTTCTTCTCTTCCATAAAGGTCTCCTTCACACATTCTAGATTGAAGCCGACTTCCTTTTCTGGGGCCTTGCAAACCCATCCATTCTCTTCAGGCTATTTTCCCTTGTCGTCACTTCGCTTCTCAACACTATATTCACATTTGGATCCTCCTCACGGTGCTCAACCCTCATCATCTGTAAGTTCTGTCTAGGGTGTTGAGGCCGTGCCTTCTTCTCCTACATCTTGGGTATCAACACAAGGCATTCCTCTATTGTATGGTCAAATTGAGTGTAGTATTGGCATGACGAGCGCGTCTGATTCTGACAATCCCATGTGTAGTGCCCTAGCGTCCTGCAATTATAGAAAATAACCTATCCATGACCTCTACCAGGTCCTCCTCCTCCTCGGCCTTGTCCGCACCCCTAATATCCTCCGCGTGCTCCCTCAGTTCCCTGATGTGTAGGCCGAGTTTCTGTTTGCATTCAATAGGTAGGAATTCTTTCCATTATCAATTTGTAGCTACGATAGTGGTGCTCATCGTGGCCCACAGATTTGCAAAAATCGCTGAACAATTGTTGTGGTGTTTGAATGAAATTTTGTAGCAAATGACAATTATCTATTACATGTTTTCTAGCCACCTGACAAACAGCGCACCATAACGTGGTCCCCGTACTTGGCCCTGATTGAGCTTCCTCCCTCAGGGCATTGGTCCCCCCCCCCATCATATAATTTGCAAAGACAATGCAGTGATCTTTATCATGCCCCTAGCTCTTACACTTGAGGCACCAAATTTCCTCACGTACCTCCGGCCTAGCCTCCTTTTCTTTTTTCAAGCTCTGCAACTCCAAGCAGAGGTTTTGTAACTGTGAGCGAATTTGTTGAACGCCCAAAGACTCGTCCTCAATAGGCATTTCATGCATTCTCATCATGATTTCTAGGGCTTTTGCTTGAGTCCCTATCTTTTTTTGTGCTAAAACAATCCTCAGGTGGGGCAGGAGTGAGGCTATAAACCACTCGCGATGTTGACTATTCATGAGCTTCATGTTAGCTTCACGGATCACACACTTCAATCTTTGATCTAACCTGACCTTCCACTAGTTCCTCCAACAAATAGTTCCTCCAAGACTAATCCAGTAGATTCGCGCATCAATACATCATTATTTCATAAATACATTATCTCATCACAACATATATCGCAAACATAAATAACAGAAGGAAACAAATAAAACATATGAATTTCTCTAACAATCTTCTTTATTGTTCTTCATTACAAGGTTACAGACTCAAAATTTCCCTGCGCACTCAGCTATAAAGGTTCACGCACTCAGCTGCGGACACTACTATAGGCCTCTCTGCACTCAACTACAGAGCCTTTTCCTCCCCCAAGACTTACTTCTCTGGGCTAACTCTCTAAGACTCCATTCATCGTACCCATATACCAAGCATAGATCTGCCTTAGATTCTCTAAGACACACCTATTTATATAATCCCATGGTCCGCGGGCCAAGGGTAGATCTCAAAATCGGCTCAATATTTTACATAAACGAGGGTAAAAACCCTTTTTGACTCGTATCTACCTACGCGCTGCACATCTACAATTCACAGAGACTTTACATCTTTTTTTCAAAAATTACATCAAAACATGGGCTTTTAACCCAAAACTAACCCAGGGGACCCCATCCCAATAGAAAATAAACTGAAAATAGCAAAATAACAAAATAAAAATAACCCTATAAAAATTAAATAATAATAAAAATGACCCATGATATTTGTTGAAAATACAGCAAGTCTCAATTTTGATTTTTGCCTTATAATCAAATTGAGGAAATTCGAAATTCCACATCAGCAGAAAAACTTGGAGTTAACTGAGGTGACATGGCTATTGTCACTCGGTTAAGAACACTAAATATGAGTTAATGAGTTGAAGTTCAATTTTCTTGAGTTGATTCCTAAAAAACACGAGTCTAGCTCAGTTAATTCGAGTTAGGGGAATCAAGTTTAGTTGTGTGCAGTGATTCCTAAATTTTAGGAGCCTAGGTTGAGCTAATTTTAGTTGTAGCAATTTAATTCAGTTAAATTGAGTTGTTATTAGTACAACTAGTTCTAACTATTGGAGGAACTCGTGGAAGTTCAGGTTGTGGAAGAGGAACTTCAACCACACTCATTGATCATCCAAATAACAGATCAATAAGCCTAAATTAGGTCATGCATGCAGATAATTCGAGTTACACAATTAAGATGGAGATTCCAAGGAAGTGTATTATCAGTTGTAGACTATTCCCATGTGTACAAGTGGTGCATGAAGTCAGAGGTAGAGCCTAGAATAATTACACAATCTAGACAAGGGAATCCTAATTAATAGGTGCCTAATTCCTCAAGGAAAAACACAAGGAAATAGGACCTTCGATGGCTTGAAAATTGGTTAAGTGTGGGCTAGAGTCAATGAGTTGGGTAGAGAGAAGGACTATACACTTGCAAGTTGTGCTCAGGCTTAAGCAAGAATATTTATTCATCTTTATTCGCTGATTAATGCCATACAGATAGGAAGGGGTTTTGAGTAGTTTCTTTCCCCTAGATAAATATTTGTGCATGTGTTATGTTTCCTTTCGCATGTCTATTATTTGTGTTTTGGATTGTGAATTAACTTCTGTGAATTAGTAGAGTAGCTTCCAGTATTGTGATTCAGTAAATTTCATGAGTAGTTTCAAATCTACAAATTAATTGCTACATGGTATAAGTGTAGGATTCATAGTAGAGAAGAGATTTTGAAGTTGTTGTTGTAGGAGGGTTGAATTTGCAAGATCAATTCTTCAGAGCTAGAAGGATGGATTTCTATGGACTAAGACTCGAGTATACCCTTGAGGGAAGCTCGAATTATGTTCCTTGGAAGGACCATGGAAGTAGTGCTAGAAGATAGTGGTTTGAAGGAATTCATCGATAACTACATCTCGAAACCAACAACAGATGATGCTCAGGATCTAATAAAATGGAAGAAGTGTGTAGCCAAGGCGAGGAGAATTATATTGGAGGGAGTACAAGACCACATTGTCTCAAATATCCATGGGAAAGAGAATCTATATGCAATGTGGCAAGAATTGACATATTTGTTCTTGAATAGTAGTGACCGCAACAAGTTGGCACTCAAGGATAAACTTCGAAATATCAAGATGCAAAAGAATGAGACTATTCTGCAGTACCTGAGCAAGTTCACACAATGCCATGATGAACTTGGTCAAGTTGGTGTTATTGTTGTAGAAGATGATTTGGTAAGTCTATCCCTTCTAGTCCTTCCTAAGAGCTGACACAACCACCAAAATTTGGTGAATGGGAGGGAGAAAATATCAAATTGGGAGCAGTTATGGTCCGACTTGGTGCAAGAGGAAATAAGGCAGAATACCAAAGATGGGACCTCATCCAAAGAAGAGAAAGAGGACTTTTCATTATTTAGAAAAGGAATGAAGGCCAAGGGGGAGAAGTCCCAAGGTGAGGCTAATTCCAGCCAAGAGGCCAAGAAGGAAGACTTGTCCAAAATCAAGTGTTTCAATTGTCACGAATTCGGGCATTGTGCTCATGAGCACCAATATTGCAGCAAGAATGTTGCAATTTATGTATTCAAGCTTCTGTGATCCATAATCAATTAAACAAAGTCTTTCAGTAGAAATCACATGAGAAAATATTTTTGGCCGACATGTTTCGAACGTTTAAGAATGTTGCAACTCGTGGGCTACCAGCTTTACTTTATCAACTCGGGGTTCGTACAAACTTGGAGGTGACAGTGCTATATACACAAGTAAAAGTGATGGTTCTTCCTTTTGTCACTGTTCAACTGGTGAGAGACCACTATGGTTTGCAAGCCAGACTTCTATGGATTTAGAAGAATATTGGTTCCTTGATGAAAGAAATATAAATCCACTCTAAGAGAGAGCTGATCTACTGCAACAATGAAAAACACTGAAATTCAATGCTAAGGCACACCATTTCTTAATTAGCTGCTAAGAGCTATGCTTTTCAATGATGCTAAATTAACATGAACAAAATGCTACTATCTTAAACATGAAAGCTAAGAACATCAAACACAACTGTTATGCATGTAAAGGACTGTAATAAATATGTTTTGTCTTTTATGTTTTTCATGAAAAATCAAGTGTGTGAACTAATCTCTTTTGGTTATGTGGCAGGTTTTTTAGGGATGCTGGCAGATGGATGGGAGGTTTAGGAGATGGTTGGAATGTTTGGGGGACCCTTGGGAGACCTTGGGAGGCTTCCTAGAGGTTTTCCCTCAATTCGGCCTCAAAACAGGCCACTACAGGAAAACCTACAGGATGTACTAGAAACCTACAGGATTCCCTGTCTTTCTACAGGATGCAATCGTGAGAAAAATGATGGGTGTTGGAGGCAATGGAAGGCTTAGGGAAGGTAGTTTATGGGCGGAATGGAGTGACAAGAGGCCTAGGATCACTCAGAACACAAAACCAAGTTTAGGAGATGGTTGGATTCACTCAAAAAGCTTGAGGAAATTTCTATGTAGAATGATAAAATTGGTGAAGGTTTTGATGAAAACGAGGAATGCCTATGGGTGAATGAAGTTGGAGGGTGGTTGCTTGCTATGAGATCTTTGTCTACTTCTGAAGCACCTGCTCTACATCAAACATGTGAAATTTCTAAAAATTCATGTAAACAAGAAGAATTCCCATGAGCTAGAAAAGCATAATTTAATGAAATAACTGTCCACCTTATGCATGAATAAATTGCTGAATAACATGGAATCATGGATGAGATCTACTGCAAGAATGAAGATAGAATATATGGAAATGAAATCCTACTTTTCAAAACTGATCAAATTCTAGTTTAAGGACATCAAACTCTAAATATCATGAAACAAATGGAAATCTATCTTTTTGGATTACATAATGGTCTTTTCCTCAAATCATGATCCTAGAGGGAAGGAGTGAGGCCAAGACACCTACTGACAGCTTTGGGATTCTTGTTTTATCCCTTCTAACCTTCTACTAAAGTAAGGCACAAATGGAGAGACTTCTAAAGACAGCTTAACCATGAATCTATAAAACTAAGCTAAGCATAAAGATACAAGAAGAGGAGCCTTTGCTGCTAGGGTTGGGCCCTAACCCAAGGGATTCAGCCCTCTGAGTTAACTCAGTACTAAATCAAGAACAAACTCATTCTTATTACCAAAACAGAAAATTAATTACATCAAAATTCTTCCACAAGTCTAGAGCTCGAAAATAGCTAGAGTTTTACAACAAAAATTCCAATCCTAATGAGGCTCTAAGCCTCTCTACTTATACAACTGAAGTCCCCAATGACTTCCTTAAATTTAGGGAGGCTCGGCTCCCAAACTCAAGATGAAATGCTCTCTATCTATCACTTGCTCGACTGCCTTCTAATCTTCATGACTTGGCTACTTGCACTCTGAGCTGGTGGAATTAATGGAGGAATATTTGAATGGGGAAGGAGTAAATGAGGAGGATTTACCTCCTACAATCTGTCTCCCTTGTCCCATTTGAGTTTCAAACCTTAGTCTTTGCCAAAATTCCTTGGTTTTCTCTTCCAAACCTGCATTTAAGGCATATTAATCCACTAGGCATAATATCTCACTCTAACTCATCTCATTAAACAAAATATAATCAAAACATGTAATAAGTTGTGTGAAACGTTGGTTTGACTAGGCTAGGAGGTGAATTAAGGCCCATATAATTAACCAATGATGAGGCTCATCATCACCCCCTACTGAAAGTGTTGCTCATCCTTTGAGCAAATCAATCAATATCCATGTATTTCATAGCTCTAGTGGCCTCCCTGACATCCCATGCCTCTGTTGTGGTTTCCTCTTCTTGTTCATAGAAACTTACTTTCTTTTCTACCTCCTCCCAGTGCCTCTTTTCTTCTTCATACTTCCTACCTTCTAGCATTCCTAAGAGCAGTGCTAGATTGAGTTTCAAGCCAATCCAATTGACTTTGAGCCTTTGCATAGATTGCTTGTACATGGGTGTCCTGTTCAGTGCTTCTCTCATTCTTTGAGGAGAGTGGTACTCTCTTATATTTAAACTGTATGGAAATGCATTCCATCTCCTCAGGAAAACATGTATGTTGTCATCCCCTAACAACTTGAACATGTACTCAAAATGTGAAATGGCTTACTCTTGGGCAACAAGATACTTGGGTGCATGCTGAGCATCATTTGCAATTAAATTATGTGTATTGATGAGGGCCATTGGATTGAACTGCTCACCTCTGATCATAAGAGGATTTTTTTGTTCTTTTGCCAATATCTTCTTCATTTCTGCAGCCCTTGCTTCCTCATGGTTCATCCATGATGCCAAAGACATCAATTGTAAATCTCCTAGCTTGGCATTAGGGTCCCATACATTCATGTCTCTTAAAGCCATGTTATGCAAATAAAACTCAAACATCGTGGCCCTGTCTTCCAATGTAAGTTGATCACAAAGATCAATGATCTATCTATAATCATGAAATGGCATAGTGCCTCTTTGTGTTAGGGTCTTGATCTGGAACTGCAACCATTGTTCCTTAAGGTATAGGGAATAAGATTTAGCGAGCATCCTACACTAGATTACTTCCAAAGAGAGACTGGCCATACATGCCAATTGGTTCTCTCTTTCTTGTAGCTGTCCTCTCAACCATGCATTTTCTGTCTTGAACTAATTTCTCATTATGGCTTATTTATCTCTCAAGCTACTTAATTTTTTTCCCATCTCCTTGAGCTTTTGCTCCATGTGACCAATGTCTTCCACCCCCTTGGATTTGGAAATCTGCATCCATCGATGAGTTCTGGCTCTCTCCTTCTCAAGCTCAAAGAATAGTGGAATAGAACATTTCTGTGGAATGACCCTACCCCCTTCAATAAATCCATAGTAGGAGTCAAGGTTAGGTTGGGGGCTAGGTTCCTTTAACTATGTGTCCTCTTCTTAAGTTTCTTGCTATAAGCTTCCATCCTTATCCAATTTTTGAGTCTCCTATAGGTTTAATAGAGTATCATGTAGGACTGCTTTAGCTTCCTGTAGGTCCTGGTGTGTATCATGTAGGATTGCTTTTCCTTTGGATGAGGTGTATCTAGTTATAGGCCTTCTCACATAGGTGATGATGAGCCCCAAAAATGGATAATTATATGGGCTCATTCAACCTCCTAATTTGACTTAATCCACCATTCTCATTAGTTTATTGCATGTTTTTGATTATATTTATGCTAATAGAGTGAATTAGGTTAGTCATTATGCCAACAAGTCTAATCTGTGCTTTGTGTAGCCTTTTTGGTCAATTTGGAGACAAAATTGAAGGTTTTAATGAGCACTTGGCAGCCAAATTCGTGGGAGAACAAGGGAGAGGATTTGTAGGAAGGTGTCCCCTTCATTTATGGGCCCTTACCTTGAATTCTCCACCATTAGCTTGTAGTTCAAGGGCCACCAAATCAATTACCACAAGGGCAGCCAAGCAAGTCAAGTAGGACTACTGTTAACTGCAAGTTTTGGGCAGCCGAGTCCCTAAAGTTTAGGAGGACTGTTGGGGTCCTCAATTTGTATAAATAAGAGGGCTTAGGGCCTCATTTCAGTTAGTCATTTTTGTTAGTCATTTTGTAGTCACTTTGTAGGCAAAAGATTAGCTAGCTTGTAGTTCGATTTTAGTCAGTAGATTAGCTTTTCATTTCAGCACATTTTCAAGCTTTCCTTTGTGGACAGTTTTTGGAATGTAACATTTCTTGCTCAATAAAGATTAATCCAGCTTGGCACCAGATCTAAATCTCTCTTAGGAGGCTGTAGCTCTTGGGGTTGCGCCCATATCAAGTGCCCAGTACCTCCTCTGTTTATTTTCATGTGTCTTTGCTACATTCTTAAAATAAAATATGCTATTTAGATTTAAATCTTGTTTTGTTATTTAGGTTGTTTTTGATGAGTAAAATAGCTTTTCATGCTCAGATTTAGTTGATAGGTTGTTAACAGAGAAAGCTTCAAGAAAAGGGCCATCAAACATCTGTGGTTTCACCTCTCCCTCAGTGGGATCAGGAGTTGTGACTAGGATGACTTTGCTGCCCACAAAAACACTAGTTTGCTTTACCATGCAATCCTGAGTGTACTGTTTTCATTTGCAGAAGTTGGTTATGTGTTCAGATCTCTGAAATGGTTCATTGCATCTTTGATATACATGGTTCTCCTCCAAATAAAGCTGTTGTTCATTCGTTTTATTGATAGTTAGATTAGATTAGCTAGGGCTTTGATTATTTGTAAGACTTTGTTGATTCGATTAAATGTACATTATGCAGGGCATCTCTACCACTCTCTCATCCACGTAAGCTTCATCAGATCCAACTGTTCCATCTCCAAGCTAGGTTCCTTGTCTCACACCTATCCTTTTGCCCACGTAGCCCTACCTTCTTGCTCAATCATTGTCTTAGCCTTCTTTAAGCCAAGTCATCCTTCTACACCCTCTCACCACTCCATCCACCAGTCCCTGGATCACTCCAGGCCCCTATCCTACCTCTCTATCCATTCATGCATCTTCCCTCACTCACTCATCCTCTAAAATCTGCTTTTCAAACATCCTGTAGAAATTTTTGAACATCCTGTACAAATTTCTGAACATCCTGTAGAACCCCTCCCGACTTCCTGTAGAAGCTCACAAATGAGGTTTCCTGATAGCCGAACTTTGTGAAACTCTCTGGAAGGATGTTAGGGACTCCTTATACCCTCTATGAACCTTCCCGACTTCTTCCAAGCATTTCTCCTCCTTGATCCACCCCTGCACAATCAGAGAACAGTGAAAGCATATGCATGATGAAACTGACGACTTAATCAAAAATACAAAAAGATGTTTTCTTCAGATAGAGGTAGTCTACACACATGTATTTTACCTTCATAGAAGTAATGGCATCTCTTTCAGTAGTTTGCATTCTCTCCTTTGCATCAGTAGGACTAGCTGGTAGAATTAGGGTTTGCTAGGGTTTGTGTTTTCCTTCAGTTTTTCAATCTCTTTTCGCAAATAGATTAGCTTCCTTTGAGTTAGCTTTCATCCATCAATTAAAAAGCTTCTTCTAAGAGCTCATAGAAGTTGGCTTAAGCTCCTAGCAGACTTGTGCCAGCTGACCAAGTGACAGTTGCGGCAAGAGCTAGTACTTGTGCATACAGCACTGTCGCTTCCAAGTTTGTTACGAACTACCGGGTTGATAAAATTAAAGAAGGGAGTTCCAGGAGTTGCAGCATTATTGATGCAATACTGGGGCCCACCATATTTTTGGCGCCGTTTCCGGGGAAGCGTCAGAGTATTGGTGATTGCTGCTTTTATTCTATGTTCCACTACAACCTTCTGCTAAGTAGTTTATTTCATTTCCATTCTGCAATTTCATTTCCGCAAAAGTAGAGTAGACATTTCCTGCTTTCATAGATTAGCATTTCAATTCCATAATTTCATTTTTACAAGTGTAGATTAGGATTTCAATTCCGCAAGTGTAGACTAGCATTTCATTCCTGCAATTTCATTTGAGCAAAACAGATTAGTCCTTTCCTGCTTTCATTTCAATTCCGCATTATCATTTCAACAAGATAGTTAGTTGCAGTTCAATCTATTTTAGTTTTGCAGGTACAAGAAAAAAAACAAAAATCAACCAAAAATATTTCCTTTCATGCCTGGTAGGAGTAGAGATAAGTCAGAAAAATATTTTCACAACACCCCCCATTGGTTCACACAGCCAACCTTCTCTCTTCTTCGATGGCTGTGACTAAGAAGAACCCCTGGGTGGACATCAAGGCATATTTAAAAAACCTCTAGGGGAGAAGAAGAAGGAAACATTCCTCTGGAGCAAATGGCTACAAGTAGAAATGTTGGGAGCATTACCTTATCCAAAAATGAATTTGAAAATCAGATGGAAGATTTCAAGAGCGAGATGAGGCAGTTTCTTGCCATGCAACTAGATACCTTGCAGATCCAAAGGAGGCAAGAGGAAGCCAAGAGGGCTTTGGACATCTTTTGTCCTAGATGCACTAGGAAGCATCCTAGGAACGAATGTCCAATGCACTAGCTAAAAGTGTCTTTCGTCTGGGAAGAATACCATCCTACGAATCAGTGCCCTTCCTTGCCTGGAATCAAAGCTGCATATCAGAGGGCAAAAGGAGCCACTGAACCACTCTATTATCTGAACCAAAGGAGGCCACATGGACCCATACCTTACCAGCCGGGAATGCAAGGGACATCCCAGACCTATTACGACCCCTATCCAACCACTTCCGTGCCTTCTTGGGGTCCCCCTGGTCATCCTTCCTGGTCCACACCCCCTCCTTGGTCAGATCCATCTCCATATTATGCCCAACTAGCTGCTCATTCATTTCACTCTTATGCTTAGCCACAGTCTCAGTGGAATGCACCTCATCAAGGCTGGAGGCCCCAGTACAACTCTCCTCCCACTCCTTTGCCTCCACCACCTGCTCAACCGCAACCATCGCCTCCTCCTCCACCAAGGCAGCCCACATGCCTACCCAACCACAACCCCATCCACATCGATCTCAAATATACACCCCCACTCAACTACCCGTACCACCATTTCCAAATCCACACCTTGGAGTAGCTCAACTCCATTACAATGCTGAGGTGCAACATGTCCAAATGACTCCTCTTGAGCTCAATGATCTTCACCATAGCTCAGGAAGAGTGTTGCAAAGCAGAGATTATATTGACAACATTGAAGGACCAAAGGCAAAAGAAGATTCAAAAGAGGAGATCAAATCACCATGGGCTTGTTGTGGTCACCAACAACCCCCCTTTCTTCATCTGACATTAGCAATAATGTCAAGCGAAGAGGGGACCCTGAACGAAAATCCCAAAAAATATATTTTTCTAAAGTTTTTTTTTGTATTTCTCTCCCTAAGGCTCAAATCGCATCGCAAAGAAAGGCCGAAGCATAACTCGAGCGCAAAAAACAAATACTGCGAAATTGTGATGCGAAGTTCATCGCATCGCACACCTCGCATGCGCCCCTTAAAAGAAAAACCTTCGAGCAATGCGATCGCCGATTTGCGATATCGCAAATCGCAAGCATTACGTTATACGACGTAACCATTAAACGAGAACTTGCGATATTTGCGATTTGCAATCTGCGATCTGCGATGGCAGCAATCTGCGATCTGCGACCTGCGATCTGAAAAGACTTACCACACGATAGACCCATGCATTAAGCGCGCGCCTTGAAAGAATTTAATGACCGCATGCTTAAGTATCTAGGAATGATTGCGTTACATTTATCGAAGAGTCAAGTGATGATGGATGTCAGAATTATGTATTCATTAGAGATTAATTATTTCACGTCAAGTCTTTTCATTTCACTTCTCCTTTGCGTAGACTGCAAGACACGCAACTGATATAAGTTTATATGCAGGAAACATCTGAAGGAAAGAGGAAAGCGCCAATCAGCAAAGAGAGAATGCTTTCGCAAAATGGATGCCGCATGCAGCAGAACCGCGGATTCCAGGCTATCAGCCAACCGGCACTGATGAAATTAGACTATCCGGGACTCAGAGTCAAAGGCGCACAAAAGCAGCATATTCAGAAAAGATCCTGAAGCTAAGACTTAGTGAAGCAGAGAAAGAAGCGCATGAGAAGGAGAACGCTTCAGGGAAACCTGGAACAAAGAACGGAAGAAATTCTCGACACAGGGAGTTGCCCATGCAGCACAACTCTTAACCCACTCAGCCATTCGCACGACCAGAAACCGAAAACGGCAACAGCAAAATCAGTTCGAGAAGAAACTGGGACACGCTAAGTATACACGCGGCGAATACACCCAGCTAGAGAAAGGTTTTCGAAAATATCTTTTGGTCTGCCAGAAGGAAGTGCCAGCTCCTGCTATTTCCACTTTTATCTCCCGAGCGAAACAAGAAGGTGGCTAGCCGACTCTTCCCAGGAAAGCATTACACTGTTGACAGCACTAAAGAGAATATACAGAAACGGTCAGAAATTAGATTTTAAGTTTAGAAATAAAGTTGCTTTTAGTAAAAGGGCGGTCATTTGAGGCCGATTCCCTAATTTCATGTAATTAATATTGATTAGTTAGTAGTATTTAACCCTTCTCATGGTTTTTGGAGAAGGGTCCGGAAATCTGTCAAAAAACTTATCCTCAGAACATGCACTTCTGCACCCTCAGAGGAGGTTTTTGATGAATGGATGGATCGAGATTTATTTATGTTTGCATTTTAATATCTGTTACTGATGTTGCACTTCTGTACTCTTAGCAGATGTTAGAACAAGTAGAAATAAATCATTGTTACTTGAAGTTTATTAGTGAACTTAGTCATAAATGGTACTTTTATCTCTTGGCTAGATTCTGCTAGTATTCCTAAAGTGATATGTGGCTGAGTTCTTTGTATGTTATTGCATGAATGTCTGTATTACCATTTGGCACTTCTGTACGGTGGGGTCATTTATTTATGTTTAACATATAGAAAACTGATTATGCGATATATTGTTCACAACTACTCTGCCTAACTTCTTATGCAGAATAGTTTATCTTTATTGATTTATATTCTGATATCAGTTGAATGATCTTTATTATCGGCTGCTGTTAGAAATCTTTCTAGATCGCATAACAAAAAAAAAACACCCCGGGTTAGCGTAGATTAGATGTATCTTTCTTCATTAGATTACATTAGCATAGAGTTAATTTAGCAGTTAGAATTAAGACCAGATTAGAAGAATCCTTCCCCCCTTCCTTAGATTAATATCATCAGACTCTACGCACACACACACACCCATTACATTGGGAAATTGGTCCCATTACCCCCAGTCGGACCCGCTACTCCAAACGGGCAAGGAGCCGCCAACCAGGTTCCGGACCGGGTGGGTATCCCCCTTGTTGTTGACCCGACCTCGGGGCCCTCAACATTTCTGGCGCTAGAAGGAGGGCCACAGCTATGAATGGCACATAACTCAAAATCCAAATACCATTCTAAGAGCAAATCACCCTCACCAACTTCCCCGACTTCCCCAATACGACTAAACTCGGAACTGGAAGTCGCTCGGACATCCACCGCTGCTATACATCCCGATACATCAGAACAATTTATGGTCGATCCCCCTGAAGTTCAAACCTTGATCCGTAAACTCCAGGGATTCTCTATTTTTAACCACAAATCTGATAAATCTAAAAGCAGCTTGACTTCGCAATACAACCCTGCTCATCCCCTGACCCGATTGAAGAGTGAAAAGTTTGGCATTCAGCCAACTGAAATCCCTCTCCCCACTAGGAAAAGAGCAAGGAAAACATTTCAAGAGTCTGACAGAGAGACTCTTTCATCCACCTCATCCATTTCAAATCCCTCTCCGCGAAGTCGACCACCCACATCTCCACCTCAAATCACTCATCCATCTTCCGCAACTCTTCCTCCACAATCGTCAAAAATCATAACATCTCTATCTTCTCAACCTCAAAGATCATCTTCTACACTTTTACTAACCAGCAACTCAGCGATGGCACAATCTCCATGGAACAACCCTGGGGCGGTTCTAATGCCTCCACCCCTGAGTCCAATACCTGCCCATCCCGAGAAATGGTTACCAAAGTTCAATCCAGAAACTGGAATGCTAGCTGAAGAACATATCAATAATTTCATGCTTTCAGTTAATCTCAACGGAGTTACCAACGAAGACGCCGTGGTCCGACTCTTCCCCTATACAATGCAAGGTACGGCCGGGTCATGGTACTTCTCGTTACCCTCCGGATCTATCACCAGCTGGGATATTTTTCAAAATCAATTTCTCACTAAATTCGGCGATGATAGATCGACAGCGACATTGATCAATGATCTGTCCAATCTTAAAGCTGAGGCTCGGGAACCCATTAAAGATTTTAACTTACGGTTCAACAAGATCCTCAATAAAATCCCCGCTGCTTCCCAACCCAGCGAGGAAGTAAGATGCGAATGGTACATCACCACCTTACCTTCAAACTTGGCCATCTTCGTGGATAGGGCAAGCAAGACAACCTTAGTCGAAAATTTGGCTGAGGCATTAGCAGTCGAAAGACACGTAGTAGCCTTAGAAAAGAGATCTACAATCGAAGAGCGTAAATCTAAGAAAATCTCTTTCAAAGAAGAAACCAAGAAGAAGCAAACGAAGGATCCTTTCGACATGGAAGGATTACAAAAGGTATTAAAGGCCATGTCAAATGAGATGATTGATATCAGGAAACAAGTAGCAGAATCGTCCCCAAGAAAGCCTTTTAGGAGTTTTAAGAGAAATCCTCCTATGGAGACGAAGCCACCTAGCGTGGTCTCTAACGTCGAATCTGAAGAAGAAGAAGAAGAGAACACCGCTGAAACGCATACCGACGATGAAGAAGTGGTGGAACTGCAAGGAATGTGGGATTTCATCCTCCCACAAGAGGAAGATCAAGAAGCACTTCCGGTTAGTACAAGAAGCAGAAATCAACTTGATCCTCCCCAGACTACCCCAAAACAGAAGGGCGCAAGCCCTCCAGCAAAAGAAAAGGCCTCAACAAAGAAGACAACCCCTAAAGCGACCTCATTTAGCCCAGTCCAATCAGAGCAATCGCCTCCATCAAAGACACTAATAGTGTCGGATGAAATGGAGTATAACATCATAGACGACATGAAGAAGACTAGGGCTAATATCACCCTGTACGAGCTGAGCAAATTGAAACACCAACAGAAGATCATGATGAAAGAGTTACACGCCGTACCTACTGCGCCTCTACCTACAGCTATAGCTTCTCATAATATAGGAAGACCCCCAATCAACGCGATCAATAAAATCGATCCAAATGACATCGCCTTGATTGGAGGGAGGTCTAGATCTCACACTCCCCCTTTCCTCCTCACTTATGAGATCTTTAACAGAAACGTGCATAACTGCTTGGTTGATTCTGGTGCTTCAACCAATATTCTACCCAAGTCAATATGTGCCAAACTTAATGTTCAACCGCAAAAATCCGCAGTACGCATAGTTCAACTTGATCGATCACAAGTCGAAGTGATAGGCGAACTAAATCAAGTGAACATAAGACTATCGTCCAACCCCAAGGTGTGCCAGGTCATCGATATTCTAGTTGCTGACATCCCTGAATTTTATGGTCTAATTCTTAGCAGGGATTGGTCCGAGAAGCTCCACGGATATTTTTCGACTGACTGGTCGCACATGTGGTTACCCTTCAACGGGAAGCCAAATCAAATAAAGGTTGAACGAGAACTGCACCAAAAGTACATAGTGACGGACCTAGAGGGAGAGAACGAAGCCATAGCATACAACAGCAGCATCATAGGCAACTATTCGGTAGACTCTTTCCTTGGAAATTTCAATGCTCACATATCACCATATTTAGAAAATTCAGTCGTGTCCCAAGTAGAAAACTTTTCCCAGACTGATGATTCAAAATGTGTTAGTTTCTTACATAACCCTGTAAATACTTCTTTATTTTGGAAATTATATTTTGATGGCTCTAAGTCCAACGAGGGAGCGGGAGCAGGATGCGTCTTGATTAGCCCAGACGGAAATAAGACCATGCTCACATGCAGACTGGAGTTCGATTGCACGAACAACACAGCGGAATACGAAGCCTTGGTGCAAGGCCTATACAAAGAAATCGGCTCCAACGTCAAATATCTTCAAGTCTTTGGAGATTCCGAGATCGTCGTCAAACAGGTACGTAACACCATACATTGCCTGTCTAGTCATTTAAAGCACTACCAATCTTTAGTGCAAGATCTCACTGCGCATTTTACAGCATTTAATATTTCATCAATCCCAAGACTTCACAATGCAAGCGCAGACCTGCTAGCAAACGTAGCCTCCAGACTCATTCCCTCCGAAGACTTTAGTCCAGATAGGTTTTCGATAGAATTAATTTTTAAATCGTCTATCCCTGACAACATCACCAACTGGAGAGTATTCAACGACGACCCAGACATCGTAAGTTTCCTTACCTCCGAAGGATCCTACTCAAGCCAGATAATCGACGAGGACTGTCATGACCACCAAATACAACAAAGTAGCACTGATAACGCTATACCCAAATCAGTGGTCAAATTAGAAGATTTGTATGACTTAAAAAGTCGGTTCAAAAGGTCAACTAATGCCAAACTTTACAGTTCAACTCTGAACTACGAATCAGTGAACTTAGGAACCGACAAGAAACCCCAAAACGTCAATCTAGGCCAAAGCCTAGCTCCTGAAGAAAAATCAGCATACATCCGTCTTCTACGACAGTACAAAAACGTCTTTGCCTGGAACTACGATGAGCTGAAAACTTATAACACTTCTATCATTCAGCACACTATCCCTATGATCGATAACGAGAAACCCGTCCAACAAAAGCTCAGAAAAATCCACCCCAACCTGGAAAATCAGATAAAAACTGAGCTGAATAAGTTGTTGAGAGCCAGAATAATTTTCCCGGTCAGACATTCCAAATGGGTGTCCAATATGGTACCTGTTAGGAAGAAAAACGGAGATATTAGAATCTGCATTGACTTCCGGAATCTCAACAAAGCCTGTCAGAAGGACAATTTTCCCCTTCCACCTATGGAGCAAATATTACAGGCTGTAGCAGGCTCAGAATTGATGTCTTTCCTGGACGGATTTTCAGGATATAATCAAGTGCTGGTACACCCAGACGATCAGCTAAAAACCACCTTTCGAACTAAATGGGGTACCTACGCGTATCGAAAGATGTCGTTCGGTCTGATCAACGCCGACGCTACTTTTCAAAGAGCTATGGATATTGCGTTCAAAGGGTTAATCAATAAATCAGTGGTGATTTACCTGGATGATATAACTGTGTACTCCAAAAAACGAAGCGACCATCTCAGAGATTTGAAGCAAATCTTTCAAAGATGTTTAAGGTATGGAATCTCGCTTAACCCGAAGAAGTCTTTTTTTGCGTTGAGTGAAGGAAAATTGCTAGGATTCATAGTGTCCAAATCGGGAATTCACATCGAATCTGCCAGAATC
Source organism: Pinus tabuliformis (assembly GCA_031772625.1). Taxonomy (NCBI): domain Eukaryota; kingdom Viridiplantae; phylum Streptophyta; class Pinopsida; order Pinales; family Pinaceae; genus Pinus; species Pinus tabuliformis. Next base: position 599,061,514 of record CM062808.1, read on the forward strand.
AAAGAAATTTCCGAGATATCCATGCCCCATAACAAAAAGACCATGCAATCTTTCCTAGGACAGATCAATTTTGTGAAAAGATTTGTCCCAGATTTTTCACGTATTATTTCTCCTTTACAAAAAATGATAAAAAAGAATTCAAACTTTAAATGGGGTCTAGACGAGCACGAAGCGTTTAACTTAATCAAACAAGCCATCATCGACGCCCCATCCCTAGCAACCCCAAATTTTTCAGAACCATTTGTCTTATACACGTTTGCCTCAGAGCATTCTTATGCTGCGATCTTGACCCAGGCAAACAAAGAAAAGGCAGAAGCCCCAATCGCATTCTTTAGCTCAAACTTACAAGGTGCTGAGCTGAAATATTCGGACGTAGAAAAACAGGCATATGCCGTCTTTAAAGCAGTCAAATATTTCAGACCCTTCTTGCTAAAGGCCCATACCAAGGTCATAGTACCATTCCCGGCGGTAAGAAACCTCCTGATTCAGAAAGACGTGGGCGAAAAGAGAACGAATTGGATCACCGCCTTACAAGAATACGACCTGGAAATCAAGCCGGCACACATCGTAAGAGGCCAAGGCTTCTGCAAGATGTTAGCTGGAGCATCGCAAATCCCCGAAGAGTCACCTGAAGAGGTACACGCGTATGAGGTAAGCCTAAGCGACGCAGAATCATTTTATGCCGACATCATTTATTTCCTAAAGAACGGATATGCTCCATTTCACCTGGATCATATAAAAAAGAGAGCCCTGAGGTTAAAAGCTAAACAATACCAGCTCGTAAATGATGTCTTATTTAAAAGAAACTATGATTCTGTGCTTCTTAGATGTCTTGAGAAAACTGAAGCCGAAAAGGTTTTGCAGGAACTCCACGATGGACCAGCAGGTGGACACTATGCTGGAGAAACCACCGCACACAAGATCTTACGTGCAGGATACTACTGGCCCACGCTGTTCAAAGACTCGTACAATCACGTGAGAAAATGCCAAGTCTGCCAAACTGCTGCAGGAAAACAAAAGAAGTCATCCATGCCACTGCAGCCGGTTAATATCGAACAGCCGTTCAGCCAATGGGGCCTGGACATAATAGGTGAGATCGTTCCTCACTCCTCTAAACAACATAGGTATATCCTCACTGCAACCGACTATTTTACTAAATGGGTAGAGGCAGTTCCGCTCAAGACAGCTAATTTTGAAAACATTGTTGAATTCATAGATCAGTTTATCATTACTAGGTATGGATTGCCGACGGCCTTAATATTTGATAATGCTTCATATTTTTCTGGAAATACCATGACTGAGTTCGCGCTCAAAAGAGGGTTCAAACTGAAGTATTCTGCCAACTACTATCCGCAAGGTAATGGGTTGGCTGAATCAACAAACAAGAACCTAATCAGGATTATCAAAAAGACAGTTGACCAAAACCAAAAGAATTGGCACAAAGCGCTGGTAAACGCCTTATGGGCAGACAAAATTACCAAGAAAGCCTCTATCGGGACTTCTCCCTTTAATTTGGTTTACGGGAGAGAAGCAGTTCTTCCTACCCACTTACTCATTCCCTCTTTGTCCTTAGTACAACACATTGATGAAGTACCTACTTCTCCCTTACAACTAAGGCAAATGGAGATAATCAAGTTAGAAGAACGACGAGAACAGGCCAAGAAAACCCATGCTCACCACCAAGCGTTGATAAAATCCTCTTTTGACTCAAACATAAAGACCAGAAAAAACTTCCAGATGGGTGATCTAGTTTTGAAGTGGGATAAGGCTCACGAAGAAAAGGGCAAACATACGAAATTCCAGAAGCTATGGCTTGGTCCTTTTCAAATCGTAGAAGTCATAGGCCCGTCGACTTTTGTGTTGCAGGACTTGACAGGCAGAAGAGATTCTCTGCCTGTAAACGGACAAATCCTCAAAATGTATTTCCCATAGAAGGTCATCCTTCTGTTTTTGTAGGATAGTTTTAAATTTTCATGTTAGTTTTCATTTTTCATAGATAGGGCTGGTTGTAAATGATCATAAATAGTATTCATGAAGAAACATACCATTTCTGTATCAAATTTTGATTTCACTTGTATAAATAGCAAAACTTTTCGAAAAATCTGACTTTTATTATTGACAAATAGAGTTAGCTTTAACCTGAATATGATGCTAGTTTCAAACTTCACAAAGAAACTTGGGATGAGAGTAACTTTTGGCAAAAAATTGTTTTATGCCAATGCTATGAAAGGTATCATCGATAGCAAAATAGGTATTCTCTGCAAAACTGCTGTTCTTAAAACTCTATTATTGTCGTCCAGAGCTTTCTTAAGGAAAAACAATGACTTCCTCCCTGCTAAGGAAAATCGCAGCATCCAGAGAGACAATCCAAGAAAACACTATATCTCAAAGAATAAGAGGTCTCATCACGAGCCGGCTTATCATGATCACAGATATTATAACTTGCTGACTTTGCCACTACTGTCTACCAAAACAGGGCAACGACTCAAGATTGTGCAATCAAAAGACAAGGGGTCTCATCACGAGCCAGCTTGTTCAGCAAAAAGTATAAATCAAGTGAATGACTGTGTCATAATTTGGCCACCAAACCAAGACATTGTTCTTTAGAGAATAAAAAAATCAAAAAAGAAAGAAAAAATATCAAAAGGATTTTTCTCTGGAATGTTGTAAATGACCTCAAGCAGGAAAAAGGATCATTGCTGGATAACATGGTAACCCTGTCGAGGCTATGGACGCCTGCGGGCAGCAGAGGCTCTACCTGCGACAAATGAGCATACTTTACAAAGCCAGTACGCAGAGAAGACCTTATTTTGTCTTTGAGGAGACTGAGTAATAACTAGGTATGAATACAAAAAATAACCCAGGGGAAACAAACAATCAGAATCAAATAAGAAGTTGTGACGAAGCATTATTGACAGGATAAAAGGTAATACTCTATCTGTCCATAACAAAATTCAGGCATAAGAAAACTTTTTCTGTTTTGGAAGTGAAAATGCAATAGAACAAGCAGAGATAACTGGTTCTTCACAGTGAATCGCCATTGTTGTGGTCACCAACAACCCCCCTTTCTTCATCTGACATTAGCAATAATGTCAAGCGAAGAGGGGACCCTGAACGAAAATCCCAAAAAATATATTTTTCTAAAGTTTTTTTTTTGTATTTCTCTCCCTAAGGCTCAAATCGCATCGCAAAGAAAGGCCGAAGCATAACTCGAGCGCAAAAAACAAATACTGCGAAATTGCGATGCGAAGTTCATCGCATCGCACACCTCGCACGCGCCCCTTAAAAGAAAAACCTTCGAGCAATGCGATCGCCGATTTGCGATATCGCAAATCGCAAGCATTACGTTATACGACGTAACCATTAAACGAGAACTTGCGATATTTGCGATTTGTGATCTGCGATCTGCGATGGCAACAATCTGCGATCTGCGACCTGCGATCTGAAAAGACTTACCACACGATAGACCCATGCATTAAGCGCGCGCCTTGAAAGAATTTAATGACCGCATGCTTAAGTATCTAGGAATGATTGCGTTACATTTATCGAAGAGTCAAGTGATGATGGATGTCAGAATTATGTATTCATTAGAGATTAATGCTTTCACGTCAAGTCTTTTCATTTCACTTCTCCTTTGTGTAGACTGCAAGACACGCAACTGATATAAGTTTATATGCAGGAAACATCTGAAGGAAAGAGGAAAGCGCCAATCAACAAAGAGAGAATGCTTTCGCAAAATGGATGCCGCATGCAGCAGAACCGCGGATTCCAGGCTATCAGCCAACCGGCACTGATGAAATTAGACTATCCGGGACTTAGAGTCAAAGGCGCACAAAAGCAGCATATTCAGAAAAGATCCTGAAGCTAAGACTTAGTGAAGCAGAGAAAGAAGCGCATGAGAAGGAGAACGCTTCAGGGAAACCTGGAACAAAGAACGGAAGAAATTCTCGACACAGGGAGTTGCCCATGCAGCACGACTCTTAACCCACTCAGCCATTCGCACGACCAGAAACCGAAAACGGCAACAGCAAAATCAGTTCGAGAAGAAACTGGGACACGCTAAGTATACACGCGGCGAATACACCCAGCTAGAGAAAGGTTTTCGAAAATATCTTCTGGTCTGCCGGAAGGAAGTGCCAGCTCCTGCTATTTCCACTTTTATCTCCCGAGCGAAACAAGAAGGCGGCTAGCCGACTCTTCCCAGGAAAGCATTACACTGTTGACAGCACTAAAGAGAATATACAGAAACGGTTAGAAATTAGATTTTAAGTTTAGAAATAAAGTTGCTTTTAGTAAAAGGGCGGTCATTTGAGGCCGATTCCCTAATTTCATGTAATTAATATTGATTAGTTAGTAGTATTTAACCCTTCTCATGGTTTTTGGAGAAGGGTCCGGAAATCTGTCAAAAAACTTATCCTCAGAACATGCACTTTTGCACCCTCAGAGGAGGTTTTTGATGAATGGATGGATCGAGATTTATTTATGTTTGCATTTTAATATCTGTTACTGATGTTGCACTTCTGTACTCTTAGCAGATGTTAGAACAAGTAGAAATAAATCATTGTTACTTGAAGTTTATTAGTGAACTTAGTCATAAATGGTACTTTTATCTCTTGGCTAGATTCTGCTAGTATTCCTAAAGTGATATGTGGCTGAGTTCTTTGTATGTTATTGCATGAATGTCTGTATTACCATTTGGCACTTCTGTACGGTGGGGTCATTTATTTATGTTTAACATATAGAAAACTGATTATGCGATATATTGTTCACAACTACTCTGCCTAACTTCTTATGCATAATAGTTTATCTTTATTGATTTATATTCTGATATCAGTTGAATGATCTTTATTACCGGCTGCTGTTAGAAATCTTTCTAGATCGCATAACAAAAAAAAAACACCCCGGGTTAGCGTAGATTAGATGTATCTTTCTTCATTAGATTACATTAGCATAGAGTTAATTTAGCAGTTAGAATTAAGACCAGATTAGAAGAATCCTTCCCCCCTTCCTTAGACTAATATCATCAGACTCTACGCACACACACACACCCATCACATTGGGAAACTGGTCCCATTACCCCCAGTCGAACCCGCTACTCCAAACGGGCAAGGAGCCGCCAACCAGGTTCCGGACCGGGTGGGTATCCCCCTTGTTGTTGACCCGACCTCGGGGCCCTCAACAGGGTTGCACTTGATGAAGAGAAAACATCAGAAGCAGAAATCAAGAAAGCTCCCTCATGGTTACCATCAAACCCTCCATGTAGTCAAGAGAAAAATCAGCACAAAGAGGAAGATGTGAAGGTCATGATAGAAAAATATATGGAGAATGATCCAGATCAGCAAAAGGACCAAGGATATCAAAGCTATATTGAGACATGGTTCCAGACAGTCACTAAGTTGCAGCGATACTCTCTTCTTCAGCTATGTTTGATCCCTTCAAAGTCAAATCATTTGGTCTCTGAGATCTGGATAGCTGTCAAAGCATGCATTTCAAGCCACCACATCATTTTATCTCTAATCTCGATGTGCACATGGCTCCATTGGAAGTATTCTTATACTTGAAAATGATTTTGTTTTTCAAGTAGGGTAGGGTAGAAAAAAAAAAAAGAGAGAGAGAGAAAAAATGAAAATAAAAAGAAAATAAAAATCTAAGATGAAAACCTCCTCGGAGGCACCTTAGATTGGCTCATTGATTGAAAACCTTCATGAGGCGGTCAATGGGTTGGGAAAAAAGAGAAAAGAAAATAAGATCTTTGGGTGAAAACCTCCCTTGGAGGCGCCCAGGGCAGGCAATTAGGGTGAAAACCTCCATGAGGCGCCCTAGTTGTTTTTCAAAAAAAAAGGAGAAAAATAGAAATAAAAATAAACCTAATTTCCATTGGATAATTGTAGGTTGCAGCAAGGACGTTTCAGGTTAGGGGAATCACTCAAAACAAAGACAAAGGAATTTTTGTGCCTTCTACAGGAAGTTCTGTATTTCTACGGGAAACATCCTCTAGAACCTTCAAGCGAGCCAGATTCGATTTTGGAAGGGAATCTAAAGCTTGGAATCTATTGCTTATGCCTGCAAGCATCCATGTTTCCATTCCTCACCCTTTTCCATCATTTTTTCCACCTCATTGTGCTTCTTTTATGAAAACTGTGTTTTCTACAAGAAGTTCCTGTAGAAATTGCAAGAAGCTAAAAATGAATTGAAAAAAGTAGTTTGGCGAACACGATAGCTTCCGCAAGGGTTCAGAAGTCCTCCTGCAATCTTAAAACTCCTCCTCCATCATATCCATGCCTGCGTCACAGCCCAAGCTCAGCTTTTCTTTCCATGCAAAAACTTGCAAAATGCTTTGAAGAAAAAATACATAGAACAAAATTTGTTTTTTCCCTAACTTGAAAACCACGCATCCATTTGAAAAATCTTTTTACAGGGAATTGTATAGGGATGATGGCAACATGCCTGAGCAGTTTCAGCCCATTCCGATGCACAGTTTCCAAGAAATCCGCCTCCATCACCGTCAACCATTTTTGCATTGTCTCCATATCCATGCATCCATTTCAAAACCTGTTTAATGGGGAGATGCATACGGGTGATAGTAACCTACCCAAGCAGTTTCAGCTGATTCCGATGCATAGTTTCCGAGAAATTGATCTCTGAAATATTTAGCCATTTTCCATTTTCCTCAAAATTTGTGCATCCATTGATCTCAATTTTGCTATGGGAGGTGCATCATGATGATAGGAACATGCTCAGCAAGTTTTAGATCGATTTGATCTATCGTTCGGGAGCAATGGCGAAAATAAGTTTCGGTCTTGAGAAAATTCAGCAGCAGCAGCTTGAGGGTGCAGATCTGAACGTGGAAACGAACTCCTGCAGCTTAGATCCAGCTAGAGGATACCTGCACAAGCAAAATAACCACACATCAAACAGCAAATAGCTTATAGCACAAAGGATCCATCATGCAACCACCGAAACAGATGCATGCAACAACAAAAAGCACTTCACAGCAACCATTTGATTTCAGGTACGTGACTAAAACTTGTTCCTCTATTGCATGAATCTAATCTAAGCACTACATGAACGAATGAGATGGGGGGATTCAGACAGGAAGCTAGCCATATTTGATTGCACTCATCCAGGCAAAAATCACACAGCATGCATGTATAGTCATTCACGTGGAAGTTGAAAAACACAGGCAGTGGTGGACGTGTTGAACACCAGCGCACAGGACATCAGATGATTAACAAATAGAAGAAGACATGCAGTTCATAACATCACTGCAGTTCTAAAAAGCCAGCGCACATGTTTTTTCCACCTGACCACAAATCATGCAGCAATTAAAGACGGCTCAGCTGAAACTCCTGAACTGCTGTTCATGTGCACTTTCCACATCCTCAACTGAAGTGTGCACAATCGGTTAACCTATAGTCCTCCACTGAGTTTTTCTACCTGTCTTCGAGATTCTGCTACATATAAGGCTCGCTCAGAGGCGTAGGGGCGCTCTACAGCCGTTTCTACAGGAATACATTCTACAAGTAAGTACAGCAAAGCCTTCTAGAGCAGAAAAGCCCGAGTTTTTTTTCATCAAATTTGGAGCATGAAGAGAGATATGTATCACAATGGAAGAAGATTTTGCAGCCTCATCATTTATTAGATGTACTAACAGAGGTACTGGGAGAGAATAATGAACTTCAAACGCTCAAAGATGGGCTATTTGGAGATGTGTTAAGGTCCACACAGGAGGCCATCATTCTTCCACCATGGATTGTTCTTGCAGTACGGCCAAGGCTTGGTGTGTGGGATTATGTCCGTGTCAATGTTGATGAACTTGTTGTTGAACAGCTTTCTGTGGCTGAATATTTGGAATTCAAGGAGCACCTTGTGGATGAAAGCGTCAAGGATAAATATGCATTGGAGCTAGACCTTGAGCCCTTCCATGAATCTTTTCCTCGCCCAACATGACCATCTTCCATTGGTAGTGGAGTTCAATTTCTCAATCGGCATTTGTCCTCAATATTATTCCATGACAGAGAAAGCATGCATCCCTTGCTAGGTTTCCTTCGAGCACACAGCTACAGAGGCCAGAAGCTGATGCTGAATGAGAGAATACAAAGTTTGTCCAAGCTACACTCAGTCTCAGTAAAGGAAGAGGAAAATCTTAAAAAGTTCCCCAAGAATACACCATATACAGAGTTTGAGTACAAATTACAAGAAATGGGATTGGAAAAAGGATGGGGAGACAATGCAGAACATGTCTTGGATATGATTCATTTGCTCTTGGAGACTCTGCAGGCCCCTGATCCATCAACTTTAGAAACGTTTCTAGGAAGGATTCCTATGGTCTTTAATGTTGTGATTCTTTCACCTCAAGGTTATTTTGGCCAAGCATTTTTTTAGGAACAACAAGAAAGAAAAAGAAGGAAGAAACAGAGAGGAAAAAAAAAACAAGTTTAATCCATGGAAATTGTTGCAGGTTGCAGGAACACAATGCGGAAAGGGGGCCTCCCAACACAAGCAGAAGGGTCCCTACCAAGTTCCCAGGCATCCTCACATCCATCCCCTCCATGAACACTCATTTTTTTAGGGTTCAGACACATTCTAGTCATGGTTCAACCTTCTACAGGAAACTACAGGACTTTCTACAGGAAGTTATGTATTGCTACCAGAAACATCTTGTAGAGCCTTTGGGCAGGCCAAAATCGATTATGGAGAGGGATTTGAAGCTTGAAGTCTGTTGAGGAGGCATGTAACCACTCTTTTCTTCCATCCTCCACTATTTTCATCTCCTTTCACCACCATTGCCACCATCTGATTGAATATACGTGCACAATCATACCAAAGCTGAAACTTCTCTAGGAAAAGGAGCACAGGCAGTGGGAAGAAGCAAAGAGAAAAGCATGGTTTCATGACTGAGAAGAGGACATCACTTCAGAAGCTTAGCATGACAGGGAGGCCACCAGGGCCATCAAATATGAGGAGATAGATTGGTTGCTCAGAGGATGAGCAACACTTTCAGTAGGGGGTGATGATGAGCCCCAAAAATGGATAATTATATGGGCTCATTCAACCTCCTAATTTGACTTAATCCACCATTCTCATTAGTTTATTGCATGTTTTTTATTATATTTATGCTAATAGAGTGAATTGGGTTAGTCATTATGCCAAAAATTCTAATGTGTGCTTTGTGTAGCCTTTTTGGTCAATTTGGAGACAAAATTGAAGGTTTTAATGAGCACTTGGCAGCCAAATTCGTGGGAGAACAAGGGAGAGGATTTGTAGGAAGGTATCCCCTTCATTTATGGGACCTTACCTCGAATTCTCCACCATCATCTTGGAGTTCAAGGGCCACCAAATCAATTACCACAAGGGCAGCCAAGCAAGTCAAGTAGGACTGCTGTTAACTGCAAGTTTTGGGCAGCCGAGTCCCTAAAGTTTAGGAGGATTGTTGGGGTCCTCAATTTGTACAAATAAGAGGGCTTAGGGCCTCATTTCAGTTAGTCATTTTTGTTAATCATTTTTTAGTCACTTTGTAGGCAGAAGGTTAGCTAGCTTGTAGTTCGATTTTAGTCAGTAGATTAGCTTTTCATTTCAGCACATTTTCAAGCTTTCCTTTGTGGACAGTTTTTGGAATGTAACATTTCTTGCTCAATAAAGATGAATCCAGCTTGGCACCAGCTCTAAATCTCTCTTAGGAGGTTGTAGCTCTTGGGGTTGGGCCCATCTCAAGTGCCCAGTAACTCCTTTGTTTATTTTCATCTGTCTTTGCTGCGTTCTTAAAATAAAATCTGCTATTTAGATTTAAATCTTGTTTTGTTATTTAGGTTGTTTTTGATGAGTAAAATAGCTTTTCATGCTCAGATTTAGTTGATAGGTTGTTAACAGAGAAAGCTTCAAGAAAAGGGCCATCAAACATCTGTGGTTTCACCTCTCCCTCAGTGGGATCAGGAGCTGTGACTAGGATGACTTTGCTGCCCACAAAAACACTAGTTTGCTTTACCATGCAATCCTGAGTGTACTGTTTCCATTTGCAGAAGTCAGTTATGTGTTCAGATCTCTGAAATGGTTCATTGCATCTTTGATATACATGGTTCTCCTCCAAATAAAGCTGTTGTTCATTCGTTTTATTGATAGTTATATTAGATTAGCTAGGGCTTTGATTATTTCTAAGACTTTGTTGATTCGGTTAAATGTACATTGTGCAGGGCATCTCTACCACTCTCTCATCCACGTAAGCTTCATCAAAGCCAGCTGTTCCATCTCCTAGCTAGGTTCCTCGTCTCACACCTATCCTTTTGCCCACGTAGCTCTACCTTCTTGCTCAATCATTGTCTTAGCCTTCTTTAAGCCAAGTCAGCCTTCTACACCCTCTCACCACTCCATCCACCAGTCCCTAGGTCACTCCTGTAGAAATTTTGAATAATTTAACACATACTCAACAGAGATTATCCTGATCATGTACTATTGTAGAATACATACACAATACATAAGCTCCTCTACGTTGATCATCAATATAGCAGCATCAATAACAATAAAGCATCAAGAGCATTCACACATTAACACAATATGTAACCCGGGGAAAGAATCTCGCTAAAAACCCCACACTATCTGTATATTAATGATTGAGACCATGTAACATTACAAAGTACAATTCTTATCACAAGCAATCCAGTACCAACTCCACCTGTTACACACAATGCAGCTCAGATCTGATCTCCAAATCTATTCCACTGCTTGTTTGCCTCTCCAGCTCAATACCTGCTCAAGAATTGATGAGAATGGTTTACCAAACTCGTATTTCACCTGCAAAGAATCACTGACACTGTGTTGGACGTGAGCACAGACTACAATTCTTGATATTGGCCAATTCATTGGCATACTCAATCCCCCTGATTGTGCAAATCATCATGCACATCTATAGTCACAACTGATAGCAATCTGATCCTCTAACACCTGTCCCTGCTAAACTGAACATGCATTGACATGAAACTGAGTTAACTGATGTATTCTATAGTTTCATTATGAGTTAATAACTTGTGAATTAATTAATGACTAATTCACCCAACTCATCTCTAGTCTGTTTGCCAGTTAGACTAAATACAACCAGTTTAACAAAGCTAAACTGAACACAACTCCATCAACTGCACCTCCAGTCCACTAAACGCAACTCACTTGAGTTCTAACTGAAGTCCTGCATGCAAATATTAGTCATCCCATAGGTAACCACGTATTTCCCTCTGGGATCTGCATGTACCACATCCGTATCTCATCCTGAAGTGCTCCAAGAGAATAAGATCAAGTTTATAGTCCAAATATTATTATGAGACTAATATTTGACTTTTCTATTTTTGACAGCCAGTCTAAAAATAGACTTTGATCACTCATACTGTGATCACTCACACTGTGGTCACCCACCGTGTTATCACTCATACTGTGGTCACCCACACTGTGATCATCCCTACTGGGATCAAAAATAGAACTTGCGTCATAATTTGCCTGTGGGCCCACTTAGTGAAGGCGACTCTTTTCACTAAGCTCCATCATCTTGTTGCAATCTCAACACTCCCTCTCGACAAGATATGGATTATTAGCAACCCCTATCCTGCCTCGGTGGTACTCAATTTGCTCCTAGTGAGAGCCTTCGTCAGAATATCAGCATCCTGATCCTCCGTTGGAATGTATGAAAGCAACATGATCCTCTGCTGCACAAAATCTCTGATATGATGGTACCTGATGTTAATATGCTTAGATCTATCATGAAATACAGGATTAGCTGAGAGTTTAATGCAACTCTGGTTATCACAGTAAATCACAGTAGGATCCAAATGAGAATCGAACAAACCAACCAGGATCTTCCTCATCCATATAGCCTCGCATGCAGCCAAACTTGCTGCCATATACTCGGCCTCCGCTGAACTGAGTGCCACGGATCTCTGCTTCCTGCTGTACCAAGAAACTACTGTCGATCCAATACTGAAGACCCCTCCTGATGTGCTCTTTCTGTCCGTTGGGCTCCTTGCCCAATCTGCATCCATGAAGCCACATAGCTTCACCTCATCCTCGTGTCTGTACCATAAACCATATCCCGATGTGCCTCTTAAGTAGCGCAATACATGCTCGCCCGCCTTCCAGAAGAGCTTGGTAGGCTTAACCATAGCTTGTGAAAGCTGGTTAACTGCATAGCATATATCAGGTCGTGTATTGACCAAATACATCAGCGACCCCACCAACTGTCGATAAACAGTGGCATCCACTTCTTCTCCCGAAGTGGCATCCTCCTTCCTCCAACCTCCAGGAAGAGGAGTATCAACAGACTTGCAGCCATGCATGTTGAACTTCTCCAGTATCTCCCGAGCATACTTGCCCTGAGAAACAAACAGTCCACCACTGCGCTGCCATATTTCCAATCCTAGGAAATAGTGAAGGAGGCCCAAATCCTTCATCTCAAACTCTGTAGCAAGATCCTTCTTGCATGACAGTATCAACAGCTCATCACCCGTTAGAATCAAATCATCAACATACAGTACAATGATAAGCAACTTACCCTCCACCACAATCTGGTATAGGTTAGGATCCACCTCGCTCTTGGAGAACCCAAGTCCTGTGAAATAGTTGTCTATCTGTGTGTACCAAGCACGTGGTGCTTGCTTCAACCCATACAACGCTCTCTTGAGCCTGCACACATGCGACTCACTGCTGGAGACCTCAAAGCCTTCGGGTTGCTCAATGTACACCTCCTCCTCAATGACTCCATTGAGGAACAGTCTTCACATCCATCTGATGAATGTGCCATCCCATCTGCGCTGAGAGAGCAAGAATCGTCTGTATGGAAGAATACCTTGCGACAGGTGCAAAGGTCTCCTCATAATCGATCCCCTCTATCTGTGAAAAGCCTCAGGCAACAAATCTTGCCTTGTACTTCTCCACACTCCCGTCAGCTGCCTGCTTAACTTTGTAAATCCATCTCGAACCCACCACTGATTTCCCTTCCGGTCTAGGAACAATCTCCCATGCATTGTTTCTGACAATAGAATCATACTCTTCCACCATGGCGTCTACCCATGCGGGATCCTCCACAACTTCCTCGAAAGAGGATGGCTCAGTCACAACACACTTGCTCATAAGAGCCATGTATCCAGTGTAACGATAAGGTGTCTGTCTCTGCCTGCATTGGGCTGTAGGTGGTCCTACAACTTTCTATGAATCTTGAGCCAGTCGCTCAGCTTCTATCAAGCGCTTTCGCCCTCTGATGGTTGGCGCTGCATGAGTGGTCCCTTCCACTCTATGAACCTCGTCCTGTGGCTGATCCACGTCCTGAAGCTCATCCTTAGGAACTAATAGCTCCTCATCTGCATGCAAGTGTAGCTACCTCTCAAGCGAACACTTCATGGCTTTCTCCTCCTGAAATTTTATATCCCGTCGCACGACAGTTTTACCACTGTCTGGAAAATACACACGATAGTTGTGGGGCGTATCAGTGTACCCCACAAATATCCCAACCTCTCAGTCGGCTCGAACTTCTTCCTAGCATCCTTCGTCACATGCATGTAAACGTTAGCACCAAAAATCCTCAAATGAGAAAGATCAGGCTTCTTACCAGAATAAGCCTCCTCGGGTGTACTCATGCCAAGTATCCTATGAGGACAACGGTTCTGCACATAAATTGCTGTATTGCATGCTTCCTCCCACAAGTGAAGGGGTAGGCCCTGATCATGCAACATTGCCCGTGCAGCACCCACAATCATTCTGTTCTTCCGCTCAGCTACCCCATTCTGCTGTGGGTTATGGGGAGCTATGAGCTCTCTTCGAATCCCTTCTGCCTTGCAGAAATCCTTGAACTCATTCGAGATGTATTCACCACCATTATCGCTCCTAAGAGCCTTCACCTTCTTCCCCGACTCCTTCTTGACCAGTGCTTTGAATTCACAGAACTTTGAATATGTCTCGCTCTTCTTCTGCATGAAGAAGATCCAGCACTTACGAGAGAAATCATCAACAAAAATCACATAATACCTGTGTTTTGCTGTCAAAGCAACTAAGAAAGGTCCACACACGTCTGTCGTGGCATGACTATCCTTCTCGTGAAAGGTGGCTTTCACAAACTTCCCCAAAGTACACCCCTTGCACTGATCTGACTGCGCAAGTGTGCCTTTAGGAAGCCCTGTAGTGATCTGTTGCAGTATCTTCAAGGCTCCATGGTGAAGGTGACCCAATCTCCTGTGCCACAACTCGCCATCATCCCGGCTCACCAATCCTGCACATCCATCTACATGCAACTGATAAAGGTTCCTCACTCGAACCCCTATCTTCCGGGTCTCACCAGTTGTCTTGCTGCGCAGGAAAGCCTTTCCCTCGCTGAAAACAACATCATACCCCTTGTCTTCTAACATCGCCACTGAGATAAGATTCTTCTTCAATCCTAGAACATGCATGACTTCCTTCAATACAAAGGGTTTACCAGACTCCCTCTCAAAGGAAATGGTACAGATACTGGTCGCACTGTATCTACCATCATCGCCCATCTCGATGTGCACTCCAATATCTTTGTCCTCCAGATCAGAGAACAAATCTCTATCTCCCGTCATGTGAAAAGACGCACCACTGTCCAAGAACCACACTGATCCCATTAGACTTGAAACCAAGCATGCGATCAATGAAAAATCAATCTCAAATTGTGAGGCTAGAGCCTCTCCTGCTGAAGATCCAGCAGCCTGCTTGTTCTTCTTCTTCTGCGGACAATTAGTGGCATAGTGTCCGTGCTGGTGACAGTGAAAACACTTCACCTTGGACATATCCTGCTTCTTGCCTTTCGCACCAGACTAAGAAGATTTCTTGCTCTTCCCTTTCTTTGCTTTGGCAGCCAAAGCACAATTCTCTTCATCAGTTCCCTTTGACGAAGATCCGTCCCTGGTACTCCGCCTGATCTCCTCCTGCACAAGATCTGACCATAGTCTTTCTCATCCTGGAAATTTCTCTTGACCATTGACAGAGTCCTGATAGGAATGCCAACTCTTCTGAAGACCAAGGAGAGCCAAGCTCACCAAGTCCTCATCATCAAAAGTAACCCCCACACTTCCTAGCTCATCTCGACACTGAGTGAACTTCGTGAGATACTTGGGAATACTGTCACCCTTCTCGCATTTGATGTTTCTGAGTTTATCTTTGAGTGCCAGCTTCCTCTGATCACTCTTGATTTGGAATAATTCTGTTAATGATTTCCACATCAAATATGGAGTAGCCTTTCCATGGAGGCTGGACACAATGTGATCCTTCACGCCCTCCAACAGAATCCTTCGACATTTTGTGGTCTTCTTTTGCAAACTTCCGCCTCAGCAGCATCAGTAGGCTTTGGGATATCCGTATCTATGAACTCCTTCAGCCCGTTATCATCCAATACTGCCTCCATCCTGTCCTTCCATGCAATATAGTTTGAGTTGCCCTCAAGAGCATACTCCAATTGCAATCCGTTGAAAGACATTGCTGCGTTGTCACCAAGAAAACACTGCTGAAAATTCGAATTCCACCAGCAACCAACTCAACCGCCTCGGATCTAAGATTCGTGAGAACACAATATTTCTCGTACAGAGATTGACTATATGGGCATTCACCGAATATCTCACCTTCCAAAGGAAGGATGAATCCAGAGGCTACCTGGCCCAATTACAGACTCTGCCTGAAGAAATAGAATGTAAACACTTCCTGAATAGTAGATCTGATGATCAACAGCTCTGAATACCATGTAGAAATTTTGAATAATTTAACACATATTCAACAAAGATTATCCTGATCATGTACTATTGCGGAATACATACACAATACATAAGCTCCTCTACGTTGATCATCAATATAGCAGCATCAATAATAATAAAACATCAAGAGCATTCACACATTAACAAAATATGTAACCCGGGGAAAGTATCTCGCTAAAAACCCCAGACTATCTGTATATTAATGATTGAGACCATGTAACATTACAAAGTACAATGCTTATCACAAGCAATCCAGTACCAGCTCCACCTGTTACACACAATACAGCTCAGATCTGATCTCCAAATCTATTCCATTGCTTGCCTGCCTCTCCAGCTCAATACCTGCTCAAGAATTGATGAGAATGGTTTACCAAACTCGTATTTCACCTGCAAAGAATCACTCACACTGTGTTGGACGTGAGCACAGGCTACAATTCTTGATATTGGCCAATTCATTGGCATACTCAATCCCTTTGATTGTTCAAATCATCATGTACAACTATAGTCACAACTGATAGCAATCTAATTCTCTAACACCTGTCCCTGCTGAACTGAACATGCACTGACATGCAATTAAGTTAACTGATGTATTCTATAGTTGCATTATGAGTTAATAACTTGTGAATTAATTAATAACTAATTCACCCAACTCATCTCTAGTCTATTTGCCAGTTAGACTAAATACAACCAGTTTAACAAAGCTAAACTGAACACAACTCCATCAACTGCACCTCCAGTCCACTAAACTCAACTCACTTGAGTTCTAACTGAAGTCCTGCATGTAAATATTAGTCATCCCATAGGTAACCACCTATTTCCCTCTGGGATATTCATGTACCACATCCATAGCTCATCCTGAAGTGCTCCAAGAGAATAAGATCAAGTTTATAGTCCAAATATTATTATGAGACAATAATATTTGACTTTTCTATTTTTGACAACCAGTCTAAAAATAGACTTTGATCACTCATACTGTGATCACTCACACTGTGGTCACCCACACTGTGATCACTCATACTGTGGTCACCCACACTGTGATCATCCCTGCTGGGATCAAAAATAGAACTTGCGCCATAATTTGCCTGCGGGCCCACTTAGTGAAGGCGACTCTTTTCACTAAGCTCCATCATCTTGTTGCAATCTCAACAACTCCAGGCCCCTATCCTACCTCCCTATCCATTCATGCATCTTCCCTCACTCACTCATCCTCTACAAATCTCTGAACACCCTGTAGAACCCCTTCCGACTTCCTGTAGAAGCTCACAAATGAGGTTTCCTGATAGACGAACTTTGTGAAACTCTCTGAAAGGATGTTAGGGACTCCTTAGGCCCTCTCTGAACCTTCCTGACCTCTTCCAAGCATTTCGCCTCCTTGATCCACCCCTGCACAATCAAAGAACAGTGAAATCATATGCATGATGAAACTGACGACTTAATAAAAAATACAAAAAGATGTTTTCTTTAGATAGAGGTAGTCTAGACACATGTATTTTACCTTCATATAAGTAATGGCATCTCTTTCAGTAGTTTGCATTCTCTCCTTTGCATCAGTAGGACTAGATGGTAGAATTAGGGTTTGCTAGGGTTTGCGTTTTCCTTCAGTTTTTCAATCTCTTTTCGCAAATAGATTAGCTTCCTTCGAGTTAGCTTTCATCCATCAATTAAAAAGATTCTTCTAAGAGCTCATAGAAGTTGGCTTAAGCTCCTAGCAGACTTTTGCCAGCTGACCAAGTGACAGCTGTGGCAAGAGCTAGTACTTGTGCATACAGCACTGTCACTTTCAAGTTTGTTACGAACTACCGGGTTGATAAAATTAAAGAAGGGAGTCTCAGGAGTTGCAGCATTATTGCTACAATACTAGGGCTCACCAAGTAATAGGAGACTTAGGAAGAGGCATTTTCTCCTACTATTTAGGCGATTCCTCAATCACAATGGGAATTTAGGTTGGTGTTTGGGGTTTCCCCTGTCTTATCTTGTGCTTTTCCTTGTCCTAAAATATAAATGGGTCTGCCTCTGTCTTTTTCCTTTCTGTTTGATAGTGGTGCTAAGAGCAGTGAGGGCAGTTGTTGCTTCTCTCTTAGTGGCTTCTGGAGACACCCTAGGTGACTCCTCCTTGTCTTCTACCTCCTCTTTTCCATTACCTTTTTCCTCTATGCTTTTCCCCTCTTCTTCTCCTCCTAGATTCATATCTTGTTTATGAGTCTCCTCCTTGACATCTTCCTATGTTTCCTCATCACCTTCCTTCTATTGCTCCTCTTCTTCCTCCTCATTTGTCTCATCTTCATCCCTCTCTTCTTCTTCTCCCTCTATTTCAGTTTCTTCCTCATCCTTTTCACTAACAGTAGGACTAATGTCATATGCAAGGGTTTTGATATCCTCCTCTGTCCGCATGTCTCTAAAAATTTCCCATTGTATAGCAACTCTGAGGTTGTGGAGGGAATCTTCTATGATGATTCTAATTAACCCATGGTGGGCTAACTATTTGTGGTTTCCCTCTTGTACTTTTATGCTTGTGTCTATGAGTGATTGTAGAAGGAAGTATGGTATGCTGAGCCTGTGGTGAGGAGGTGTTTCTGCTCCAAACCTCAATTCTTCAAGAAGCCTAAAATGATACCCATAAACCACACTATACCTACCATCACATGATATGTATTTGATAAGGTGGTAACTCACCTCATTCCAGGGGTATGATAGGCTTGCTCTCCTTACTCCATTTTTGTCCTCAATGGGCTCTTCTCCCTCTAAAAAGAACTTCTGCTTGGCAATATGGATATCTCCCTTGTCTTCCTTTCTCCAAGGCACTCCTAGGGGAAGTGTGGTAATTCTTCTTATGACTTTAGGGGTGAGCTCTATGGAGAGGCCTCTCACCACAACAGTGGCATGAATTTTGGTTAGTGGAATGAGGGAGAGAGAAAAATCTCGGGCCACTTCATAATCATACTCTCTTAATTTTTCAAAATACCCCATCCAATTATGTCTTGTGAAGATTTCTAACACCTGAGGGTGTTGGTGGATTCTCATAGTATTAATGGGATCCCTTATATTAAACCCCTCTGTCATTTTGTTGATGAATTTGGAGGAGATTAGATGGTTGACACGATTTTTTGGAATGCATAAGTAAATAACTGAAAGAACTGTGGAGACAATTCCCTTACACAACTGCCAAATTCACTCACTACTAGGGGATTTTATGTTCAATTCTCTTTGAAAAAGGGAAGGAATTATAGAGCCTACCTCTTCATAGCATTTTTTGTAGCCAACCCCCGTGTTTTCCCCTCTGAAACTCCTCTCGGCCAATCCTGTAGACTATCTGTCTGTATCCTGTAGGTTTCCTGTGCGATCCTGTAGGATTTCCTGTGCAATATTATAGGAAGTCCTGCATAGGAGACAAATGGAATTTCCCTCTTCTGTAGGTTGCCTGGGTATGAGAGTGAATTTTTCTAGAGTGATCCTCAAGGAAATGCATGCATGAGTGCATGGGGATCAACGAGTATTTCTTCTTATGGCTGAGTTATGTGAGGTGGTGTGCTGGTAGCGAAGGTACATTTTCTATTTTTTGACCGTTAGTCCCCACTACCACCTCATCATTTCTCTCTCCTCATAATCAACTCACATTTCATGCCTCTGTAGGCTTAACTTTTTTTGTCCTTCTCTTCTCCTTTTTGACTTGACTATTGCCACGTGTGGGAGGACCAACTATTTTGTCTTCGTCAATTGAACAAAGGTGGCCAAGTTAACTAGGAACCTTTCTCTTATCAACCAACTTACTCGTAACCTTTACATCTTTTGACTACATTATGCAAATTAGAGAGTGAGCGAGATACTTACCTGTGGTGCTAATACCTTGCTGCAGTTGTTGAAGATTGGAGGTGCTTGTTGTGTGTTGGCTGCATGCTATTTTTTCTTCCTTTTTTATTGCTCTCCAATGATTCTTTTGATATGCAGGTACCTGTTGTTGAAGATGATGGTGTTGTTTCTGCTTCTGGAGCTCCTTTTGCCCTTGGATCTTCATGCTAGAAGCTTTCTTCTACTCATGATTTGTATTCTAGGGGATAGGTTGCTACAGGATGTCCTGTAGCTGCTTCTCCCTAAGAATTTGTAATCATACACTCTGTTGGGATTTTGAGGATGGTGACAAGGATTGAGAGGAAGACTAGGAGGGTGAAGAAATGGGACATACTCATGTTTCTCCCTTCTTCTCTCTATTTCATCATTTTTTGTTTTTCTTTCTTGAAGACTGTGAAAAATATATATTCTTTTAAACTGATTTTTTTATGGTGAATGTAGGGGTGATGAAAGTGGAAATAGGTATGGTAATGAAATGGTGATGTAGGGGTGTTATTTATTTGACATAGAAAGTCATTGTTTTCTCCCTGGGGTCACTTCCTGTAGGATTACTGAGCCACTATAATTCCTACAGGATCATCCTGTAGGTTTTCAGGGGATCCCATAGGTTTATAGGGGATCCTATAGAAAACACAGTCCGCTTGTAAACTGAAGCAAAGGAGTGAAAAAAATGACAGAAATAGTGGGGTGATGAATGACAATGAGTGGAAAAAATAAAAAAGTGAGTGAAATAGGTCCCTTTTTTATCCTCCTTTGTTCTTTGATCATCCTCCTTGCTGACCTGCAAATATAAATTTTCATGATTTTTTTTTTGAAAACAACTAGGCTGCCTCTGAGAGGTTTTCATCCTAGCTGTTCGCCTTGGGTGCCTCAAGAGAGGCTTTCACCCAGGGATCTTTTTATTTCTTTTTTGACACCATTTGACCGCCCCAAGAGGCTTTCAACCCAATAGTGGGACTCAATCACCTCATGGAGGTTTTCACCTGAGTCCTTATTTTTCTTTTTTTCTCTCAGTGACTTGATGAGGCAGGAGCTGAAACTTGATCCACTACCATCACTGTTTTATTGATACCATCAATTAAATCTTTCTTTGACAATGGTATTTTGTAAACTTTCAATCGATGTCCATTGGCAAGTAAAGGAATGGCCTATTCGTTTATGGTTCTGATTTGCATTGAACCATTATCATGACATCTTTCTATAACATAAGTTCCTAGCCATCTTGTCCATAACTTTCCCTTAAAGTCTTTATATCTGGAATCATATAACAAGGCCCAATCACCTTCTTGAAATTTCTTATCCTTGATCTTCTTATCATGCCAGATCTTCCTCTGAAGTTGGGTTACCTCTGTGCGTAGGAGGGCCTACATTCTGAACTCATCTAAACTATTTAGCTTAAGCAATCTCTATTTGTGTGCACTGCTGAGATCTAGATCTAGTTTGGCTACCATCCTTCATGTGTTATACTCAAACTCAATGGCCAACAGGAAATTTTTCCCATAGACCAGCTCATAGGGTGTGAATCTAGTGGTGGTTTTCCAGGTGGTATTATAGGCCCAGGTGGCCTCAACTAGTCTATCTGCCCAATCTTTCTTTTTGCTATTAACCACTTTGGTCAAGATGCCCTCCAAGGCTCTATTGGTCACCTCCACTTGCACATTAGCTTGTGGGTGATAGGGAGTGGAGGTCCTATGCTTGATCTTGTGCTGGCTAAGAAAGTCTTCAATCATATTGGAGGTAAACTGGCTGCCTTGATCAGTGACCAACTCTCTAAGGTACCCAAATTTGTAAAATACATTCTCCCTTAATAACTCAGCCACCTTCTCCTCTATTGCTACCTTAATTTCCTTGGTTTCATCCCACTTAGTCAGATAGTTAGTGCACACAATGATGTATTATTTTTTATTGGAAGGAGGGTCAATGGGTCCAATGAAGTCCATGCCCCACTTGTCAAATGGCTCGAAATTCACTTGACGCTGCAGAGGCATTTCATCCCTTGGAGTAGGCTTTCCCATCCTTTAGCATTGATCACACTGACTAGTATATCTTTTCACATCGTAATGAAGAGTAGGCCAATAATAGCCTGCTTGTAACAATTTGAATGCTGTCCTCTTTGCTGCAAAGTGACCTCCACAAGGCCCGTCATGATAGGTCAAAAGGATGTCAAAGACTCCCTCCTCCTTGACACACCTTCTCAAGATTTGATCTGGGCCAATTTTGAAGAGATTGCTCCCAATCCAAGTGAAGGGGGTGCTCTTCCTTATAATCTTGATTTTCTCTTTGGAGGACAAGCTCGGTGGGAATTGTGCAAATACCAAATAGTTTTCTATGTCAGCAAACCATGGAGAGAGAACTGAAATGGCGAACAAGTGCTCATCTGGTAACTGGCCATCAACCATTCCCTCTTCACCTGCAGGCAAAGTTAATCTGGACAAAAAGTTTGCAACAACATTTTCCTTTCTAGGTTTGTCAACAATAGTTAGATCAAACAGTTGTAATAAAAGTAACCATATTATAATACGAGAATTCACATTGGGTTTATTCATTAAATATTTGATTGCAGCATGGTTAGTATGGAAAAATGTTTGATAGCCTGTAATATAAGCCTAAACTTGTTTAATGAATGCACAATAGTCAGGAGCTCCTTTTCCCTGCGGGTTAAACAAAGAAAATAAACAATGCGAGAGCATAACCCATAAAACACATATGCACAGAGATTTTTCCCTGGATCCCAAAACTGGGACTACTAGCTTGATTTTTCATTATGTTCCTTTCAATGTTACAATACATATTTATACATGTCGAAGCATCCAATACCATGGACCGAAAAACCATCGCGTCCAATACCATGGACCGAAAACCATCGCGTCCAAAAAACATGTGCGAAAATCATGCACAAAACCATAGGTGGGTCCGCCCAACCTAACATATGGTCCAAAACCAAAATTTTCCGGGGCACTGCCCCGGACCCCATAGAGTGGGGTTACGGGTGCCCTTCAAACCCCCTATTAACTACATGGAAAGAATATAACACAACCCAACAATCTCCCGCTTGTTGTTTTCTTTCCACAGGGGGCCACAGGAGAGCTTAGTCATTTTTTCAGCCCTGAGATTCCCATTGCTTCTCTACACCAAGAGAACTTCTCAGAGCTCACAGATTTTGTCAATGCATCTGCAGTATTCTTCAAAGTGTCCACCTTTACCAGCAACACCTTTCTGTCTTCCATCATATCCCTCACAAAGTGATACTGAACATCAATGTGCTTTGTCTTTGAATGATAAGCAGGGTTCTTTGCCAAGAAAATTGCACTTTGGCTATCACAGTCTATTCTTATAGCTCCCTGTACTAACCCCATACTTGAACACAATCTCTGCAACCAAACTGCTTCCTTGCTTGCATGAGTGACTGCCATGTATTCTGCCTCTGTAGTTGATAGTGCCACTACAGATTATTTCTTACTCATCCAACTGACTGCACCTCCAAATAGGTTAAACACATACCCACTTGTAGATCTTCTCTGATCCAGATCTCCAGCCCAGTCTGCATCAACAAATCCATGAATATCCAACACTCTGTCCAATCCTGGTCTTCCTTGGTAGCACAAACCATAATCACTAGTGCCACGTAAATACCTGAAAACCGCTTCACTGTTGTCCAGTGCTCCTTCCCAGGTTTTGACATAAACCTGCTCAATACTCCCACTGCATGTGCAATGTCTGGTCTAGTACAGACCATTGCACACATCAGGCTACCCACTGCACTTGCATATGGAACACGGGACATGTCCTCTTCCTCTTCTTGTGTCTTGGGACACTGTTCAGCAGATAACCTCACACCTACAGTAATAGGAACCTTCACCGGTTTATTATCCTGCATATTAAACCTCTGGAGTATTGTCTCGACATACTTCCACTGGTTTAACCAGAGCTTCCTCTTTGACCGATCTCTTTTAATTTCCATGCCCAAAATATAGTTTGCAGCACCAAGATCTTTCATGTCGAATTTGGAGGACAATTGGGCTTTCAAATCTTGGATAATTTCTTTATCATTTCCAACCAGCAACATATCATCCACATACAAGACCAGATAAATAATACGGTCACCAATTAATTTAAAATACACACAATGATCTGCTTTGCTTATGGTGAAGCCAAGTCCCCGTATAAATGTATCAAATTTCTGATACCACATCCTTAGTGACTGTTTTAACCCATACAGAGACTTCTTTAACTTGCATACCAGTTCTTTCTTACCCTTCACCGCAAAGCCTTCAGGTTGCTTCATGTAGATTTCCTCTTCCAAATCCCCGTGAAGAAATGTTGTCTTCACATCCATCTGTTCTACCTCAAAATCAAAAGCAGCAACAACAGATAAAAGTAATCTAATAGAAGTTACCTTGGCAACAAGAGAAAAAATATCACCAAAATCAATTCCTGGCACCTGGGAATAACCTTTTGCTACCAACCGAGCTTTGTATTTCTCCACCTTTCCTTCTGCATTTGTCTTCTTCTTGAACACCCATTTGCTGCCAATGGGTTTCCTTCCAGCCGGAAACTCCACCAGATCCCAAGCCTCATTTTTGTGCAAAGATGCCATTTCATCGACCATGGCCTCTTTCCAGAGTTTTCCATCCTCTGAATCCACTGCTTCCTTCACAGTTCTGGGATCATTATCAGTAACAGACAAAGCAAAATTTGAACTGAAAGCAGATGGACTATACCTTTCTGGCTGCCTTCTTTCTCGAACTGATCTTCTCACAGCCGAGTTTGTGGCTCTTCATCTTCTGATTCCTCCTTTGCTGCAGAGTCTGATTCTTCCTCCTTTGGCTCAAACTCTATCTTCTCAGGTTCCTTTGGTTGGAATTCATGTTGAATAACATCTTTTACCTCTCTGAACAACACATCTCGGCTGTACACAACCTTCCGTGTGACTGGGTTCCAAAGCTTATAACCCTTTAAACCATCCTTATACCCAATAAAGATGCACTTTTCAGATTTACTATCCAACTTGGTTCGTTTCTCCTTTGGAACATGTACATATGCATCACATCCAAATACCCTTAGATGTGAAAGAGAGGGTTTCTTACCAGTCCATACTTCTTGTGGAGTCTTATCCTCCAACGTTGATGAAGGTGATCTGTTGATCAGGTAACATGCAGTATCCACCACCTCTGCCCAGAATTCTTGTCCTAACCCGGCACCACTGAGCATGCTTCTTGCCCTTTCCATCAACGTCTTGTTCATTCTTTCTATGACTCCATTTTGTTGAGGTGTATATGGAGTAGTCTTCTGCCGTGCTATACCACACTTCTTACAAAATTCTTCAAATTCCTTGCTGCAAAATTCTCCACCATTATCTGTCCTCAGCACCTTTATCTTCTTCTCTGTCTGATTTTCCACCAGAGCCTTAAATTCTTTAAACCTATCAAAGACTTCAGATTTCTTCTTAAGAAAATATATCCATGTATTCCTTGAGAAGTCATCTATGAATGATACATAGTACACAGACTTACCCAGTGATGGAACCTTCACAGGTCCAAACACATCACTGTGCACAAGCTCTAATATCTGTTTCGTCCTCTTACCACCAAAGGGGAAAGTCACCCGATTATGCTTCCCATATACACAATTTTCACAGAAATCAAAATCCAGATAGCTATTATTCATACCTTCTACCATACCTTTACCATGAAGTATTTGAAGGCCCTTCTCTCCAATATGTCCAAGCCTTTGATGCCACAACATGGTCTTCTCTCCAGAGACCACTAGATTCTCTACTCCATTTTCAGGAACCATAGAACTATTGCACCCATCAACAACAGTGCTACCTTGCAGCTTGTACAGAGTTCCAATCCGAACTCCCCACATTAATATCAGTGCTCCTCGAACCATCTTGCAGGTATCTTTCTCGAACACTGTCTTTACACCTGCATCATCCAACTTGCTTACAGAAATCAGATTTTTGGCCAATGTAGGAATATGTAGAACACCTGGAAGTGTTCTAACCCTTCCACCTTGCAACTTCAACTTTACTTTTCCCCGACCAATGATTCTAGCCTTCCTATCATCTCCTAAGAAGACATCACCACCATCGTATTTCTCATACTCGCAGAACCACTCTCTATGGGGAGTGAAGTGAAAGGATGCACCTGAGTCAATCAACCATGCCTCATGATCTACATGTGTACTTGAAGAAGCCAGGTACACATCCCCACCTTCATCTGAGGTGGTTTTCACCTCTGCAGAAGGAGCATCATTAGATCCCTTTCCTTTATCAGGAGCTTTAGATTTACAATCCCTTCTGAAGTGCCCTTCCTTTCCGCATTTCCAGCACACCACCTTTGTAGGTTTTCCTGGAGATTTAGATTTAGATCTCCCACTCGATGACTTATTTTTGTTTCTGTTCTGGGACCGTCCTCGTACAGACAAGGCATCACCATTCTGGTTGTCCATATTTTTCCGTCTCATCTCCTCCGTCAGCAAGGCTGAGACTATTTCATCAAACTGCAAAGCAGTTGCATTGCTACCTATTGCAATAACCAGACTATCCCACGAATCTGGTAGAGAACACAACAGACTAATGCACTTATCTTCATCTGAAATTTTAATATCAACAGATAATAACTGACTTACCACAGTATTAAACGCATTCAGATGCTCTGTCACCGAGTCTCCATATTTCATCCTCAGGTTATACAGCTTTTTCCGCAGGAATAGTTTATTCACCAGAGACTTAGATTGGTACAAAGTCTCTAACTTGACCCACAAAGCCTTTGCCGTAGCTTCCCCTGATACATTCAGCAATACTGAATCTGAGACACACAATCGTATTGTGCTCTTTGCCTTCCGATCCAACTTCTTCCATTCTTCATCGGTCACTCCTGATGGTTTAGTACCCGGATCTACCGCGATCCACTGATCTTTATCCACCAACAGATCCTCCATCTTGAGTTTCCACAACTCAAAATTCTGACCATTGAACTTCTCAATCTCTATCTTTCCACTGCTCGCCATCTTCTTTCACCACCAGAATCGATCTCGCAGATCTCCCACTGAACAGGGTCTACCACAGGCCCGAGCGAAACCCCTCAGCAACAAAGGCGTCCCCTTGAAGCCAAAACAACTCTGATACCAAATGTAGGTTTTAACCCTATACAGAAATTACCTGCATACGAATTCTTAAACAAAGAAAATAAACAATGCGAGAGCATAACCCATAAAACACATATGCACAGAGATTTTTCCCTGGATCCCAAAACTGGGACTACCAGCTTGATTTTTCATTATGTTCCTTTCAATGTTACAATACATATTTATACATGTCAAAGCATCCAATACCATGGACCGAAAAACCATCGCATCCAATACCATGGACCGAAAACCATCGCGTCCAAAAAACATGTGCGAAAATCATGCACAAAAGCATAGGTGGGTCCGCCCAGCCTAACATATGGTCCAAAACCAAAATTTTCCGGGGCGCTGCCCCGGACCCCATAAAGTGGGGTTACGGGTGCCCTTCAAACCCCCTATTAACTATGTGGAAAGAATATAACACAACCCAACAGCCACTGTGTAGTTCACTTCGGCCTTTGACAGATTCTTACTGATCAAGTAAATGACATAAGGCAATTTTTCATCTATCTGACCTAGGGCTGCTCCTATGGCTTTGTGTGAGGAATCAACTTGAATGTGAAAAGGAAGGGCCCAATTTGGGCCTCAGAGAATCGAGGTGGTGGTTAACTTGTTCTTTAGGATGTCCAAGGCCTCTTGACAACTTTTTAACCATATAAACCCGGAGTCCTTGGCCAACAACCCAAATAAAGGAGAGGCCAACTTTTTGAAATCCTTTATGAACCTTCAGTAGTATCCAGCTAATCCTAGGAAACTTCTGACATCTCTCTACTTTTGAGGAGGTGGGACCCTTTAGATGATAGCTATTTTGTTGGGGTCCACTTGCAGTCCTTGTTGAGATATTGAATGACCCAACAAGATCCCTGCAGTCATCAAGAATTCACATTTTTCGGGACTTAGAGACAGGTTCATTTCAATTCATTTATGCAGTACCTTACCTAAGTTGGACAAAGCATCCTCGAAATCACCCCCATAAGGTGTGAAATCATCCATATAGATTTCTACCACATCATGGACCAACTCAAGGAAGATACTTAGGAAGGTTCTCTGGAAAGTGGCAGGAGCATTGCATAGGAAAAAAGGAAGGACCCTATAGGAAAAATTACCCTAAGGACAGGTGAAGGTGGTTTTATCATGGTCTTCTGGGTTAATATAGATTTGACTGTACCCACTAAATCCATCTAGGAAAGAGAAAAACTTTTTCCCTATCAAGCCATCTAGCACTTGGTCGATGAAAGGTAGAGGGAAATGGTCCTTCTTTGTGGCTTTTTTAAACTCCCTATAATCGACACAAATCCTCCACTTACCATTTTTCTTGGGAAGTAACACCAAAGGAGAGACCCACTCACTGTTGGAGATAGGATAAATGAATCATGCATCCAATAGTTTTTGTAGTTCTTCCTTGACTATATCTTTAAGAGATGGATTCATCCTTCTTTGGGGTTGCCGGACTAGCTTGCAACCTTCCTTAATATAAATATGGTGAGTGCACACTGAGGGATGTACTCCCTTCATTTATTTGTAACTCCAAGCGAAGGCATCCAGATGTTCCTTTATCTTGTTGCACAACTTCTCCTCTTGGAGAACAGAAAGAGATGGATTTATTTTCAAGGTTCTCTCAGGGCCAAATTCTATGCTTTTGACACGGAGAGGTTTGGAATTGGCCAAGTACAGATCAATTTGATGGTTGTTCCGAGTTTCCTTCACTATCACTTCTAGGGACAATGTACTGGGAGTCAGACTTTGGATTAGATGTTCAATCAACTCATATTCATCATGTTGTCCTCCTCCCATGGGTGTTTCTAAGGTATATAGTTGGGTAGTATAAACTTCATCTTCTTCCTCCTCTTCCAGCCATAAAGGTAAATCATGTTCTAGATATGGTTGAGAATGAAGGTATAGGACTAACTGCTTGGACATATGCCTATTCTGAATGGTCATATTCCCAGCTCTGCAGCTGATGTAAGCATCAATAGTGGCCAACCAGGGCCTCCCAAGGATGAGAGGGTAACTAATAAGCTTAGCCTTAGGCTGGAGAACTAGGAAATCTACAGGGTACTCCCAAGAGTCAATGCAGACCATCACATCCTCCACAATCCCCTCAGAGGTCACTGTGGGGTGGTATGCAAGTTGCAGGACTATTGTGGTCTTTCTCAATGAACCTGGAGGTTGAGCTTGAGCATGGTGTCCTTGGTCATCATGTTAATGGCATCCCCAAGATCGATCAAAGTGTGTGGGACAATGGTGCCATTGATTTTCACATCTACTACAGGGCTTCTAGGGTCCAAATACTTTGGACAAATTACCTACCCCAACATTAAGTTGGACAGCTGTCCAATGAAATTAATGGTAGGGGCATCTCTTTTCCACCTCCCTGGATGCTTGAAACAATTCTCCTTAATCAACTTATTGTAAATAGGTACATCCTTGATGGCCTGGAGAAGTGGAATCTTGACACATAGGTTTTTCAATTCTCCCAGAAGTTCAGTCTCTTCTGGGGTAGGCTAGAGTGGTTGAGTTAATCTCTCAGGTAAGGGTGGATTTACTTTAAGACTGCTTTCCTCTCTTTCTTCTTAAACCTCCCTAGGTGGAGGTGGAGGTTGGTTATCCAAGAGAGCTCTCCCATATCTTAGGTTAATTTCCTGGATCTCCATAGCATAAGTTAGATATGATGTCTCTCCAATGTATACTTGTTGTTCCTGTCTGTTGTTCGGTTTGAATTTGGCTGGGTAGGCATCTGGGGTTGTTTACGTGTTGCAGAGTGTAACAGTTGTGGTTGGGCAAGTGGTGAAGGAAATAAAGCTGGGACATTGTTGTATTGGGGCCTCCACCCCTGGGGCAGTGAATTCCACTGAAGTTGTAGCGAAGCATATGGTTGAAATGGATGGCTGGCTAGCTAGGAATGAAACTAAGATGCAAAGGATTAAGGAGGAGGTGTAAACCAGGAAGGATGAGCAGGGCTCCCCAAGAAGGTATGGATGTAGTCTGGTTGGGGTTGTAATATGCATGGGATGACCCTTGCACGCCCTGCTGGTATGGCCTAGGCCCATGAGGTCTCCTTTAGTTTATGTAACAGAGATGCTCAGTGACCCCTTCAGCTCCTTGATATACAACTTTGAGTCCAAGAAAAGAAGGGCACTTGTCTGTGGAGTGGTTTTCCTCACAGACTGGGCAAATTTCAATAGAATTCAATGGACATTCATTCTTAGGGTGCCTCCTGGTGCATCTAGGATAGAAAATGGCCAAGGATCTCTCTGCTTCCTCCTGATTTCTCCTAATGTTCACAGTTTCCATCTGTAAGGCAAGGGTTTGCAGCATCTCACTCTTGAAATCTTCCAGCATGTTTCCAATTTCACCCTTGATGGAGGAATAGGAAGAGGATGTACTAACCATAGGTTGACTTCCCCTACCCTTTTTCCTAGCTGCCCTAGAATGGTTTCTAAAGATAGTCTTGATGTCCTCATAGGGTAATTGGTATATATCCTCCTACTAACAAGTGTAGGGTATCCAAAAGGTCTTCCCTTACTCCTTTAAGCAGGACCAACTTCAATGACTCAGGGTCAAGTGTGCACCTGGCCCTTTTGAAACTAAGCTGGAATCTTTCTTCATAATCCTCTAGGGATTCATCATTACCTAAGGTCATCCTAAAAATTTCTTCTTTAGTATCCTTAGACCTATAATAGTCTCGATAGTTGTTGTTGAAGGCTTGCTACATCTGAGCCCATGTTGTGATGCTATCCCCAGGTAAACTCGTGAACCAGCACAAAATTGCAACATTGAGGGTAGATGGAAATAGTTTCAACTTTTACTCATCATCTGTATAGTCAGAGGTTTGGCATATAACAACAAACTCAAATAGGAAAGTGTCGAGATATTCTATGGTCAGGCCATGGAAATGAGGAAGGGCAAAGGGGCTTATATTTTTCATCTTAGTGTCCCCATTGGTTTCCATGATGGGGAAGGCACCCTCATCTCTCTCTCTATTCCCTCGGTCATTTCTGTTTTTAGCCACTGGCTCGGTAGGAATGGGTTCTTCTTCTTCCCCTGTAGGTTCTTCAAATATGTCTGGTTGCTCACCTAAGGGTTCCTCCAGTTCATAACCACCAAACAAGAGGGAAGGTTTGTTAGGTCCCTATACTACTAGTGTAACCCTTATTTTTATTAGTAGAACCCCCTTATTGTGCCCATGTAGTCCCCATATTGTTATTATTGTGCCCTATAGAAGCCCACTATTGTTATTATTGTGCCCTTACATTATTATTGTTATGTCGGCTCTGATTATATTATGACCCCTTAGACTCCTATATATAGAAAGGAGGTCTTGTCATTTGTATCATCCAAAAATTGTTCATTTGTGTAATGTAAAGGAGGTTGCCCCCTCGAATAGGCTTATTTCTAAGGTGTTGATATATCTTTTCTATCTTTTTGTGAGCTGGTTTCATAACATTTGGTATCAAAGCTGTGGATTCTAGGGTTTCACTGCCCCAAACAAGTCATCGTGGAATGTTTTCTATAAATTTTTCATTACGAAGTTTCAGAATCTACCAAAAAAACCCATTTGATAAGAAATTGGTCTGAACCTCGTGTCCAAATTTTAGATCGTTGCGCGCTATCGTTTTGGAGATATGATCTAAGGAATTTAGGGTTTTTTCAAGCTCCATAATTTCATCTAAAATAGGTCATCGTAGAATTTTCGCTATAACTCTTTCACTACAAAGTTTTAGAAGCTAAAACAAAAACCCATTTGAGACAAAATCGGTCTGAACCTTGACTCCAAATTTAAGATCCTTTATCGCTATATTGTCAGAGATATAATATGAGGAAGTTAGGGCTTTTGCAGACCCTCGAATTACATTCCAAACAGGTCACCTTGGGAAAATCGTCATAACTTTTGTTCTGGGCATCAGATTGAAATTTCGTAAGAAGTTTCTGAAAGAGGACTGCTTGTAGTTTTTTATATATAATTTTCAAGTACTAAGGTCAAAATAGTGAGACGTGGCACATTGTACAAGTTCGCTCTACTGAACTAGTGTATAATCAGGTCAGCGTGGGAGATTTGGCATAACGCTTTCTTGGATGATCAAATTCTGATCAGACTTGTGGGGTTAGAAAGATAACTCAGAGAGCTACTGTAGGAAGAAATTTTAGAACTTGGAGATCTGAAATTATAGAGTTACAGGCATTTCAAGATCGAGCTCCTAAAATCAAGAAAAGGCGATATGAGGAAGTTTGATGGCAAGGATACGGTAAATTGGATACTACAGATGGAACAATATTTTGATCTACATGGTGTACCACTATTACAAAAGGTATGTATTTCATCTTCATATTTAGAACCGGATAATTTTTTATGGTATAAAGGGATTTTTTCTCGTAAACAACTTGTTACGTGGTCAATTTTCACAGAGGAAATGATAGCACATTATGAGGATACAAAGAGCAAAACCTTCTTTAGAGCAACACCACAACAATTGGAAGAAAAAAGAGCAAAAGGGCTTTGTTACAAAGTTGAAAGAAAAATTATGGCAACAAGAAAGTCTATCCCTCACAACTATAAAGATGGAAGTGTTGTTTCTCCTAGCCTTCCACAAACTACAAGTGTTACACCACAAAAATTGGAAGAAAAAAGATAAAAAGGGCTTTGTTACAATTGTGATAACAAATACATTAAAGGTCATAAGTGTCCTGAGAATAAATTATTTTACATAGATTATGAAGAGGAGGAAAAAAAGGATCAAGAAACATCAAAAGAAGAGGATAATACCAGGAACCAACCCCAGAGAAAGAAGAAATGAATCCAACCACATCTTGTAAAGCATTGGAAATAATTAAAACTCTTAAGATAGAAGGACATATCAAGAAGAAAAAGGTTCAAGAATTGAAATATCACATCGAGAAAGAAGAAATGAATCCAACCATATCTTGTAATGCATTGGCCGGAATTACCACTCCTAAAACTATCAAGATAGAAGGACATATCAAGAAGAACAATGTTCAAGGAGTGAAAGATCACATCGAGCATCAAAAAATGAATCCGACCATATCTTGTAATGCATTGGAAGAAATTACCACTCCTCAAACTCTCAATATAGAAGGACATAACAAGAAGAAAAATATTCAAGCAATGAAAGATCACATAGAGCATCAACGACAAATTCTCCAATTTTTAAAGTTTAACATCACTTTGGCGCAGAATCGAATGAAATGAAACAACAAGTAGATCAACATCACAGTGAAAGAATTTTTGATGTAGGCGATTGGGTATTTTTACGGCTAAATCTCAAGCAAGATATTTATAAGGAAATGTTGGCAATACTACATGCAATTAAGAAATGGCAACCCTACCTAATGGGAAGACACTTCAAGATAAAAACAAATAATGATAGTCTTAAATACTATTTAGAACAAAGATTATCTTTAGAAGAGCACCAAAAATGGGTCACAAATATGTTGGGTTGTGACTTTGAAATCATCTACAAAAAAGGGAAGCAAAATGTTATTGTAGATGCACTCTCAAGAAAGGATGAGGATGTGCAAGAATTGTTTTTTTTTATTTTTATTATCCAACCAGATTGGATAAACAAAGCAAGGGATGAATGGAAGAAGGACGAAGAAGTGTGGCCACTCATTCAAAAGTTGTAGAAGATCCCAATTCAAACAATATTTCCAGAACTTGACGAGAAAGGAAAAATCATTTTGGAACCTGGAGCAGTCACAAAAACAAGAACCCGACAGCTATGAAATCGATCAATTTCAGAGTATCCCATCAAGTGGAATAACTTACCCACTGAAGATTCCACACAGGAGGACAAGAATTTTATACAGAATCATCAAGAACTACTCAAGCGTTGAGGACAACACTTTTTGAAGGAGAGGGGCATTTTAGGTCCCTATACTACTAGTGTAACCCCTTATTGTTATTAGTACAACCCCCTTATTTTATTGTTGTGCCCATGTAGTCCCATATTGTTATTATTGTGCCCCATAGAAGCCCACTATTGTTATTATTGTGCCCTTACAGTATTATTGTTATGTCAGCTCTAATTATATTATGACCCCTTAGACTCCTATATATAAAAAGGAGGTTTTGTCATTTGTATCATCCAAGAATTGTTCATTTGTGTAATGTAAAGGAGGTTCCCCCTTGAAGGGGCTTATTTCTAAGGCGTTGAACTATCTTTTCTATCTTTTTGTGAGTTGGTTTCATAACAAGGTTGGTTGTTGGATGTAGTGGGGGTATTTGGCAAAAATTTCCCTAAGTTATCCCTATTCCTACAAGGCATGAAAGGAAATGTTTTTGGTTTGGTTTTGTGATTTTTTTAACTTTGAAAGTACTTTGCATAGCTGAAATTGTAGATTGAATGAAAACTACTAACTGAATGAAAAACTAACTTGCAGAATTGAAATTGCAGACTGAATGAAAAACTAATTACTTGCTTGAAATATAACTTGCAAGATGGAAAGGAAAGCAAAGAATGTAGAATGAAAAGGGAGCAAGCTAAATTACTTTTGCAGAAATGAAACTAATGGCAGAATATTAGAAACAAGAAATATAATAAAGAAAGCAATAATCACATATTACTTAGACACCTCCCTAACAATGACGCCAAAAATTGATGAGCACTAATATTGCAGAAAGAATGCTACAACTCTTGGGCTACCATCTTTACTTTATTAACCTGGGGTTCGTGCAAACTTGGAGGTCGCAGTGTTGTATACACAAGTAAAAGTGATGGTTCTGCCTTTTTTCACTCTTTAGTTGGCGAGAGACCACTAGTGTTTGCAAGCCAGACTTCTATGGATTCAGAATAAGCTTGGTTCCTTGATGAAAGAAATAGAAATCCACTCTAAGAGAGAGTTGATCTATTGCAACAATGAAAAAGAATGAAATTCAATGCTACGGCGTACCATTTGCTAATTAACTGCTAAGAGTTATGCTTTGCAATGATGCTAAATTAACATGAAAAAAATTCTACTATCTTAAGCATGGAATCTAAAAACATCAAACACAACTGTTATGCATGTAAAGGACAATAATAAAACTGTTTTGTCTTTTTATGTTTTTCATGAAAAATCAAGTGTGCGAACTAATCTCTTTTGGTGATGTGGCAAGTGTTTTAGGGATGCTGGTGGATGGCTGGGAGGTTTAGGAGATGGTTGGAAGGTTTGGCAGACCATTGGGTGACATTGGGAGGCTTCCTAGAGGTTTTCCCTCAAGTCAACCTCAAAATAGGCCACTACAGGAAAACCTACATGATGTACTAGAAACCTACAGGATTCCATGTATTCTTATAGGATGTAGCCGTGAGAAAAACGATGGATGTTGGAGGTGATGGAAGGCTTAGGGAAGGTGGTTGATGGGTGGAATGGAGTGAGAAGAGGCCTAGGATCACTCAGAACCCGAAACCAAGTTTAGGAAATGGTTGGATTCGCTCAAAATGGTTGAGGAAATTTCTATGTAAAATGATGAAATTGGTGAAGGTTTTAATGAAAACGAGGAATGCATATGGGTGAATGAAGTTGAAGGGTGGTTGCTTGCTATGATATCTCTGTCTACTCCTAAAGCACCTAATCTACATCAAACATGTGAAATTTCCAAAAAGTCATGTAAACAAGAAGAATTCTCATGAGCTAGAAAAACAGAATTTAATGAACTAATTGTCTACCTTATGCATGAAGAAATTGTTGAATAACATGGAATCATGGATGATACCTACTACAAGAATGAAGATAGAAGAGATGGCAATGAAATCCTACTTTGCAAAACTGATCAAATTCTAGTTTAAGTACAACAAAATCTAAATATCATGAAAGAAATGGAAATCTGTCTTTTTTGGCTGCATAAGGGCCTTTTCCTCAAATCGTGATCCCAGTGGGAAGGAGTGAGGCCAAGACACATACTAACAGCTTTGTGATGCTTCTTTTATCCCTTCTAACCTACTACTGAAGTAAAGCACAAATGGAAGCAAACTAATAAACAATTAATCAAATCTACACTACTTGCAATGAAAGACTTCTAAAGACAATTTAACCATGAATCTATAAAACTAAGATAAGCATAAAGATACAAGAAGAGGAGGCTTTTCTGCTAGGGTTGGGCCCTAACCCAAGAGCTTCAACCCTCTAAGTTAACTCATTACTAAATCAAGAACAAACTCATTCTTATTACCAAAATAGAAAATTACATCAAAAGTCTTCCACAAGTCTGGAGCTCGAAAATAGCTAGAGTTTTACAACAACAATTCCAATCCTAATGAGGCTCTAGGCCTCTCTACTTATACAACTGAAGTCCCCAACTACTTCCTTAAATTTAGGAGGCCGGCTTCCAAACTCAAGATGAACTACTCTTTTTATATCACTTTCCCGGCTGCCTTCTAATCTTCATGACTTGGCTCCTTGCACTCCGAGCTGGTGGGATTAATGGAGGAATATTCGAATGGAGAAGGAGTAAATGATGAGTGTTTACCTCCTACAATCTCTCTTCATTGTCCCATTCGAGTTTCAAACCTTAGCCTTTGCCAAAATTCCTTGATTTTCTCTTCCACACCTACATTTAAGGCATATTAGTCCACTAGGCATAATATCTCACTCTAACTCATCTCATTAAACAAAATATAATCAAAAAATGTAATAAGTTGTGAGAAAATTTGGTTTGACTAATCTAGGAGGTAAATTAAGGCCCATATAATTACCCAATGATGAGGCTCATCATCTGCCATGAATTGTCCACACAAGAAGGCAAACAAGAAGGAGCTTGCAGTAGCAGCAACAGGTGAAGCTTTGGTTTCACAGTTCGACACTGACTTTACCCTCATTTCATGCATGACCAACATGGTGATGGGGAGCATGTAGCAGTTGGAATGAGGTGCCTCATTCCATATGACAGGGAATATAGAAGTTTTCAGTGACTTGGAAGAGAAAGACCACTAGATTAACATTGAGGTTGGAGACGACGGAAGGGACAAAGAGATCAGGATTGGTATATTCATATTTTAGAGGGATTCAAGCTCCTCTCTCACATTCAAGGATGTCATGTCCATTCCAGGACTAAAGAAAATTCTCATGTATATTACAGTTTTAGAAGAGCGTCGTTAGGATGTGATCTTCAGTAAAGGGAAAGCATTCCTGAGACACATAGCCATGGGATAGGGGAAGAAGATTAGGGTTTGAGTCAAGAACCTTTATGCACTTGAGGTAGAAGATGCATGAAAATCCTTGAGGAGCAAGAAGAAAAATAGAGATATGGTGGTTGCAAGGGAGCATGTTAGACCTCTCAACATGTAGCCTCAGAAGAAGTGCCATGAGGTTGTGGAGAAGCAACAAATGGAGAGGCGGAAAGGAGGAAGTGTGGAGGCATCCACTAAAGAAAATACCTTCAGTAAGGAGACAGTTCGATCCATGTGGGAAGAGGGTGCACATGCAACTATACATCTAGGAGTGAGGTGGAGCGATGTAGATCCTTAGTCCAAGAGTTGTAGAAATTTGGGAAGGGTCCATTGAGGCATTTTTCTCATGGATCATTGCTTTGCTATGGGGGACCACAATATTCAGTAGCAGGAGGACCAGTGTCAGTTAGACACTATGGAGTTTAGAGGAATGTTCATAGAAAAATAAGAGGCTCAATAGCATAGCCAACAACAACACAGTTTTCCCAATATACAATTGTAGACATAGTTGATTCAGTTTTTTTTTATGCTTCTCAGTTGCAGATGTTGTTGTAGCAACAACAACAACGAGAGGTGTTGCACGTAGTACATCCCATAGATGCAAGATAGGGGTGGTTCGTAATCTCTTTCTTGCTAAGAGGGAGAGTTGAAAATTCAACAAGAAATTCTTTGATTTTTGCCTTCATCAAATTGAGGAAATTCGAAATTCCACATTAGCAGACAAAATTCGAAGAGTTAACTAAGGTGACATGGCTCTTGTCACTCGATTAAGAACAGTAAATTTGAGTTAATGAGTTCAAGTTTAGTTTGCTTGAGTTCATTCCTAAAAAATAGGAGTCTAGCTTAGTTAATTTGAGTTAGGGGCATGAAGTTCATTTGTTTGTAGTTATTCATAAATTTTAGGAACCTAGGTTGAGTTAATTTCAGTTGTAGGAATTTAATTCTATTAGATTGAATTATTGTCAATTAAACTAGTTTTAACTCTTGGAGGAGCTAGTGGAAGGTCATGCTGTGGAAGTGGAACTGAAACCACACTCATTGATCATCTAGATAACCGATCAATTAGCCTATATTAGCTAATGCATACACAGAATTTGAGTTACCCAGCTGAGATGGATATTCCAAGGCAGTGCACTATCAATTGTAGACTATTCCCATGTATACAGGTGGTGCATGAAGTCAAAGGAAGAGCCTATAAAAATTGCACAATCTAGATGAGGGAAATTCATAATTAATAGGGGACTAATTCCTCAAGGAACAACGCAAGGAAATAGGAGCTTGGAGGGCTTGAAAATTCATTAATTGTTTGCTAGAGTTAGTCAGTCAGGAAGAGAGATAGACTATACACTTACAGGTTGTGCTCAATCTTGAGCAAGCATATGTATCCATCTCTATTCTTTGATTAATGCAATACAGATAGGAAGGAGTTTTGAGTAGTTTCTTTCCCCTAGATAAATATTTTTGCATGTGTGATGTTTCCTTCTGCATGTCTATGATTTGGGTTCTAGATAGTGAATTAATTTCCACAGATCAGTAGAGTAGCTTCGAGCCTTGTGATTAAGTAAATTTCATGAGCAATTTTGAATCTACACGTTAATTTCTACAATATTGACCCATGGTATTAAGAATCCATGGTATTGACCTATGGTATTCATATGGAATATAACCTATTTAGGGGGGGGAATTAAACTAGCCTAGATTCATCTTTGTTTGATTTTATATTTAGATATATAATTAGCATAGAAAATGATGGCATTGAATCCATGTAGTCTGTAAAGGTAAAACATTTTTATCGATATGTTTGTGGTATGCATTTGTATGGATCTATTAGGTGGCCCTATGTTTTTTTGTATGTTTTGTTTCTATATTTGAATGGATGAATACATGATGTGTATACATGTATAGAAGATTCAAAGCTCTACATTCATTTTTTGGTCAGGACCCTTCACCCGACCTCTGGAACTTGCCGCTTATAGTGCTACACCTGCCCTAATGACATTAATTATGTCGTAGATCATAGGGTTTAAGGTTACAACGTCAAGGTTGTTAGTTTGAATCATTAATTTAAAATATGTAGGGTGCTAAGTAGTGGATCAGGGCTAAGAGCTTCGATTGTATATATTAGCAAGAGGCCTAAGATGAGAGAATACATCAAACATCCTCGGAATGGTTTTCCTTCCCTTGGTTGAGATTATCACATGAGTAGTTCAAAAATAAAGATTAAATTGTTATATTGTTCGGGTTTAGTTCAAGGTGATTTAGATGTTTTTAATAAAATATACCCTCCAATTTTACAAAGTTTATTTGTTGTATTGTTGAATTTTCATTCAAGATGATTCAGATGTTTTTAATAAAACTGACTCTACAATTTTATAGAGTTGATTCACTGGAAAGACCAGGAATATGGCAAGAGAATAATATATAATTTCTAAGAGTGGATTTATGCTATCATGTATCCCTA
The DNA here is from genome assembly GCA_031772625.1 of Pinus tabuliformis. Classification (NCBI taxonomy): domain Eukaryota; kingdom Viridiplantae; phylum Streptophyta; class Pinopsida; order Pinales; family Pinaceae; genus Pinus; species Pinus tabuliformis. The sequence continues at coordinate 599,100,852 of CM062808.1, forward strand.
CTTTATCCATTAGAATATGAGTAGTTTTACATTGTTTGATGTGGCTACTAGATGGACAAAATTTGGACACAAATTCCACATTACCCATGTGACTGTGGTGAGTAAAGAGAGAACCGAGGGTTGTATATGCATGTGGCCTACTAGAAATGAACCAAATTACCAATCACACTCCTAGAGGTTATTCAATGATTTAGTAAGGTGTTTTTAAGAAGAGTAGGGTTAAGAAATACCACACAACATACAAAACAATAGTTTATTATTCATTCTAATGACTTCTTTGACAATCAAATTAACATAATATATGTAATATATTCTCTTAATTTATGTGTAATAAGGATTTTGTAGAGATCTTGGATCTAGGATGGTAAGTCTAGAAATAAATAAGCTTAACTATGAAAGTGGGAGAAGGAAGGGAAAGTATTTCATAAAATGTAATCATTACATTTTATCTAATACTTCCCCTTCCTCCTCCCCTCACATTACATTTTATCTAATATTTCTATCTACCTCCATGGAATTTTTACTAGGTTATATTGGGTAAAATAAAATAGTATAATATTACATTTTACATAGTCATTCCCCTCACCTGGTACACTTCTTATTGTAAATTTTCTTCATATTTGACGTTTAAAAGTAAACAAACTCAACTATCAATTAGTAGGAGTGAGGGGAAATATTGAGTAAAATGTAATAATACTATCATTTGCACCAAATGTTGCAAAGGAAACGCCGTAAGGCATAAATTGATAAACAATCGCCACATGGGAATGGGAAAATCTAAATAAGATGCAAAGATGGTTAAAGTTTGGGATCTAGTATTTAGAACAAATCTCGAATAGCAAAGCCTGCATAGAGTGAAAATATGTTCTGATCCATATATATGAAAAAATATATTTGAATAGGTCAAAAAGTTGGATATGAAAAATAAAAATGCATGTACACCAGGTTACACAAAAACCAGAAACTCACTGCATTCAAACTCTTAAGATGGCATCTACATAGATGTCTACTTTCCTCTCAAGCATCAAGGACCTTATAATTCTACAACATGTGGGGATCTACAAAGAAACATACAAAATGATAAAAGAGCATGTATTTGCAAAGATTTCTTGAGTTATTGTATCCAATTCATTCATAGCGTAGCAGCATAGAGGAATTTAGCTAATGCATAGAAGGCGAATAGCCCACTTACGCAACCTTCACATTAGCATTGATGACTTGGCTTTGTAAGTTTCTTCATAACTGCACCATCTCCAAATGAATTCAAACATAGTCTAGTAAAACCTCTAACCTTCAACAAACTTGGGAGTAAAGGCTTTTTCAAATAACAATCATCAAAATCATAATGTTCACGAATCTCAAAATGCTTTTCTATTCACAAAAACAGGGATAAAAAGGAATACATAGCATTGATGGTGGTCTAGTGGCAATTTGAAGCTGTTAGGGTGACGATAACCAGAGTCCCATTTAAAAAAAAAAATCTTCTAATCTAATAGAAATAGAACATTATCATAACACATCAAAACTACAAACCAAATTTTGAAATTTTTTACACACATCACCATTCCATTAAAAATTTGTCCTTACTCACTTCTGTCCACAAGTTAAAGTGAACTTTTAATCTTAAAAAAACTTTTAATTTTAAAACACAATATTTAAGTTTTAAAACACAATATTTAAAGTCATTTACTCTTAATACAATATTTAAAAGGTCCTTAATGTTACGATCACAACTAGACACCCTACTTTTACCACGATGAGGACTCTAGATACACACTTATATTCTTTATGACTATTTATTTAGCTATACCAGCAGGACTAGACACACTACACATAAACTTTGGATAACTAATTTCTGAAGGGCCAATAATGCCAGTGGAACATGGATAACATGTTTGCAGTGTGCACTTGTCCTAATCTTGCACAACAGAAACCTTGCCATGATGAGCGCAAGTCATAAACTGAAAATTTGTCCAAAAAAGATACACTTCGATGTAAAAAATATGCACTGCTAACATTGAAGAGTCACCCATATGAGGATCTGCTAACATTGAACAGACACCCATATGAGAATCAAACTTTATTAATAGGAAACTTTAAGCTTATATCTTGATATCTTACAAGTCTACTTGCACTTGGCATCATGTTTAAGAGAGATCTTAACCATCCAGTCAATCCAAGCTAAAGTGTGCTTCTACAATTTCAACTCTAAGATCCATGGTAGCAGAACAACTCTTTAGATGATTCCATTGTTGCCCAATCTTCTCATCACATATAACATGCTTTAGAGATTTAAGCCCTCCAACTGATTTAGGTAGCTTCCTCAATCGAGAACACTCTCTCATGTCAAGCTCCTCGAGTTCCTTTAGCTGCCCTAATTCCTCAGGAAGTTCTTTCAAGCACTCACATAGAGAAATGTCTATATATTCTAGCTTCCCAAGTTTTCCAATAGATGTTGGAAGCTCTTTCAGACCTAGACATGCATATATTCTTGACATTCTTAAAGAACTGAGCCTCCCAAAATCATCAGGTAACTTTCGAAGAAGGTGACAGTTAGTGATAGACCATTTTTGAACTGAAGACATGTCTCAAATGCCAAGGGGCAACTCCTCCAAATCACAGCAATGATCCATGTTAAAATCTAGCATTATGGGAAGCTTTAGATTCGACTGGATGCCATTGAACCTGGACATATTTCCAAGCCCTTCACATAAGCTCAAAGATACCTTCTCTAAGTTTTGTAAGACTTTACTGTGCTCTTGAAGTGGGGCACAATCAACCTCTCCAAACGAATAGTCTTGAGTTGAGTGAGTGATGATAACAATGGCAAACCCTTCACTATGGCTCTCTTGGACCCATAATTGAATACTATGAGAATTTTCAATTTTCTCATTTTATTTAAAAATGATGGAAGAAAGTAATTACTTGTAGACAAGAGTAAAACCAAAGCCTCCGCCTCATGTAAAATCATCTTACACCATTGATACTCTTCCATTGCTCCTGCATAGGTAAACCACAAATGCCAAGCCCAATTACAAAAATATACATTGTGAGACACTTCACATCTTTTAGCTCTTCTAGATTCATAGTTTGGTGGGTTCTGTAAATAATCACCCTTCATAGTAAATAATAATTTTGATAATGATTGTGTGTATCTGTTATGAGTAAAAATAGTAGATCTTTGGCTGTGATGAGCAAATAGGGATGGATAGAGGAGATGGCTAGCCATGTCAAATCTATTGATGGAAACCATCTTCTAGAAGCTGGTTTGGAGGGGTTTTATGGAGAGTCCAAGAAAGAGATCAATCCAGGTTTCTCTGTAGGGACAAATTTCATCTCCAATAACCAAATCCCAGGACTTGATTTTGCAACTATTCATTCCTATCCTGACATTTGGTAAATCTCTATCTATTTCCTCAAATATATATGCATTCAATTGGATGATGTAGAGTTTGCACTAATTTATTGAACTGTGATTTCAACTTTAAAGGCTTGTTGGATCAGATGAGGAGACCCAGATTTCATTTGTGAAGAGTTGGATAGAGAACCATCTAGAAGATGGAAGCAGAATATTGAAGAAACTAGTTCTGTTTGTAGAGTTTGGGAAATCCTCTAAAGACCCAGGATTCGACATCATTGCAACCAACCAATCTTGAGAGTAGAGATTTAAAATTGTTAGTTTGCTTCAACGACACCACCAAATTTTCACTAAAAGATGCATATTAATATCCATCAATGAGCCAAACCTTTTCTAGTCTATCTTACTTACCCTACAAGAAAAAAATGTCGATGAAGAATAGCATTTCAAAATTCACATCTTCCTCCCTAGAGAAGAGCAATCCCACACCAACATATTTTATCAAGACATACTAAACTCCAATTTTTTGGCACTCTGAGCGGTAATAATTATGAAGTCAACTGAATTTAATTTTGAAGTGGCAGGGCTCTCAGCCTAGAGCTCAAGCATAACTCCATGCTCATTAAACACCGATGTTCTCACCGTAGCTTGGGTAAGTTTGCATGGGCATCTTACAACGTCAATTAAATAATTTGAATTTCCAAATGGAAGTAAACTAGGAACCCATTGAATTTCTCAAGGTGCTTCTCCATCTTTGCCATCCTCCAGTTGAACATTTGGACCTTCTCTTTCAAGTGTTTGTCCTCTTCTCAAGTCTCAACATTGTTGGCTCTTAAGTCTTCCAATCTCTCTCTGTCTGCTTTGCCCATGTTCAGGCCTGCAATGTTCTCTTCATAGTTTTAGCAGTTGAGTCACAGTCAAGGATGCAACTGCTCTGATACGTTATGATCCATAAATGGACTTGCAGCCCACTTACAAACACAGATTCATTGTGGAAGTTGTAAATCTGTTTTCTATCTCAATGTTGGATAGAGGACTCTATATTTAGAGAGGCTATTGGGTCTTTTCCCTCTACATTGTACAAGGATCTCTACTGTTCTTCGTTCTTATGATAGTTCCAAGCCTTGTTCTCTCTGCAACATCTGCTCCAAATTGGTTTGTTTCTCCTCTTTCTGTGTATCCTGCACACAAGTAACCAGATAACAATGTTGTGAATAACAATTATTTAGTTAAGTCATTTTCTCCTTTTACCAATCAGCTCAAGAATGGAGCAGCCCACTCTAAATTATTAATTGGGAAAACAAGGCAATAAGGTTAAAACGTTTATTACTTTTGTGGCAGGGAAGGCATGATATGCTTAAGTAAGTTCCATTAGTTAAAGCTAATATGAGTCGTCTCGAATACAGATAATGCATGTTTTCATCTATCAACTCAAATTTAGTGGAACCAGTGAAAGCATCACCAACATCTATAATGAGATTATTGAAATTGCATCCTTATTAGTTAAGAAATTGCATGAAAATAAAAAACAGAGCATATACACATGTTTTTGTATCAATATATTTGCGCAACAATTCTAATCCACAACCATCATGGACCACTCAAATGATATGTTAAGGATTGCCTTGCTTACTCATAATCCTAATGAGTTTTTTTATCTACAAATTCAAAATCCAATGGCAATGGATAAGAGAGTGATAATAACACTGAACTTATTAAAAAAATATGGATTGTTTCAAGTATCCTGCAAGACTGGTATGCCACGAAGGAAATATGGATTTATCCTAACAAGTCCTCCACCCCAAGACTGAAATATCCTGGTACCTTTACCAAATATTGTTGTATTCCTTTCTTTTATTTACTCCATAATCAACCATCCATTCTCCCAAGAAGGCATTGGAAACTAATGAAAACACCTAACAATCAAATGGAGCGCCCAATAGCCAATGGGCAATTCCCAACAAGTGATTTTATCACCCGGGGAGAGAGAGGGGGGTTGTGTGCAGCCCGTATGACCATGATACTACCTCAAGGTAAGAGAGAAGATGACCAGCAAAATGAATGTGCTATCACTTCTTCCTTTACCTCACCTCTTATGTCCTTATTGTCATAATCTACTACTTTTATTGTTCCCCTTCTTTGAGAAGCTTCCATAGCGTCTAACCTTGTTATGGCTCTCAACATCTCTATATCTCTTCATTAACAGCTCCTCTACGTGGTCTTCCTCAACCTCTCCATACAAAGAATCCCCTTCTATGTGCCCTAATCTACTCTTCCATGTAGCTCTCTCTGCAGTTTAGAATAGTATCTACCCAGTCCCAAAGCTGGCGCTGTTTCTGTACCTTGACAACTTTATCCAACAATCTGCTTGGTTGGAGTTGTCCTCACCACTGGATCAACCCACTATGATGTAATCACTTGATGCAGATGCTTGCAATTACAGAGTTGACAACAAACTACACCGCTAATAATATCCTAGCTTATTTAATATAATGGAACTGCACTTCATGAACTGATTTCCTATTTTCAGCAGAAATAAATTGTAACTACTACACTCAAAAAGGTATCACTACCAAATTTCTGTCAACAATACTTGTATCAGTGTTAAAGGATAGGCTCAATAGCTCTTTCATTCAACACAATACAATTTACATTACAAGCTCAGAAGCTCTATTTCTCATGCTGGTTAAAGCACAGTAATGCTAATCTTACATTTAGCAGGTTTATGGGTTATTGCCTTTGCAATAAAACATCTCAACAGGGATCTAAGAATATCTTTGATAGAATCGAACTCTGTTTCCTCTATATACAGGCTTAAGGCCTTTATATACCTCCACTAGAATGTAATGACAGTCACTGGAGTCCACAGATCTACCAGTTCTGTTATGTATCCTACAAGACTCATATGCCACGAAGGAAATATGGATTTACCCTAACAAGTCCTCCACCCCAAGACTGAAATATCCTGGTGCCTTTACCAAATATTGTTGTATTCCTTTCTTTTCTTTAGTTCATAATCAACCATCCATTATCCCAAGAGGGTGTTGGCAACTAATGAAAACACATAACAATCAAATGGAGCACCCAATAGCCAATGAGAAATGGCCAGCAAGCAATTTGATCACCCAAGGAGAGAGAGGGGGGCTGTGTGCGGCCCGTATGGCCATCGTACTGCCTCAAGGTAAGAGAGAAGATGACCAGGAAAACGAATGTGTTATCACTTCTTCCTTTACCTCACCTCTTATGTCCTCATTATCATAATCTACTACTTTTATTGTTCCCATTATTTGAGAAGATTCCATAGCATCTAACCTTGTTATGTCCCTCAACATCTCTATATCTCTTCATTAATAGCTCCTCTACATGGGATTCCTCAACCTCTCCATACAGAGAATCCCCTTCTACCTGCCCTAATCTACTCTTCCATGTTGTTCTCTCCGCAGTTTAGAACAATGTCTACCCAGTCCCAAAGCTGGCGCTGTTTTTGTACCTTGACAACTTTATCCAACAATTTGCTTGGTTGGAGTTGTCCTCACCACTGGATCAACCCAATATGATGTAATCACTTGATGCAGATGCCCCTGAGGCACTGAATAAATATAGCAATTGAACACTTGCAATTACATAGTGGACAACAAACTACACACCTAGCAATATCCTAGCTTCTTTAATATAATGGAACTGCACTTCATGAACTGATTTCTTATTTTCAGCGGAAATAAATTGTAACTACTACACTCAAAAAGGTAGCACTACCAAATTTATGTCAAAAATACTTGTATCAGTGTTAATGGATAGGCTCAATAGCTCTTTCATTTAACACAATATAGTTTACATTACAAGCTCATTATCTCTATTTCTCATGCTGGTTAAAGCACAATAATGTTAATCTTACATTTACCAGGCTTATGGGTTATTGCCTTTGCAATAAAACACCTCAATAGGGATATAAGAATATATTTGAAAGAATCAAACTTTGTTTCCTCTACATACAGGTTTAAGGCCTTGCTATACCTCCACTAGACTGTAAGGACATTCAATGGAGTCCACATATTGACCAGTTCTGTTCCATAGATCTACCAGTTATGTTATGTATCCTACAATACTGGTATGCCACGAAGGAAATATGGATTTATCCTAACAAGTACTCCACCCCAAGACTGAAATAACCTAGTGCCTTTACCAAATATTTTTGTATTCCTTTATTTTCTTTACTCCATAATCAACCATCCATTTTCCCAAGAAGGCATTGGAAACTAATGAAAACACTTAACAATCAATTGGAGTGCCCAATAGCCAATGGGTAATGCCCAGCAAGTGATTTTATCACCCAACAAAAGAGGGGGCTGTGTGTGGCTCGTATGACCATCATACGACCTCAAGGTAAGAGAGAAAATGACGAGAAAAATGAATGTTCTATCACTTCTTCCTTTACCTCACCTCTTATGTCCTTATTGTCATAATCTACTACTTTAATTGCTCCCCTTCTTTGAGAAGATTCCATAGAATCTAACCTTGTTATGGCTCTCAACATCTCTATAGCTCTTCATTAACAGCTCCTCTGCGTGGTCTTCCTCAACCTCTCCATATATAGAATCCCCTTCTATGTGCCCTAATCTACTCTTCCATGTAGCTCTCTCTACAGTTTAGAATAGTATCTACCCAATCCCAAAGCTGGCGTTGTTTCTGTACCTTGACAACTTTATCTAGCAATCTGCTTGGCTGGATTTGTCCTCACCACTGGATGAACCCACTATCATGTAATCACTTGATGTAGATGCCCCTGAGGCACTGAATAAATCTAGCAGTTGAACGCTTGTAATTACAGAATGGACAAAAAACTGCACTGCTAACAATATCCTAGCTTCTTTAATATAATGGAACTGCACTTCATAAACTAATTTCTTATTTTCAGCAGAAATAAATTATAACTACTACACTAAAAAAGGTATCACTGCCAAATTTTTGTCAACAATACTTGTATCAGTGTTAATGGATAGGCTCAATATCTCCTTTATTCAACACAATAAAGTTTACATTACAAGCTCGGTAGCTCTATTTCTCATGCTGGTTAAAGCACAATAATGCTAATCTTACATTTACCAGGCTTATGGGTTGTTTCCTTTGCAATAAAACACCTCAACAAGGATCTAAGAATATCTTTGATAGAATCAAACTTTGTTTCCTCTACATACATGCTTAAGGCCTTGCTATACCTCCACTAGACTGTAATGATAGTCACTGGAGTCCACAGATCTACCAGTTTTGTTCCACCAGCTCCTCTGAGCTATTACCAAGCTTTACCTTCTTTTTAACAAGGCTTTGCCACCAATCTTCAATTAAACCGCTGAGCTACCAAATGCTACTTCCAAGGGAAATGGTTCCTCCTTTAATAGGCCCTAAGCCTCCTTAAATTCTCCTAATCAAAGTTGACCATTTCAACTAGCTCCAATCCTCACCAATTACCAGTTGCTATGTGGAGTATTCTCAATGGTTTTTTTACCAAAATGAAAACAAATTAAAATGAAATATTTTCGAGTGATGTAGGATTGTCAACTACATAGGAATGCTCTGCATCAACAGTGAAATAGGCATAGTTTTCATTAAAATACAAAAATTGGTTTGAATTGAAGCCACAAACCTGCCTTCCTTCTTTGACAAACCAGTAAAACGTGGAAGCAATGAAGACATAATCTCAGCAGTTAGAGTTCAAAAACTAGTTATGTGGTGACGTAAATCTCAAACACAATAAGATCAAATAACTCACCTATGGAATTGGTACCAACATTTATTTAAACCTCACCAAGTACATGAATTTACACTTTAGCTTTCCAAATATTATGAGAAGAGTTGTTTGATTATTGAGAAGCCAGAAGGTGGCATAATTTGCTAAAGTTTCAAATCCGACTCTAGTTATACACCAACATTGAGAATACAAATGGACTCATCTGTAAACTTGACGCCATTTTTAAGATGGCCAGAAAATGAAGTTGGCAAACATTATTGAAATTCTAAAAATGGTAGTGCCAAAGACTCAAAGTTCTAAAACAACGGACTTCGACTAAAATTTCCATTAGCATGACCAGCGATGAAATACAATATATTTCTTTGACCTACTCGATTACTTGATTCCAGAGCATAATCGACCTCCCAATTGTATCAATTAGCACAAGAGGTATTTGAAACCTTTCGCCCCCATTAAAGATTTAGGTTTAATATGAATCTGTAATAGTGGATATAGCAGAGAAACAAGAGTATTCTAAATATCCAATAGGCTTCTCAAAAAGAAGCCGAAGAATTACAAACTTCCAATTCATCTTTTCTGCAATAAAACCATTCAAGAAAATAAACATATGAAGCAAGGGACCCCACTTGCTGCTTACACCAGAGCAATTTATTTACACGATTATCTACAACCGAAAGCATCAAAAGAAAACAACAATATACAATGTTGGCTTGTTGGGGCCTGACCCAGGTTCATAGTTAATTTAGCTAAACAAAACTCGATACTACTGGCCCTTTCTGCAAAAGTCCGTGGAGCACAGACTGAGGTCTCACTCGAAGTAGTATGAGAGGGTGCTAGAACCATGTTTCCGCACACTGGATATGTCTGATGGGTTCAAGTGGTCCACAGTTCGACCCTGCACGCAAGTCGCTTCGTGCACTTTCCCTTACCTCGCAGCCTAATATACTACCTTCGTGCAGCCCTACTCAAGGGCCGAACATTTTTCTTTTGCGTTATTACCCAAGTCCTTACTGGTATTCCAATGTTAGCTGATTATTTTAGCCTACTTGCTTGCTTTAAGTTATACTTAATAACATAAACCACTCATACAGGTGTGCGTAGTAAATAAATAGTATATTTGCAAATTATAACCAACATGCATTAACTTGAGAACAGATACACAAAATGATAGCAAAATTCTCTTTATTAATTCCTTCCTTGGTTACAGACTCGACTCCGCCTTGCACACTCAACTGCAGGGGTCCGCACACTCAGTTGTGGACTACTAGGCCTCTGTGCACTCAGCTACAGGAGTTTGCGCACTCAGTTGTAGACTACTAGGCCTCTACGCACTTAGTTGTAGAGCCTTCTCCTACTCTACGACTCAAAGACACACTTAGTCACTTAGCCTCTTTCTATCTCTCTACTATTCCATCCATCTAGTTGTCTTCTACACTTAGAGCCTCGCTTTATTTATACAATCCCATGGTCCGCGGTAGGTCTATCCAGCCAACATTATATTACAAACTAGGGTGGACAACCCTGTGACTCTATCATACATTTCATGCTCCGTGCCCGCAATTCGTAGATCTTTACAATAGAACCAAAACATGCCTTGGGGGGGGTTCCATAACCAACAGGCCCCCAGCACAAACATTGTGACTCACCCTGAAGAAACTCTGTCGGTGCAATGATCTTTTCACGAACTCCCTCCAACTGTTTTCGAACTGTGCTTAGGTCAGCATCGCACTGAGCTGTTGCTTGCTGGATCTGCTGCATTCGCTGTTCTGAGACCTCTGTGTCTGAACTGCTTCCATACATCTATACCAGTATCTGTTGCATATGTTTATAGTCCCGCGCCTTTGTTTGGCTCCTTGGAGCATGAAATTGTGCTTCTTCTGGCTAGTCAGATAGTCGGCCCACCCATGTACGACTTCAAGCAGCTGCCATTCACTTTGCCTGGGAAGGGTTCTCCATTTAGTTTTACTAGCTGGAGTGCGCCTCTGTCTGTGACCTCCTTAACCACGTATGGTCCCAGCCAATGCATTATGAACTTTCCCGGGAATTTTTCAAACTTACTGTCATACAGCAGCACTAAATCATTTACCTTGAAGGTGCGCAACTTAATATGGCGATCGTGTCAGGCCTTTTCACATTGCTTTTGTACCTGGTGATGAAAACCAGCCAGGAACTGTTCCTCCTCAAGTTCTTCCAATTGCGCAAACCTTCCTTCCAGAGCTTCACGGTCTGTCATACCTATGAGTGCTGTTATGCGCAGAATAGGTACAATATAATCCATCGGCATGACAGCCTCCATGCCATAAACTAATCGGAAAGGTGCTTGTCCCGTCAGTTTCTTGCATGTTGTCCTATAAGCCCATAGGACTGCAGGTATGCGCATGTCCTAATCATTTCGTTGCACATTTCACACTTTGGTTAGCACAATCTCCAATATTTTTTTGAACGCTTCCATGGTCCCATTGGCTTGTGGGTGATACGGTGTGCTTTTCTGATGATACACCTCGAACTCTTATGTGAGCACACTGATGGTTTCATTCAGGAAATGTGTACCTTGATCATTCATTAAGATTTTTGGACAGCCAAATTGGGTCAACGCATGTTCAAACAAAAACTTCGTAGTCGTAGCGGCCGTGCAGTCTTGTACTGGCTGCGCTTCTGCCCAGCACATCAGGTACTCCATTGTGGTGATGATGTAGTTCGCGCCCGTTTTTCCCTAGGATTTGATAGGTCCCACAAAGTCTATTGCCCACTTTTTGAAGGGCTACAACGTCATTGTGGATTTAAAGGCATTCTGTCCCTTCACAATGGTTTACCGGTCCTTTGACATATATCACATGCCTTATAGTGTGCCTTTGAATCCTGATGAAGGGTTGGCCACCACAACCCTGCGTGTTGAATCTTTTGTGTTGTTGCTCATCCTGCCTAGTGTCCTCTTGCAGCGCCCCCATGTGCTTCCATGAGGATTTGACTTCGTTCAAATTCAGGTACATACCTTCGCAATATCTCATCATTTCCCATTTTGTATAGGTGCCCCACGATGACAGAAAGATCCACCATGTGCACCACCCATTCCTTCTTCTGTTGAACGGAGTACTCCTTCAGCGCAGTCCCTGTTGTCAGAAATTGGCCATCCGCGATGTGCACAGCAAAGAGCTGTGCGTAAGGTAATCCTTCCTCCAAACTAGTAGGTTCTTTGCCTGTCTCAATACGCGGCGAGTTATCTAGCCCTGCATTCAGTCATCCAGGCTTTACCACGACCTCAAAGTCATATTCTTGGAATAATAAGAGCCACCTATAGATGCGAGCCCCCAAACACAGGCTTATTGACCAAGTATTTTAGCGCGGAATGGTCTGTATACATCTTGAAATGTCCTCCCAGTAAATAGTGCCAGTATTTTTGGAGCATGTACACCATAGCCAACCCCTCGCGTTTGGTTATGGAATAGTTATTTTCTGCTTTAGACAACCTGCGACTCGCGAATGCGATAGGGTGATCCAATCCCTCTGCGCCCTCTTGTGTTAATACCACTCCCAATGCTATACATGATGCATCAACATGGGCATGAAACTCCACATCCCATTTTGGGAGGACCAGGATGGGCGCGAAGGCCAATTTCTCTTTTAGTACATCTAAGCTCTTCATGCAATCATCATTCCAGCAGAACATGATATCCTTTTTCAACAGCTTCTTCATTGGCGCGGTGATCTAGGCATAAATTTTGATGAACTTCCTATAGTACCCTGTATGTCTCAGGGTAGCGCGTAGTTGTTTAACACTTCACGGTGCTTCCAAATTCAGAATCACTGCAATCTTTGCGGGGTCCACCATCAGTCGCTATTTGCAGATCACATGTCCCAACAGGTTCCCAAAGGGAACGAGGAATGTGCACTTCTTAAGGTTCAGCGCAATCTAGTGTCATTGGCAAGTATCCAGCATCAAGTGTAAGCTTGCTACATGGTGCTTAACCAATCCAAAGACAGTCCAATCATCCAAATAGACCTCCAGGAACTTGTGGATGTATTCTTTGAATGCGACAATAGCTATGCGTGAAAATATGGTTGGCGCATTCTTCAACTCAAACAGCATAACAGTGTATTGAAAGCAGCCCCATTCTGTTGCGAAGGTCGTCTTGCTCCTGTCTTCCAGCGCGATTTTGATCTGGTGGTACCCCAAGAACCCGTCCATGAAAGAGTATGCTTCTTGTCCGCCAAAATTTTCTAATACTTCATCTGTGAACGGGGTCGAGAATGGGTCGTGCACATAGGCATCATTCAATTTCCTGAGGTCCACACATATTCTTATCTCACCCTTCTTCCTCTTTTCCTGTACTACCATAGGGCTTACCTAGTTGGATTCTTCCATCGGCTCAATAATTTTGGCCACGGGCATTTTGTCTAGTTTTATGAGAACTTTTTCCTGTACTTCATATTGAAGTGTTAAGGCCTCTGCTTAACCGGCTTCACGTCGGGTTTTAGTGTGATCTTCATCCCTAAATTGCCAACTATCCCCTTTAGTTCTGTGATCTTAGTCGGGAATAAGTCTTGGTACTCGCGGAGTAACTCAGCGACCTTATCCACCGTGGAATCATTCCAATAGTCACCGAGCGTTGCATACTTTGGTTCAGCCTCCATGCCAATGTTTACTTCATTTGTTTTTACCTGTGTGGTGATGTCATGATCTTCAATCAATGGTCCTTGAACCTCGCAATAGCCTTCCATTTCTGGAATGTTGATTTTTCATGGATCTTCAACATCCTCCTCAACTTTTACATTGTAACATTCTAGCGCGCAGCTCAGCTGGGTTGCCCATTCTAGCTGTAGCACTTCCATTGGATCTTGAGGTATTTTGAAGATAGCTTCTTTTAATTCTTGCAGCACATCATCAACAACATCCCACCAACAATCCTCAAACGTGAAGGTTAATAGGAATCCCTCGCGCAAGATATCCCATTCGCTCATGCCATGGCGGAGCTTCATCTCAGTATACCAATTCATGGGTATGATATCCAGGTATGACAAAACAAGTGCACCCACTCAGGTTGTGGCTCTTCCCCGTAGACCTTGGTCCATTTCGCGAGGTGTGCACATGGATCATCACGTCCATCATACTTGTCTGTTACTCTCATCTGAGGCATCCCAAACCGCATGCGCATCATCCTTCTACATTTGCGCCAGTCTTCAAAACTTCTTTGATGCGTACCCCACCATCTTGCGGGCGTAACACGCAGTTCCCATTTCAGAGCATCGAAACACTGTTGTTCGGGTATTTCTCTTTCAAATTTGTTCAAGAAATCATCCACCTCGCTCAACCCATCATACGTAGGCAAATCTCTTACCTTTGTTGTCACGTAGCGCAGTGACCTTGTCATCATGTTACAATTGAGCGTGGTTACCTCGTGTAATTGGTTCTGCCACCGTTCTATTTCTTCATCCGAATCTGAGGTGCAGGAGCTTTCGTTCTCCCACGAAATCCTACCATCCACTGCTGGATTCACCCAATCCTACTCCCGAGCGGTTATCTTGTAGATACAGTCTAGATCGTCATCACTGTTATTGTCACGCACTGGCTCTGTGTAGCGCGATCCTTCTGCAGGGTCCAAAGGTACCACTACGTGCAGTGACTTTTTCTCGAAAATCATCTTGCGCTTCTTTAGATTTATCACTCCATTCATGTCAGTGGCCCAATCTATTCTCAGTAGTGTGGGATAGGGATTGTTGTCACCAATAATCTCTATTACCTCAGAATCTGCAAGCGCGCTTGCACCTTCGATATCCACAACGATTCCCTGCAATCTTCCCATGGATAGGATATTTTGCTAGATCACCATTAGCAAATTGAATAGGAGACCATTGCAACGCGGGCCTGCCCATGTGCTCCCATGTCTACTTTGGAAAGATGTTCACGTCCAATCCTAGATCCAAAATCACTTGATCCATTTCATATTCCCCAATCTGCGCAGTCAATCTCATCTCCCTTCCTATTCGCGTTGTATACTTTCCTAGCTTCCGGACTACGCGCAGTTCTCCTGGCATGGTCTGAACACATCTAGTGATGAGTTCTTGTAGTCCCTTCACAGCTTTACTATCATGCAACAGCTTCATGCATGCCTCCAAAAAGGTAGTGAGCATTGATGGGTCCATTTCTGGTTCCAGTTTTTCTTTACTACCTAAAGTGGAGGCCTCTACGAAGCTCTTCTTATCTTCCATGAATGTCTCCTTAGCGCGCTCCAAATCAAATTCTGGTTCCTTCGTTGGAGCTTTGCGAACCCAGGCACTCTCTTTGGGCTGCTTCCCTTTGTCATCTCCTGTCATAATACCACTTCAGAGCACGATACTTACATTCAGGTCTTCCTCGCGCGACTCGGACCTCATCATTTGTAGGTTCTGAGTCGGAGGAGGTTAGAGTGCTCCTTTATCACGCAACCTCACTATCAACGTGGGACAATCCTCTGTCTCATGATCAAACTGGGTACAATATAAACATGATGGTCTCATCAGATTTGTACAATCGCGGGCATAATGCCCTAGCCCTCTGCAATTGTAACAAATCAATTGTCCACACCCCCTTCCTGGTCCCATTCCACCTCCATCGTGTCCACACCCCTGAAATCCAGTGCGTGTCATTCCTGCATTTTGATCAAGGGCCCATGTTTCGGTCTAAACCTTGTAGGTAGGAGTTCGGTCCATCATCAATTCATAACTTCTACAAGTGTGCTCAACATGGCCTACTGACCTGCAGAAGTTTCAGAACAACTGCTGGGAACTATGCGTATAATTTTGTAATAGATGGCAATTATCTATAGCATGCTTTCCTCCTATGTGACAAATCATGCACCATAATGCAGGTGCTACGCTTGGTCCTACTTGTGCCTCTAGTCTCAATGGCATCGGTCCTCCTGCCACCAGGTAGTTCGCGAATACTAGACAATGGTCCTTGTCATGTCCCTGGCCTTTGCATTTTACGCACCATACGTCCTTGCACACTTCTAGGTGAGTCATCCTGTCTTGTTTCAAACTTTACATCTCAAGGCACAAATTTTTCAACTGCGCATGGATCTATTGGACTCCCATGTTAGGATGTTGTATCGAGGTCTCATGCAATTTCATTGCAATTTCCAAGGCCTCGGCCTGAGTGGATAGCTTCTACTGTGACAACACTTTCCTTAGATGTGGCATTAGTGAAGCTACAGACCATGCACGGTGTTGCCCATTCGTAAGGGTCATGTTGGTTTTACCAATCATACACTTCGGTCTCTGATCTAGTTCCTAGGGGGTCTCGCCTGGAAGCATCGTGATTTCCTTAAATCCAATAATCGACCGTGTCTCTGATTCTGGCCTGCTAAATTCCCTATTTAGCGTAGGTTGGATATCCACGATCCCTGCGTTTGGATTGTCATTGGAATGCTTAATGTACCACATCAGTGCGTGATCCTGCAAGGTGTTGACCAGCATTGCCTTCTTTATGTTGTCATCCATGACTCCCTGTGCTATACAACCTTTACCACGGACCAAAACTGGTCCGGATCTTTGTTCCCCAACACTTTGAATACTGGCAACTTTATCGCGCTTGCCATATTGAACTGTGGTGCTGGCAGAGGTGGTGTGGGTGAAGATGGGGGTGAAGATGGCGAAACTGGTGGTGGTGTAGGTGGGGCTGGTATGTGTAGAATTCGTTGCTTTATCAGACTGATCCTGCTTTTTGGTGAGACTTTTGTAAGCTCTTCCTCGCTTTCCCGTGGAGGTGAAATCAAGGAGCTAGACTCTAATTCTACGCTACCTTCATTTCTGTAGATCCTCCCACTTTGCGTAGCCCCAAACATCAATTTATTCGCATAACCCGCTTTTCACACAGTAGCATTTTAATCCAAGTGTTCAAAGATTTAACGTACTTACCTCACGTCCTTTGAGGAAGCTTCGTTCCACCTCGCTATAGTTGACTGAAGTATCTACTGTGAACTCAGTGATAAACCCTCCTATAACTCGATTGAGCCAATGGTCCACAATGCGCACGATCCTATCTTCCGATGCTTCTAGTCTGCGCACCAACTCTGGAGTCCACACAATAGGTTTGTCGAGCCTACACTTTCCTTGATTGTCTACTAGCTTCATGATCCACTCGTAACACTCAGAGGGGAAGGATGCAAAAAAAAATTCGTGGATTTCTGTATATAAATAGCAATCTAACCACTCTGCCTTTAATAACTGTCGATTCTTATTTTCTTGCGTCGCGAACTAGTGAATATTTTTGTCCAACCACTCTTCAATTCCTTTCTTTGTCGAATTCCAGTGATACGACATCAGACATCTCTTATGTAGATCCCGGTCCTGACAACTGAACCATTTGTTGGCTTGTTGGGGACTAACCCAGGTTCAAAGTTAAGTTAGCCAAACAAATCCTGGTACTATTGGCCCTTTCGGCAACAGTCCGTGGAGCGCGGACTGAGGTCTCACCCGAAGTAGTATGGTAGGGTGCTAGAACCAGGTTTCTGCACCCTAGAGATGTCTAATGGGTTCAAGTGGTCTGCAGTTCAACCCTACGCGCAAGTCGCTCCACACACTTTCCCTTACCTTGCAGCCTGATATACTGCCTTTGCACAGCCCTACTCGAGGGCCGAACGTTGCACTTCTGCATTTTTACCGAAGTCCTTACTGGTATTCCAATGTTAATTGATTATTTTATCCTACTTGCTTGCTTTAAGTTATACTTAACAACATAAACCACTCATACAGGTGCGTACAGTAAATAAACAATGTATTTACAAATTATAACCAACATGCATTAACTTGAGAACAAATACACAAAATGATAACAAACTTCTCTTTATTAATTCCTTCCTCGGTTACAGACTCGACTCCGCCCTGTGCACTTAGCTGCAAGGGTCCGCGCACTCAACTACGGACTACTAGTTCTCTATGCACTCAGCTGCAGAGCCTTCTCCTACTCTACGACCCAAAGACACACTTAGTCACTTAGCCTCTTCCTATCGCTCTACTATTCCATCCATCTAGTTGTCTTCTACACTTAGAGCCTTGCTTTATTTATACAATCCCATGGTCTGCAGACCATGGGTAGGTCTATCTAGCTGAAATTATATTACAAAACTAGGGAGGACAACCCTGTGACTCTATCATACATTTCGCACTCCGCACCCACAATTCGCGGATCTTTACAATAGAATGGGTCAAAACTTGAGCTTTGAGCCCCAAAACATGCCTTGGGGGGGATTCCATGCCCAACATATAATGATCATGAAGTTCACGAGCACCCATATGGACTTTCAATGTTTTCTTCTTCGACTTCCCCATGGCTTCTGAAGAAGAAATAACCAACAACAAACCCCAAGATCACAGCTATAAAAACCATCCATTGAAAGACATTTCTGCCAACATGAGAAAATATCCCAGCCCTGCATTCAGACCAAAAACAGCCAATTCCATGACACTAAATCCAAGTGCTCTAGGGTTTATTTCAATCAGAAGAGCAATGAGGTCCGAGGTAGCTTTACCACGCGAAATCCCCTTGAAACGAGACCGCAGATTGACAATATACTCATGAAATACAAAAAAAAGAAATACAACAACAAGGGTAAGCAAGTAACCAAGCCATGATTGAGTCTTTCAGCCGTCGAACAATAGGGTCACCTGTCTCCCCCAGTAAAATGTCATGTGCATCATCTTGGAGGTATCGAGTTCGAATTTGGATGAAACTCTTTTCCACAATTTCACTGCCAATGCCCCTAACAAATCCGATTCAGGGCCTGGTCCTCGAAATTGAAATAGATACAACACAGACCATTTCAATGGGGTATATTCTTCTCCAACTCATCCAAGACTGCCCTCCCTCCAGCATGTATACATAAATTCTCAAATGCAAGCTTGAAATTAGGAATGTACGACTTGATGTTCATCTTCAGAAGTTTTCTTCCACACCAAAAAGCACTGGTGACCCAAATCATACAAGAAGACAGAGCGTTCCCTCTCGGATGAGCTTCCCTAATATCTTTGTTGCCATGTTTTGGTTCATTTGAATTGATGTTAAACGATTAAATTTGTTTACACCGTTGGATCCATCGCCTATCTGTTATCAACTCTTTCATTTATGCCTCTATAACTTCCCCACTCCAATCGACGATAACTTCCCCCGGTCCTCGTGGTGCAAATGCTTGATCCTCCTGGTACAAATGCTCTACACTAGTAACACGGTTGTCCCTGTTTACCTCTCCCCATTCGCTACCCAAAACCATCCCTGTTTACCACTTCGTTTTCGCTACGCAAAAACATGAGTATGACCACGGGTTCACATATCCCGACCATAGAGGACCACAAAGGGTATGAAACCCACGATTCCTTTCAGTACCCTGGTTTTGATAAAATATATTATGAAACTCCCATTGGAAAATATTCAAGTTACAACATGAATGGTTTTGATGTCGATGATGGTGGTTTTGGTGTTGAAGTTTATGCCTATGATGGTAGACGAACCGAGCCATATGGTGCCTGTGGCACAGTCACAGATTCGAGTATAGGTGCCCATCAAAACCTCTCTCATCATTTGATGATTATGGGAATTTGACAAAGATCACGAAGGCTGTTCCAAAGGCTGAAATGAAGGATGGAGGAAATGTTGTGCAAAAATTTAGGGTGAAGATACTTTCAGATTTGGGTTCTCAGACTAACATGGATGTGCTTTGCGAGGTCATATTCCTGCACTCATTTTGTTTTTTAAATTTTCATTTGCCTATCTTGACCAGAGAGGGTATGAAACTTACGATTTCTTTCAACACTCATGTTTTGATCAGAACTATTATGAAATCCTCGTTGAAAAATATCTTGGTTACGGTTGGAGCGGTTTTGTTTTTTGAAATTTTCGTTAACTAGTGAATTTTGTTGATCATAACTATTATGAAATCCTCGTCTCAGATGAACTTCCCTAATATCTTTGTTTTCATGTTGTGGTTCGTTTGATTTGATGTTAGACAATTAAATTTGCTTACACTGTTGGATCCACTGCCTATCTATTATCAACTCTTTCATTTATGCCTATATAACTTCCCCACTCCAATCAACGGTAACTTAACCCAGTCCTCTTGGTGCAAATGCTTGGTCCTCCTGGTAAAAATGCTCTACACTAGTAACACCACTATCCTTTTTTACCTCTCCCCTTCCGCTACCCAAAACCATCCCTATTTACCACTCCACTTTCGCTACCCAAAACCCTAAGTATGAACAAGGGTTCACGTATCCTGACCATAAAGGACCATAGAGGGTATGAAACCCATGATTCGTTTTAGTACCCTAGTTTTGCTCAGAAATATTATGAAACTCTCATTGGAAAATATTCAAGTTACGACATGAATGGTTTTGATGTTGGTGATGGTGGTTTTGGCGTTGAAGTTTATGCCTATGATGGCAGACAAACCGAGCAATATGGTGTCCGTGGAACAGTTACAGATTCAAGTATAGGTGCCCATCAAAACCCCTATCATCGTTTGATGATTATGGTAATTTGACAAAGATCATGAAGGATGTTACAAAGGATGAAACGATGGATGGAGGAAATGTTGTGCAAAAATTTAGGGTGAAGATACTTTTAGATTCGGGTTCTCAGACTAACATGGATGTGATTGGCGAGGTCATATTCCTACACTCATTTTGTTTTTTAAATTTTCATTTGCCTATCTTGACCACAGAGGGTATGAAACTTGCGATTTCTTTCAGTATCCGTGTTTTGATCAAAACTATTATGAAATCCTCGTTGAAAAATATCTTGGTTATGGTTGGAGCGGTTTTGTTTTTGAAATTTTCATTAACTAGTGAATTTTGTTGATCAAAACTATTATGAAATCCTCGTTGGAAAAGATCTTGGTTACGGTTGGAGCGGTTTTGTTTTTGAAATTTTCGTTAACTAGTGAATTTTGTTAGGGGTTAACATATATTTGTAAATATGGGGACCTTAAGGAACATGCAACAATTGATGTTGTGCCAATTGATTGCAGAATATACTATGAGGCCCGCCCGGAAGGTGGACAATGATTATCTAAGTTTATTTTCTACTCTAAATTTATCTCATTCTGCCTTTAAGCTATTTGTCTTGGCAATATTCTCATTGGAAACCATATGGTCATCCTCTTAGGTGAACTGTTTATAAATTTGAGTGGTTGGTCTCATTGTCTAATTTGGCAGGGTTTTGATTAGAACTATTATGAAATCCTTGTTGGAAAAGATCTTGGTTATGGTTGGAGCGGTTTTGTTTTTGAAATTTCCATTAACTATTGAGTCTTGTTAAGGGTTAACATATATTTGGAAAGATGGGGACCTTAAGTCACATGCAGCCATTGATGTTGCGCCAATTGATTGCAGAAGATACCATGAGACCCGCTCGGAAGGTGGATGATGATCATCTAAGTTTATTTTCTTTCTATTTTCCCTCAGCCATTGGAATGGATGGAATAAACATTTGAAATATTTCCATTCGTGTCTTTTTCTTCATCTATCTGAAGATGTATAATTTTGAACTTGGACATTAATTTCTTCGATAGGGTACGTTTGTATCAATATTCCATATGCTCTTGGAGGATTCATCATTTAATTGGAAGATAACTTCTGTTTTTGGGAACCTTTGTTACACATGTTGTATATTGTATTAGGTTTTGGGCATAATCAAGGTGGGCTTTATCTAGTTTTTAGTTCGTTTGGTTCAAGTATCATGCAAAACTGGTATGCCACGAAGGAAATATGGATTTATCCTAACAAGTCCTCCACCCCAAGACTGAAATATCCTAGTACCTTTACCAAATATTTTTGTATTCCCTTCTTTTCTTTACTTCATAATCAACCATCCATTCTCCCAAGAAGGCATTGGCAACTAATGAAAACACCTAACAATCAAATGGAGCGCCCAATAGCCAATGGGCAATGCCCAGCAAGCGATTTTATCACCCAGGGAGAGAGAGGGGGGCTGTGTGCGGCCCGTATGACTGTCGTACGGCCTCAAGGTAAGAGAGAAGATGACCAGCAAAACAAATGTGCTATCACTTCTTCCTTTACCTCACCTCTTATGTCCTCATTGTCATAATCTACTACTGTTATTGTTCCCCTTCTTTGAGAAGCTTCCATAGCGTCTAACCTTCTTGTTATGGCTCTCAACATCTCTATATCTCTTCATTAACAACTCCTCTATGTGGTCTTCCTCAACCTCTCCATATAGAGAATCCCCTTCTATGTGCCCTAATCTACTCTTCCATGTAGCTCTCTCTGCAGTTTAGAATAGTATCTACCCAGTTCCAAAGCTAGCGTTGTTTCTGTACCTTGACAACTTTATCCAACAATCTTCTTGGTTGGAGTTGTCCTCACCACTGGATCAACCCACTATGATGTAATCACTTGATGCAGATGCCCCTGAGGCACTGAATAAATCTAGCAATTGAACGCTTGCAATTACAGAGTGGACAACAAACTACACTGCTAACAATATCCTAGCTTCTTTAATATAATGGAACTGCACTTCATGAACTGATTTCTTATTTTCAGCATAAATAAATTGTAACTACTACACTCAAAAAGGTATCACTGCCAAATTTCTGTCAACAATACTTGTATCAGTGTTAATGGATAGGCTCAATATCTCTTTCATTCAACACAATATAGTTTACATTACAAGCTCGGTAGCTCTATTTCTCATGCTCGTTAAAGCACAATATTGCTAATCTTACATTTACCAGGATTATGAGTTGTTTCCTTTGCAATAAAACACCTCAATGGGGATCTAAGAATATCTTTGATAGAATCGAACTCTGTTTCCTCTACATACAAGCTTAAGGCCTTGCTATACCTCCACTAGACTGTAATGACAGTCACTGGAGTCCACAGATCTACCAGTTCTGTTCCACCAGCTCCTCTGAGCTATTACCAAGCTCTACTTGCTTTTTAACAAGGCTTTGCCGCCAATATTCAATTAAACCACTGAGCTACCAAATGCTACTTCCAAGGGAAATGGTTCCTCCTTTAATAGGCCCTAAGCCTCCTTAAAGTCTCCTAATCAAAGTTGACCATTTCAACTAGCTCCACTTCTCACCAATTACCAGTTGTTATGTGGAGTATTCTCAATGGTTTTTTTACCAAAATGAAAACAAATTAAAATGAAATATTTTTGAGTGATGTAAGATTGTCAACTGCATAGGAATGCTCTGCATCAACAATGAAATAGGCATAGTTTTCATTAAAATACAAAACTTGGTTTGAATCGAAGCCACAAACCTGTCTTCCTTCTTTGACAAATCAGTAAAACGTGGAAGCAATGAAGACATAATCTCAACAGTTAGAGTTCAAAAACTAGTTATGTGGTGATGTAAATCTCAAACACAATAAGATCAAATAACTCACCTATGGAATCGGTACCAACATTTATTCAAACCTCACCAAGTACATGAATTTACACTTTAGCTTTCCAAATATTATGAGAAGATTTGTTTGATTATTGAGAAGCTAGAAGGTGGCATAATTTGCCCAAGTTTCAAATTCGACTCTAGTTATACACCAACATTGAGAATACAAATGGACTCATCTATAAACTTGATGCTATTTTTAAGATGGTCAGAAAATGAAGTTGGCAAACATTATTGAAATTGTAAAAATGGTAGTGCCAAAGAATCAAAGTTCTAAGTCAACGAACTTTGACTAAAATTTCCATTAGCATGACCAGTGATGAAATACGATATATTTCTTTGACCTACTCGATTACTTGATTCCAGAGCATAATCCACCTCCCAATTGTATCAATTAGCACAAAGAGGTATTTTAAACCTTTCGCCCCCATTAAAGATCCAGGTTTAATATGAATTTGTAATAGTGGATACAACAGAGAAACAAGAGTATTCCAAATATCCAATAGGCTCCTAAAAAAACCCAAAGAATTACAAGCTTCATTCATCTTTTCTGCAATAAAACCATTCAAGAAAATAAACATATGAAGCAAGGGACCTCCCTTGCTGCTTACACCAAAACAATTTATTTACACGATTATCTGCAACTCAAAGCATCAAAAGAAAACAACAATATACAATGATCATGAAGTTCATAAGCACCCACATGGACTTTCAGTGTTTTCTTCTTTGACTTCCCCATGGCTTCTGAAGAAGAAATACCCAACAACAAACCCCAAGATCACAACTATTAAAACCCCCCATTGAAAAACATCGCTGCCAACATGAGCAAATATCCAAGCCCTACATTCAAACCAAAAACGACCGATTCCATGACCCTAAATGCAAGTGCTCTAGGGTTTCTTCCAATTAGAGGAGCAGTGAGGTCCGAGGCAGCTTTACCACTTGAAATCCCCTTGAAATGAGACCACAAATTGACAATATACTCATGAAGTACAGAACAAAGAAATACAACAACAAGGGTAAGCGAGTAACCAAGCCATGATTGAGTCTTCCAACCGTCGTACAACAGGCTCACCTGTCTTCCCTAGTAAAACATCATGTGCATAATCTTGGAGGCCTCAAGTTCGAATCCAAATGAAACACTTTTCCACAATTTCGCTGGAAATGCCCCTAACAGATCCGATTCAGGGCCTGGTCCTCAATATTGAAATAGATTTAAAGCAGACCATTCCGATGGGGTATATTCTTCTCCAACTCGTCCAAGACTGCCCTCCCTCCAGCATGTATACATAAATGCTAAAATGCAAGCTTGAAATCAGGAATGTACGGCTTGATATTCATCTTCAAAAGTTTTTTTCCACACCAAAAACTGTTGCTGACCCAAATCAAACAAGAAGACAGAGATACAAAAATTTGAGAACCCAAATCAGAAAATAGGAAGCAGATACAAAATTTGCAAACTCGAATGAGAAAATGGGATTGGGCTCCAAAAATCTGAGAATCCAAACCAAAAATGGTTTGAATACCACCACCCACTTCGATATACCCATAAAATTTGCCTGTGTCGCCTCAGACCTCATGGCGAGTGACTCTGTTGCAATGTTTCTTGGGCAAGCGACTCTGTTGTCGAGTGTTAGATGTTGCTACTCATAACAGACGGGCTTATCCTGTGCACAACCGTCTCAAAGTCGGGGAGCCACAACCATGCCAGAAAATGTCAATTGCCTACGTATAATCGCCTGGTACCTTCGGAGCGCAATTTTCTTAACTGATTAGAATGTTCTTCACCGATGATCTAATGGTCGACGATTATTTAATCGTCTAACAATCCATCTAACGGCCCACGTTGAGACACAATGGCATAAAGGGGAGTTCATTTCAGAGGGGAACGCCTTACGGCGTATATACATTTTAATTATTATTTCCCCCGCCCGTGGCCACATCTTATTAGGTAGGGGTGATACTAAATATTGAGTAGCATCTAATACTATAATATTATAATTTATCCAAGATACTCAACTCTACTATAATATTATAATTTATCCAAGATACCCAACTATACTATAATATTATAATTTATCCAAGATACTCAACTATAAAATTAGTAGGGGTGAGGAGAAACATTGAGTAAAATGTAATAATATTACATTTTAATTAATATTTCCCCCATCCGTGGCCACATTTTATTGGGTGGGGGTGATAATAAATATTGAGAAACATATAATACAGTAATATTTTAATTTATCCAAGATTTCCCTGATCCACTTTTTATTATTTTTTTTATATATATTTGAGATTCATAAGTAAACTTAACTCTAAGCAAACATTTGACCCAAGTATGGAAGAGATGTTATAATCTTTAACATTTTGGCTAGATAACAATAAAATAAAAAACATAAAATTAATAATTATATTATATTTATAATTATAAATCATTATAATTAATAATTAAACAAGACTAGATCCATCTTAAGTCCATATTTATCAAGGGATCAAATTTCTTGAGATACAAATCTCTTTTAAAATGAAAAGAGATTTGATCTATTTGATTATTTGGTAAATCCAAAATTAAAATAGATCTAAACTAGATTCTTAAATATAATTTAAATTAATCTTTATTATTTTATTTTATTTAATCCCATATATTATAATTTTTTTAATATTAAATTATAAATATTTATAATAATTTATTTTATAATTATATTTATATGTTTTTTAATTTTAAATTTAGGGTCATAATGTGATTACCGAAGTGTGTTGAGAATTCTCTCCAATTTCAAGCTGTCACCCGGTTCACTTGAATTCTGGCAGATACACATGTTGAATGATCCACCATTGAACACCTAGATTTGATCCTACGCTCTTATCGCTGGAAAGAATGTTAAGGGGTAACTAACCCCCCATCAGCCGGTCGTTCGCATTCTTTGGCTTGCTTTAATTTTTAGAACGGACACTTATTTATGGAGTCATTTATTGAGGTGGAGAAATTGTCGGGACGATCAAAAGTGGTCGGAATATGGGCAAAAAAATTTTCAAAAAATCTTTTAGAGGCAGTATTTGAATCGTGTTTTTGATTGTGGAAATAGATTCAGCACCATCAAAAACATCTTACTTATGGTTATAAAAACTGTGTTTCCTCTAGAACTTCATTATTAGCTGTCCTAATCGATCATAATTTCCGACATATTTTATTATGGTTGCATGCGAAAGAGTTCTCTTTCCGACATATTTTATTATGGTTGCATGCGAAAGAGTTTTCTTTCCGACATATTTTATTATGGAAGAAATTATATGTAATGCATGAATATCTTAATAGTTGTTTTATTAACTCTAAACCCTAGGGCAGTAATCAATAAATCCGATACTTCCAGTTTTTTTTTTCTCGAATAGTCTCGATTATTCAGAAATTCTGGAGCATGATTTCTTGGGACAGAAATATAATCTTTCTTACTCCCCGTTGCCTTTATTTTTTTTGTAATACCTAATACAATATTCTAATTCAAAGTAGAGTTTAGTTCAATATAAAATAGCTAATAACTATTTATTTTGTCATATTTCTTTTATGTGATTATCACTTCAAGGTTTTTAAATTTGTGATATGGATCACTTAAACTTAAATTCAGTTATAATTTAGTTTAATATAAAAGTAATTTTTATTAAAAGTATATGGCTATAAGTTTTTGCTTAGTGCCATACCTACACCTTATGTTATTAATAAGGGAACCATATACAATAAACCTAATCTAAACCATCAAATTCATATGCTCATCTGTCATCTAGTAATTATCATTTCGTTGTCCTCTTTAAAACAAAACTTTTATTTTAATTTAGCTACATTTGATGCCCACTTAAAATATTAGTGTTTTGTCAAATTTCTCCTAATAAAAAAGTTCTTGAGTAAGAACTTCATAACATTTCCTAAATTGCAAGCGTCAACCAATCTGGTGGTTTGCACTCAACAACTTCTCATTATTTAGTAGTTTTAAAGTTGAGTAAAATTTGTTGATTAAAGTCACCATAATGGTGCTTTTTCAAATTACACATTACTCACGTCCATCTTCAAAAAGTCAATATTAGTGTAATAGATTTTTTTGTTTAGGGTATAATTTAGGTTTTTTATTCCACATTTTAGCATTTTTAAAAAGAAAAAAAAAATTAAAAAAATTGTTGGAATGTTATCCAAATGTATGTTGTTAACTTGGTAAATTGATTCAAGTTTATAAAATGTAAAATCTTATACAAACTAGCCATATTTCAAATTTAGGTTAAACATCTATGAATTCCAAATCCACCAAATCCATATTAGTTTATGTGAAGTTTTCTCCTTTTTTTTTTCACAATGAGAAATCCTATCATAAATTAATAGTTGAATAGTCATCATTTGCTACTAGAATAGTCATCATTGGTTGCTATCCAACTAATGCATGTTGAGCCATCATCAAAATTTGTATTTAAAAGAAAATTCTTAAAATGAAATATATTAATATAAATTTCAAATAATTAACAATTTATTATCTAAATATTTAAAATTTACAAACAAATGCAACATAACTCATAACCAAAATTTACACTTAAAAAAAACTCATAAAATAAAGTATATTAATAAAGACTTCAAATAATTAACAATTTGTTATTTAAATCTTTAAAATTTAAAAATTACATAACTTATAAAATTAAATATAACTTTTTTTTCTAATCTCTTATAATCTCCCATTTTACCAAATTTACATTTAGGTAAGCTTGCTCCAGAAACACATAATTTTAAATAATCATGTCGTTCACCATAAATAAAATGCTTCACCCGAATTATAATTTCTGCCAAACATTCTAGAATATAAGAAAAACATTGTATTTAAATATTCTAAACTTTTTAATTTTTATATTTCAATTTCTACTTTCCTTTGAATTTAGTGTATATTTCAAAGTAAATATTTTTTTTGAATCAAGATTAGTGGGATGAACCAAATGGGCACATCCATGCTCGTAAACAATTCGGTATAGAAACAAATGCTCACATGCATGGGAAGCAACTGGATAAAGCTAATGCTTACTACCGCATCTTTATTTTGCTTTAAATATCAAGTAAATAGAACAATCACCATCAGAATGTAAAATATGTAAAAACTTTTTTTTTTTCACTCCACTAAATCCTCATAAATGATCGCGCTGTAGACCGTTTTTGGTTAAAACTCTTTAACTTTGCTAAACACGCCGCGCTTGAGCACAACTATGCAAAGAGTACAAATGTAGCATTGATGGTTGGTTGAGTTAATTAATATTAATATTTTTGTTTTTTAATGTAGTTGTTTATAATGAGATTTTTTGGAAGTTTTTCCGGTGGGTTTTTCTGGTCAAAATCCCCCAGCAATTTATTGGAATCACAAGTTTGATAGCTAGTTTCTGCACAATCAAAGTGTCCCAGGAGTTTTTCAGGATGCTGAATCCAAATATGCAGTTATAAAACCATTTTAAATAATAAAAATCAAGATTTAACCTCAATTTTTTCCGCGGATTCCGTCACCGGAATCTCCAAAAAGTCGCATTATAGACAACTCCTTTTTTAATAGTTTGACGAGTTAGATTTAATTTTTCATATAAATAAATGAAATTAGTTAATATATAAATAAATAAAGTTAATTAACATGTATATTTTTCAAAGATATTTGATTATTTAAATTTAAAAAATAATAGATGTTTGTATAATTTTATTTAATTAAATAAAATATAAATTTTAAAAATAATAGATGTTTGTACAATCTTGTTTAGTTAAATAAATTAGCAATTGCCTTAAAAAGTGTAGAGAGAGGTTCCTAAAATTGTTAAAAATTGTTAAATTGGAAAAGTTGTACTTTGTTTTGAAATAATAATTGTATAAGATTTGGGTTGTTTAGTGTATTTTTGTTAAGTTAGTAATATACAATAAAATAATAATCAAAATATTGAGATGTTGAAAGTTGATTGAGATATAATTTATCACTTACTTTACCAATGAAAAATTTAAAACTATTGTGAAGAAATATTGATTTTCTAGAATGAGCAATTTCTACAAAGAGGAAACAATAGGTAAATATTACTTTTGTGTCATTTTGGGTTTTTTTTCTTTTTTCTTTTTGTGTGTAGATGTCTGATATGGTGGCATTCAAAATGTATGTTGTATTCTTTATTCTCATTTTATATTTTCTATTATTGGTGATTATCTCATTTAGGAAATTATCTATAATTGTTGTAAATCAAGACAATCTATAACTAGCATTTGCACCAGATGCTGCAAAGGAAACGTTGTAAGTATTTCCAATGACATTTGCATATTTGTTAGGATTTTACACAAGTTTGTGCCAAAGCAATTTCCAAGGCTTATGACAACCGTTTTGTATCTTACTAACACACTTGGATTTCAATTCATAAAAATCTAACTTCTTGATTTGAGATAATCATCAAAACTTAGTTGGTTTGCATGGAATCTAGTCTTCAGCAAATACAAATATTGGTAGATAAGAGGGCATATGACCTATCCTTGTTAATGGGAGGATACTCAAATATACAACCATGTCCGTTGTGACCCTTATGGATCTTTCTTTTGTTTTCTTCTGTGTATATAGTCTTCAGCAAATATAGATATTGATAGATAAGAGGGCATATGACCTATCCTTGTTAATGGGAGGATACTCAAATATACAGCCATGTCCGTTGTGACCCTTATGGATCTTTCTTTTGTTTTCTTCTGTGTATATAGTCTTCAGCAAACACAGATATTGGTAGATAAGAGGGCATATGACCTATCCTTGCTAATGGGAGGATACTCAAATATACAGCCATGTCCGTTGTGACCCTTATGGATCTTCCTTTTGTTTTCTTCTATGTATATAATCGACACTCTCATGGAGAATTTTGAATTGTATTGAGTAAAAATTTTAAGGTGCACTTATTTCAAGACCTGGGAGATGAAGGGGAGTTTTGAACTCGAGCATCTGCAACTACTGTTAGTTATAGAACGACGGTTTGAGTATTATGAAATATATGAGAAAATAAATTGCACTGAATAATGAATTTGGTTTTACAGGGCAATTAAATACTCATTCTATCCATAATAAAATGGGCCTCAGTTAAAATCTTAGCAAAGGACTCATACAGAGGACTCTGAGTCCCCATCACAGCCCACCTCTCCATGAAATCCATGGACCATTCACAGTTTCGCATAAGAAAAACCCCTGCATTGATTCCCAACCAACTCCTTTTCTTATAAACATTTTGCTCCCATCCATGGACTATTAAATTGTAGTCCTTGTACTTGTCCAATGGGTGCTCAAATTCCATGTCCGTGATCACAGCATCTGAGTCCATCCACCATATCCACTCAGCTTCAGGGTGAGCCACCATGGCTGCCCTAATCAAAGGAATTTTGGCCCAGAACGTGAACATTTTCTGATTAAGGAGGATTTGGTTTTACAGGGCGATTAAATACTCATTCTATCCATAATAAACTGGGCCTCTCTCTAGTATCTTTATGGAGTTATTTATGCTAAATAGTAGCTAAAATCTAATCTAAAATGAATAGATGCCATCGTTTACTACTACAGAGAGGAATTTTATGAATCGAAATGAATTGGACTATAAATCTATTAATCGAATTGGACTAACAGCTACAGATTGATGCTGAGGCCTCCGAAATCCATAAATCCTGAGCACCTGATCATCTGCAAAATCCAGAGATCTCTCCATACCATTCCAACAATCTTATGCCTTGTATATGGGGTTATGGTTCCCACTACAGGGTTGACACCTAGTGAAGTGAGTCACAAATGGCCTCCTCTCTAAAAGCCCAGCCCAAATTTCCTTCAAATAATGCTCTCGCTTCTCTGCATACAGTCTGGCACTTTTCTCAGCATATCTGCGCCTCAGCTCTGGATGTTTGGCATCCATGGCATCATATATCTTACATTCTCAAAATTCCCAACAATGTCCAACCAATAAAACTGAAAAAAATAGTCATTCTCAATATAAATCATGCTGGTCCATTTCTTCTTCTCTTTGATCATAAGATAAATAAGTGCAGACTTGTCATCAGATTTAGTTAGAGCTCTGTCAGGCAGCACATCAGTTAAAATCTTAGCAAAGGACTCATACAGAGGACTCTGAGGCCCCATCACAGCCCACCTCTCCATGAAATCCATGGACCATTCACAGTTTCGCATAAGAAAAACCCC
The DNA here is from genome assembly GCA_031772625.1 of Pinus tabuliformis. NCBI lineage: Eukaryota > Viridiplantae > Streptophyta > Pinopsida > Pinales > Pinaceae > Pinus > Pinus tabuliformis. The sequence goes on from CM062808.1 coordinate 599,132,544, forward strand.
TGCATTGATATCCAACCAGCTCCTTTTCTTATAAACATTTTGCTCCCATCCATGGACTATTAAATTGTAGTCCTTGTACTTGTCCAATGGGTGCTCAAATTCCATGTCTTTGATCACAGCATCAAAGTCTATCCACCATATTGCCCTAATCAAAGGAATTTTGGCCCAGAACGTGAACTATTTCTGATTAATGAGGATTTGGTTTTACAGGGTGATTAAATACTCATTCTATCCATAATAAAATGGGCCTCTCTCTAGTATCTTTATGGAGTTATTTATGCTAAAAAGTAGCTAAAATCTAATCTAAAATGAATAGATGCCATAGTTTACTACTACAGAGAGGAATTTTATGAATCGAAATGAATTGGACTATAAATCTATTAATCGAATTGAATCGGACTAACAGCTACAGATTGATGTTGAGGCCTCCGAAATCCATAAATCCTGAGCACCTTATCAACTGCAAAATCTAGAGATCTCTCCATACCATTCCAACAATCTTCTGTGTTGTATATCGGGTTATGGTTCCCACTGTAGGGCTGACACCTAGTGAAGTGATACAAAAATGGCTTCCTCTCTAAAATACCAACCCAAATTTCCTTCAAATAACCCTCTCGCTTCTCTGCATATAGTCTGGCACTTTTCTCAGCATATTTGCGCCTCAGCTTTGGATGTTTGGCATCCATGGCATCATATATCTTACTTACATTCTCAAAATTCCCAACAATGTCCAACCAATAATACTGAAAAAAATAGCCATTCTCAATATAAATCATGCTGGTCCATTTCTTCTTCTCTTTGATCATAAGATAAATAAGTGCAGACTGGTCATCAGATTCAGTTAGAGCTCTGTCAGGCAGCACATTAGTTAAAATCTTAGCAAAGGACTCATATAGAGGACTCTGAGGGCCCATCATAGCGCAACTCTCCATGAAATCCATGGACCATTCATAGTTTCGCATAAGAAAAACCCTTGCATCGATTCCCAACAAGCTCCTTTTCTTATAAACATTTTTCTCCCATCCATGGACTATTAAATTGTAGTCCTTGTACTTGTCCAATGGGTGCTCAAATTCCATGTCTGTGCTCACAACATCTGAGTCCATCCACCATATCCACTCAGCTTCAGGGTGAGCCACCATGGCTGCCCTAATCAAAGGAATTTTGGCCCAGAAAGTGAACATTTTCTGATTAAGGAGGATTGTGTTGTAAAACATGTCCAAGCCATGGATTCTGCAGTAATCCTGCTTGTTCTTGAAGCACCTCAGAAGCAGATGATCCCCAATTGGGTTCTTGCAGGGATAAGGCTGTGAGCCTGTCAATACCAAGATACGAGGCCTCCCTCCTTCTGTATAGTTCTTTATATGAGGATGGGCCTGCAACCATTTTTGTCTCTTGAGGTCCCAGTTTTTTACAGTGCTCCCCACAGTGTAACTAAAGTCAGAATCAGCATAGAAATTATCAGAACTTTCCTCCCACTCATCCATTGATCGATACAAGGATTCCTCTTCTTTCTCATTCATTTCATGTTCATTGCTCTGAAACCCCGCGCAAAAGCTACTCCGGTGGCTCAGCAAAATAAGAGAACCTAGGTCGCACTGTTGAAGGGAGGAGCGAAACAGAGGGCAACTACGGTTCAACCCCCAGCCCCTCCGCTTCGCTAACCCTGGAATAACCAGCGACATATATTAAGTTTCAAGGGTTCGCTGCAACTGTTATTTTTTAGTTATAACTATATTTTTTATTAACGGTGTCAAATAGTTTAATCGTCTAACATCAGATCGGATGGATCATAGTAAGACAGGTAAGACAAGAGGGGAATTGATTTCAGAGGGAACACCTTACGGCGTAATTACTCTACATCAAGTTGAACTCGGCGCAAAAGATGAAAAATTAGAAGAATCCTACTATTGTTGTATATTGGTTCCTTCAATAATAGCTTTTGGATGACATTGTTTGCTTGAAGAGATATTTTCTTAATGTACCATAACCAATTGACATAGGTTCTATCATAGTGCATAGCATTCTACATATGCATTTGTGGAGTAACTCAGAAACAGTGCCCCATCTCCATAGAGTTTCATAGTTTTTCTATACATATCAAACAGTGGTGGTGCCATATGCACACTTTTGTTATAAATTAGAAATGAGATACTCTTGTCACCTACAATATAGGATGTGGTAGCTATTCAAAGGATAATTCTTATATTGCCAACAATGGAAACTTTTATAATTTTATATCATCTAATAGACCCTCATGCATGGAGCTTTTGTATGAACTCTCTAGTATCATATTCACCTAATGTTTTACACTACCAACAAAATAATTTGCCACTTAAACAGTAAGTGGAAGAAATTTCCACTCATAAGCAAAGAAAACCTTATTGTTTACAATTATGAATAGGCAACACTGACGGGCATCATTTGGAAATCATCTACCAAGGTTTGATCTTTTCATCATTATTTAATAGTAACCCCAAAAAAATAACCTCGACCAAAAAAAAATAATTAAATATTTTTAGTATTAGACCAAAATAATCTAGCCTAGCCCATAACCCATTTTTTTTTAATCCAAATTAATTACTTTTGAAAGATCCTTACTAGGAATCAAAGAGTGCTTTTTAGTGGAGTTGGGATTTGAAAAACATTTAATTCATTAGCAATATAATTAATATTATAATAATAATTTTTACAATTTGTAAAAACGAAGTATCTCATTATAAACATTTTTCCTTCCAATTTTTTCCCAATACAATAAAATATTAAGCTATAGAAAAAATTATATATTATTATAAAAACATGTGAGTAAACATGCGTTGTTCCATGTGAACTGCAAGGTTTCACCAATGTTAGTGTCCCCCATTAAATGAACAATAACCTACGTTGATGGCTTGACCTTCACGTTCACTTCCCCATCGTCACATCGTAAGCCATGTTTGACTTGATCCTCTTGTGGCTTGTCCTTCACTTGCTTCCCCACTCTTACATTACAGATTTCACAGATCGTACTGTGTCGATTATCCATTGACACAAGATTCTTATTTTTTCCCCTTTATGATGATTATGCTTGTGCTCATGATTTAGGCTATTAATTTTCTCCATAGGTCTTAGGATTGAGACTTGAAAACATCTTTTTATTTACCTCTTATTCTTGTTTTTTTCCTTATTCAAAGACTTAAATTATGATGTGAAGTAACTGATGGAAAATATATTATTTACCTAAGTATCAAATATTAAAAAAAAAATTGAATTATTTTCATCAAAATCTTAAGAATAAGAGATCACTACACCTATTTAAAATCATGCACGAATATAACAACAATGTTTAGAAATAATGACATAAAATATGAGGCAGTTATCCATATTGAAAATTTTATTTTTGCAATGTTAATTATAAATTACATTGATCAATGCTATGTCAAAGTTTTTTTATCAACACTTAATCAAATGATTGATTTAATCAATATTGTGAATCTGTGAGCTTGTTATGTTGTTGGTACATACAACAACAACCATTAAACTTTCTAAATGTGGTACATAATGTGTCTGGTAGCTCTTTGAGAAATGAGAATTTTGGGCTTGTGGAAAAAGGAAAAAACAGTTGAAAATATTAAAAAAAAAATATTATTTATATTTTTCAAATTTTAATTTATGGTGTAATCATGGTGGTTATCTAGAGTTTTGATATCACTTTGATGGGTAGACAAGAAAACCATACAAAAATATAATAGATAAAATTGTTATTGTATAAATCAAATTAAGTCAATTAACTAATAAAAAATGAAGAATCAAATTTATTGATCAAACTGGGCAGCTCTCAGGTGAGATACTGCACATGGAGACTACCATTGGAAGTATGCTATGTGTACATTCACACAAAGGCATGTTACATATAAACCAGTACATAAATAGGGTGGTTTGAACCACTCCCTAAATAATAGGATCTTAGACCTAATCATAGTGTCTCAATCCTATCTTACAACAACAAACAACCAAATGTAGAAAAGACTAACTTTCTCCATTAATTCTAACACTCCCCCTTAATGGAGAAAGGGGTGCTTGAAAAAATAGTATACGCTTGCTGGTCTAGTCTCAGCTAGGCTTACACTAGTATCTAAAAAACTTGGTAACTGAGCTTTCATTTTTGTCTTCTTTCTTGAGAGTCCATGCTTGTTCAGTCATTTGTGAAGTTTCATCTTCACTTTTCTTGCCTAAGGTAGTGATGGAGCTTCTCCTCCTTTTTACGTTTTCTACCTCAAATGTGGAACGCTTGAACTCTTATCCTCCTCTTTCTTGATCTCGATTGTAGGCTAACATTCAATGTTGCATGTTCTTGGGACTTTTCAATTGTTTCTTCTTGAATGCCAATATCTACACACTTAAAAGCAATGTTAGATTCATAAACAGGACTATATTGGCTCTTGTCTTCCTGCTCCTTCAAGACAACTTTTATTTCTCCATCTCTCCCTTCTGACATAGTTTGTTGATTCATGCCTTCAACCTATTTACTCAATTTTGTTGCTGCAAACATGTTGTCCTTCATTTGATTTTTATATGGAGATAGGCTTTTCTTCTCACTGAACAAAAACTCATTAATAAGATGCTTTTCATGCATCAGATTGATCCAATCGTCATGTGATACATAGTTCTCATCAAATTTGACTTCATAGGTCTCTGCATCAAGGAGGCTTTCTTCATAAAAAATTTCAGATTATACAATAATGGTTGTATCTTCATCATCACATGTTTTAATGTCAATTACAGGCACACATTCATCACCCATCATTGCATCTTCAATGTTGACATGTTCAGTTTCACAATTAGTTATGGGATTGAAAATACAATCATCATTTTCAAGAGCAATACCTTCATCATCTTTGCCCTCATTCAAACTATACATCATTTCTAAAATATCCAACAAAACTTTTGCTTTTTGAATCTTACCATATTCATGTAGTATGTTGAACATGACGTTTTCATCCAATGCAGATGTTATAATACGTAATGTTGATGCATCTCCATTATCATAGTTTAAACTGATAGCATTTTCAACATAATTCAATAAATTTACCTTTCATAATGTTGTTTTCATTTCAGTTGCCCAAATTTCATAATTCGTACCTGGAAAATAAGGTAGATCTGGCATTAACCTCTTAATGATTTCATCAAATTCTAAATCTGCATCATGGTCCTTGACTTGATCAGCTATAAGTCCATCAGCATTGACTGTAACTCTTCACCAAATTCAGCAAAACAATATATTACATCTGTCCCTTGATTCTTTCTCCTTAATTTTCTTTGAAACTCTTTCAGTCTACATTGTTGACCCAATTCTCCTTCTAATTTTTTCCACAACTATATATGTTACTATACACTTTCCAATAGTACTCACTCCAACAACGCTCAGGCTCCAGCCACGCAAGGATGGGCCACCAGGTTGATCGAACAATGAGGGATCCAAACAACACTTTGTCCCACGCACAAGTCAAATGGAAATTCCCAATTCATAAATGATGTCGATATTTACACAAACCAATAGCAACATCAGTTGAACATAGTGTTCACATGATCCACGCACAAATTCAAAGAGGCCACACATGCACAACTTATTTCAAGAGCCAGGCAAATACATTGAGCTCAGCAATCTGTCTACAACGGTATCTCAGCACTACGGTGACTTCAAAACAATCAACCTCCTCATGGCCTCTCAGCAGGAATCAACCATAACACAACCTCTGAGCAGTAATTCAACTTTCACAATCGATCTCTTTATGTAGAAAATCAGCCTCATTCATCCTCTTCAACGACAAATCGGCCTCAATCGAACAACAATGACTACAAAGGAAAAAAAACGAACCTTTTTTGCTTGAACACAATCCTCACTATGCTTACCCACGGAGATATATATCTATATCTAAGACAAAAATGTCATGGGGCATAGTTTCTACTCCATGAGGGTTTCTCAACAAAATTCATCCTCTCCATAGCGTTGAAGCACTTCGACTATACACAGACCAATGATATTGAACTATACAGAATCACTTCCTTGGGTGGTCCACTCTTCCAGAGTCGCACGAATCCACATGAAGTCTTATCTGCTCTTCAGAGGTTACGAACAACTGCTAAAAACTATTTAAAAGATCACTATGGTTTCCATTGATAATGACGCAAGTGTGTTGCCCGATCTAAATAAATTTCCAAAGCGCTTGGACCTTTACATCGATTTTTGCACGGGGATACAACGACCGTCTCCTCTCTGTTTTTTTTTTTGTTAATGAGTAATGCCTCTGCAGCAATTCAGCCGCTGCTCACAACTTTCTTTCAATGTAGAAAAGGTGACTTACCTCATGATAAGCTCATAACACGACCTCAGCAGCAACAGATCTCACACATCACGCCACCAAGTCAACTGATACCTCAAAGCAATATGCCTCGCCAGATCATGTATGAACAAAAATGATATCTGGAAATCTGGAATTGGTCAAGCACAACAGGATTCTCCAAGATCCAATCAGCAATCCGCATGCAAATCTCTAGACAACGCCCTGCTCAACCCTCTTATGCATCGTTGACTTCCCCGATCTGCCTCCCCACACACTCACGCATACAGGCACATTCTTAACTCCGAAGCTCTGATACCATGATAAAAAATAAAGAATCAAATTTATTGATCAAACTGGGCAGCTCTCAGCCACTGGTAGAACGCTCTGTGTACATTCACACAAAGGTCAGTGACATATAAACTAGCACATAAATAGGGTGGTTTGAACCACTCCCTAAATAATAAGATCTTAGACTTAATAAGAGGGTTTCAAAATAAATCATTAAATAAACTCAAAATTAATAATAATTATGTTAGTAGACTTTTATATTTTTTAATAGGATTTTTAGAATTATCGAGAATTATTAGGTGCATGGTAGTAATTTAAATTCCATAGAATAATGTATAATATTATTAATAGTATGTAGAAATAAAAAGTTGAGATTTACCTCCAAAATAGTTGTGCTTTTTTGTTTCCTTTCAATTAAATTGATTGATTAAAGAAAATGTCATATTGACAAGTGTTATGGTTTTTTGGGACATATGGTATTGATAATCCATGTTATTGTAACAAAGACTATGTCATCTACAAAAAAATTCACACTAATTGTTGCATAAATGTGATGCGTAGACTAAGGTGTAAAGAGGTGAGGTCAATCTTAAAATGCATGTTCATATGGTGCATATATGTTGGTGTAAAATGTGAGGTCATATGGTGCACACATGTCACTCGTAAACCAAAAAGGTAGAAGAAAATATGAGATGAATTGATTCGAAAGAAACAGGTAGAGTAAAAAGGTAGAAGAAAATTTGAGATGAATTGATTCAAAATAAACATGTAGACTAAAAAGGTAAAATAAATTATGAGATGAACTCATTTAAAAGAAAGGCCTATTAACCTAACTAAAAATATTAATTTTATTATTATTAGCCTAAAAATATTATTTTTATTATTATCAAATTATTAATTTCTATTATTGACTTTATACATAAAATGTATATAAATGAGTTGAAATCAGATGTAGAACAGAAAGTAAGGTTGGCCTAATGAAAAGGTCAATAATAACATCTTTTAGATTACAAAAGAGAGTGAAGCTAAAATAGCATGTTTAGTAAAAGACCACATTTAATGAAATAAAAAGGCAACGTTTAGTAAAAATACCATATTTCATAATAGCATGAAAAAATAGCATTTATTAGGTACATTTTGAGGGCTTCGACAAACAAAAATACTCAACAAAAGGTATTATAGGTTGCACTTTCTTTCATAAAAAACAGAATTAGAAAATATATCCAGGGGTTCTTCTTTTCTCTCATACAAGCAAAAAACTTGTGTACAACACCCAACGAATTTTCAAGGCCCAAACTTCTAACATTAACTTTGTAAAATCTAGTAATCCAAAATCAATATTTTCTATCATATACTTAAAAGTTGACTTTTTTTTAGAATACAATGTACAAATTTTACTTTAACAAATACACAAAATCTATGCAAGTTCTAGTCCTCTGCCATTGTGGAGTTCCATAATGATATTCTTGGCATAAAAATGTGAGGTCGGCCATAAAATGTGATGTCATATGGTGCACAGATCAACCTAAAATGTGAGGTCATATGGTGCACAAATGGCTAATTTATTATTATTATTATTATTAAGAAAAAAATGGTAACTAATTTTATCATAAATTTATTGTAAATTGTAAAAATAAAAAATAAATGAGCACACACTAAAATAAATGGCGTCCTCTCACATGTCAACCTCTTATTACCCTTCAACATGCGTTCAAATTGACTAATCTTTCCAAGTTTCATGAGAATCCCTTAATTGTAATTGAACAAAGCAAGCTTCATAGTCCCTTCCTCTTAAATATAAAATATAGATACCTAGGGAAACAACAACATCTCAGCCAAGATAAAAAGCTCAACAATCCCACAATACCTTACTCTTATTCATGGACAAATTTCAACCTTATTTTTTATATTCAAATATTCAATCAAAATGTGTATATGAAATATATAAATACATGCCAAAGTGTTAAGACCTCCGTTTGCGGGTGCGAAGGGCGTCGGGCGGGCGATCGTGACGGGCGCGCGGGCGCACGACGGGCGCGTGCCGAACGAGCTTGCGACGATAGTGCGACAAAACTTACGACAAGAATGCGACGATAGTGTGACGAAAGGCGAACACATGCAAAAACGACTAAGTATGAAAACGACATTTATATGCGTTGGAGGTATAACTTAAGCAGCCACAAGCCGACTTAAGAAGATGCGTTGTGGGCATAAGTTATGAACATATGGGGGTCGGCCATGAGGCTACACACCCCTTCACAAACCTACGTGAGGATGGGTATAAATACATGGACGTGGAGCTCATTTTGACAAGGCACATTCGCTTGAAGACTCTCGCATAAAGACAAGGATAAAAAGTGCGAAGTCTTAGAAGAATATGCGCACATCTCATGCGCATAAGGATTAAGGACTTTGTAAAGTTTGTCTTATGTGAACAGGGGACAAGGGTGCATGGGTTAAGGAAGTTCTAGCGTGCAGTTTTATGCAGGATTTGGTAGGAAGGTTGAGTGGCTTGGGTGAGCACTCCTTCTTATGCAAAGGTGCAGAAAATGATGTATAAGGTTGTTCTATGCCTGTTGTAAAATTATTCTAAGTGTTGGCTTGAAGTTTGTCAAGCACACTTGTATTGTAAAATTGAAGAAGCTGTTATAATATACTGTTGGGCAGACTTTCTGGGAGTTGCCCCTCCCGTTGTACTTGATTATTGCAATTGTTGTTCTCGGTTAATTGTACATGAATGATGAATAAGAATGGTCTTCATTAAAGTATAAAGGATATTGCTTTTACTCGGTTGCAAAATATAAGTTAAGTATGTTTATGTTGGAAAAAGGCGTAGTCCATAAACGTTAGTATTGTTAAAAAGAAAGCGTTCGGTGGTGCCGCACCTCGCTACAAGCGGTTGGAAGATCACCGCAGGTGTAGGGGCGTGACAGTTGGTATCAGAGCTCGGTCAGAGCTGGTGACAGGTGAAGCAGGTGCAGATAAGGTTATGGAGAACAGTCTGGGTTTCGTAGACTTGATGGTTTATGGCAAGGCCATTCAAGCTCTAGTAGACACGGGTGTTACACATAACTTTATGACAACACAGTTAGCAAAAGAGGCTGGGCTGACATCTACTATGGAGATCAAGACAGTGGACTCTAGAGCTAAGGTGGCAGGTTTGGTACACGATGTACCTGTGCAGATGAAAGAATGGAGAGGTCAGTTGGACTTCATAGCGATGGAAATGAATGACTTCGATATGATACTTGGACGAGATTTCTTCTGTGATAAAGGACTTCTTCAACTCGGTCAGGCAATGGAGCAAGGTGAGGTTGCATATCGTGCTAACAAAGAAGAGGAAGCCGTGGTAGATGAAGATGCTGCAGACTTGACCATGATGGAGGATGAACTTGAAGCTGATCAAGTTGAACCAGGATCGTGCAGTTTGTCAACATGGATGAATGAGGACACTCACATGGAGGAGTCTCATGATGATGAAGTAAGTATTGATACTTGTGTTTCATTTGGGCATTTGGGAGATGGACTATATGCAGGGAAGGGCAAAGTCAGTTTACCGAGGCAAGAGAGCATCTTACCATGGATGACTATGATGGAACCTTGTATGAAGGAGCAAGGATTGTCAACCGTTGCAGAACTTGTTGAGGTTGCTTGTTACCTTGTGATGGAATGTGCAAAGGCCCGAGACAAGGGAGGAACTTGATGATCATTATGGAGGATTGGGTCATGCCTTAGCCACATGGAGAATTGGCTAAGTGCCCGGCATGACTCATGGACAGATTGAGGAGGGCACACACTTATGATGTTTTGGGTGGACTTCTCATGGCCGAGACCAAGAGACAGTCTTGATGGACACTTTGGTGGAGGAGCTATGGTGAAGGGACTCATGACATGATGATGATGGGATGGTTGAGTGACCGAGTTCACTAAACCGAAGGTTGAAGACATGGAGACATGAAGCATGGCAATCTTATGCAAGGACATTGTGTGGAAGCACTTGTAGAGATGTCAAAGGACATCCAATGAGGAGTGCCAAGGCAGGAATGTTATGCAGATGGACTTGCTAGTGTGACATGGAGACTTACTACTTATGGAAGAGTTGTGCACCTTGGTACAACAAAGCTATGAACTTGGATGGACTTGTGAGCAGCTAGGGAGCATTCCTACTACATGGGGAGCTAAGGCATATTGTATGCTTGCTAAGGTGTTGATTGGGGATGGCTTATGGAGCTCATGAGGACATGAGATTGTTGTGACTTTTAGAGACTTCATGTATGGTGGACTTAGAGGATTTGATGCATTGAGGAGCTGAGGTCAGGTGACTTTGATGCAATATGGGATGCATACTTCCAAAGTACATGTATGGGCATGGCTTGGAAGAGTGACTTGATGTAGAGGATCGTTATGAGACACTTTGAGGTGATGAAGTTGCAACAATGATGGTGATGATGCTTTAATGATACACTTGAGCATGAACTATTTTCTACACATGGGAGCTGATTTGATCGAGGATCATGGACATCACATGGATAGATGAGACAAGGACATACTTGTTTCTATGGAGACTTGTGGATGGCACATTGCAGATGATGGAGAGGACTTCATGGACCTGAATGGGGCACATCAAGAGTTGGTTTGATGAGATGATCTCTTCATATGGGGGAGACACACACATGGGCAACATGTTGCAGATGAGATGAGGACTACTTCATGGACCTGAGCATGGCTTACACTTATATGGAGATGGATTCTTGATCGAGTTGAGGATGTGACAAAATGTTTTGAGAAACAACTAATGATGGCATGAGGATGTTCACTCTCATGGTTTGAGCGTGCAGTTGGACCGGCCACCCGACTAGTTCAAGACATGAGGACATGCAGTGAGCAGAGATGTGTTGGCATCATGTTGGAGTATCATGGCAGCAGTTCACATGAGGACACATGATGAGGACAAGAGGTCAGTGAATCATGGATTGAGATGACATCTGGTATATGACATATTGTTGAGATGAAATGTTGGCACATAGTTGAGGTGTGTTAACATATCATGGGCAGTTTTGCACATGGTGATGATGACATTGACACATTGTTGCGGTAAACATGTAGCTTGGGTTGGAGGGACTGAACCTTCCATGATGAAGAGCAGCATGGTGAGATTGTGGCAAAGTGGGCAATGATCATGGACATCCGAAATGAGAAATGGTGGAGACAGTTGCTCTACATATGTTGCAGTGATGTTTGCTTTATGTGGAGGAGTCAACATCATGGATGATAATATGTTGTCGAGGACGACAACGATTTCAGGTGGAGGAGAATGTTAAGACCTCCGGTTGCGGGTGCGACGGGCGCCAGGTGGGCGATCGTGCACGGGCGTGGGCGGGCGCGCGCGCGACGGGCGCATGCCGAACGAGCTTGCGACGATAGTGCGACAAAACTTACGACAAGAATGCGACGATAGTGTGACAAAAGGCGAGCACATGCAAAAACGACTAAGTATGAAAACGACATTTATATGCGTGGGAGGTATAACTTAAGCAGCCACAAGCCGACTTAAGAAGATGCGTTGTGGGCATAAGTTATGAACATATGGGGGTCGGCCATGAGGCTACACACCCCTTCACAAACCTACGTGAGGATGGGTATAAATACATGGACGTGGAGCTCATTTTGACAAGGCACATTCGCTTGAAGACTCTCACATAAAGACAAGGGTAAAAAGTGCGAAGTCTTAGAAGAATATGCGCACATCTCATGCGCATAAGGATTAAGGACTTTGTAAAGTTTGTCTTATGTGAACAGTGGACAAGGGTGCATGGGTTAAGGAAGTTCTAGCATGCAGTTTTATGCAGGATTTGGTAGGAAGGTTGAGTGGCTCGGGTGAGCACTCCTTCTTATGCAAAGGTGCAGAAAATGATGTATAAGGCTGTTCTATGCCTGTTGTAAAATTATTCTAAGTGTTGGCTTGAAGTTTGTCAAGCACACTTGTATTGTAAAATTGAAGAAGCTGTTATAATATACTGTTGGGCAGACTCTCTGGGAGTTGCCCCTCCCGTTGTACTTGATTATTGCAATTGTTGTTCTCGGTTAATTGTACATGAATGATGAATAAGAATGGTCTTCATTAAAGTATAAAGGATATTGCTTTTACTCGGTTGCAAAATATAAGTTAAGTATGTTTATGTTGGAAAAAGGCGTAGTCCATAAACGTTAGTATTGTTAAAAAGAAAGCGTTCGGTGGTGCCGCACCTCACTACAAGCGGTTGGAAAATCACCGCAGGTGTAGGGGCGTGACACAAAGTCTCTAAATATTCAGTATTAATAAATACTTTAATAAATTAGCCTAAATCTTTAATTTATATAACTCCACTTTTTTAAAAAATATTCAATCTTAATAAGTATTGTAATAAATTAAGTTAAATCTTTAATGTATATAACTATTATTTTAAAAAATATTTTGAAACAATAATCCATTATTATTATTTTATAGTTTCAAATAAATAATATTTTCATTAAAATTTAATTTATTTTTAAAAATATAATTTATTCAAAAATATTAACACACTCACTATTTAAAACTTTTTATTATAATTTTTAAGCTTTCCTATAAAAACCACTTCAAAAACTGAAAAACCACCTCAAGTCAAAATAAATCAATTCTCGTACAAATATAAAACAATTTAAATGTATGAATCATATAAGATGCATTTATTTTCTAATTTGCTATAGATTAGATACAAAATGCTTAAAATTAAGTTAAAGTTGAAATTACTTGCTCAGCGTTAGGCTAAACATTTTTTTTTTTTTTCAATACGAAAGAAGCGCGGAGCGCGGCATAGCTGTACATAATTTTTTTCAGAATATTCAACATATTCAGGTCATGAAACTGGAACCCAAGTGAAGAAATGATCATAAAACTCTCCCAACAAACCGGACTATAATACATCATTGACGGGTTTAGTCTAAACATTTAGCGTCTTCGTTCAAAGACACGACGAGATTCCTCTTTTGTTATAAGTAGAATTTGGCGGATTTTAATGGAAAGTTTTATTTTCAACCTATTGCATAGTAAATGCGGCTTGACATGGATCGATATAAAACGATATAACACATTGTTATTTTTTTTTTCTCATCACCATGCGACGTGTTATATCTTGTTATATTGTCCCATGTCAAACCGCATTTACTATGTAGGGTTAGAAATAAAACTTTCCATCTTTAATCCACCTTCCAGAGAATCAGGGTGTAGCGTGAATGTGAAATAAAAATATTGGAGACCTCGAATGTGAGGTGCACAGTAGGGTGTACTGTGAATGTGAAATAAGTATTGGAGACCTCGTCACCGTCAAATGTTTGGTGTACAGATGTCACGCGTAGGATCGTTGAAGTGTACAGATGTCACCAGTAGGTTGAAAAAGCAAACGACAATCATTTAAAAGAAGGCCTGTAGGCCTAACTAAATATAAAAAAAATTGAATGTGTTTATCTATTAATTTACTTTAAAATAATAAAGTTGTTTAAAAAACTTCATATATAAGTAAATGAAAAAAATTGAATGTGTTTATCTATTAATTTACTTTAAAATAATGAAGTTGTTTAAAAAACTTCATATATAAATAAATGAAGTTGGTTAATATGTATATTTTTGAAAGACATTTGATTATTCAAATTTTAAAAATAATAGATGTGTATGTAATTTTGTTTAATTAAATAAATTTTTTAACGACTAATTCATAATAGTTATTTTTTAATCGTTAATTCTAGAACACATGTATCTTTGTTATTTAAACATTTTGATGGACTAATTTTTTTACCTTTGTCTTGATGATGATAGTTATTTCTTAATCGTTAATTCTGGAACAGATGTATTTTTGCTATTTAAACATTTTGATGGACTAATTTTTTTACCTTTGTCTTGATGATGAACCACATTAGATGGTTCGAAACATTGACCAAAAACTCATAATGTGCTTAATCCGAAAGAATTTATCAAAATCAGTATGGATCACAAAAGTCTAAATAAAATATATAAAAAATTGAATGTGTTTACTTATTAATTTATTTTTAAATAATAAAATTGTTTAAAAATATTATAAAATATATATTTTTCAATTAATTAAAATAAAGAGAGAAAATTTTCATTTTTTTGATGGCTGACATTGTTATTAATTGGTTTCAATTACGAAGACAATTTTTTTACTTTAATTTAGTCATATTCTTGAAGGTTTTTTAATTAAATTATAAGTTTTTGTGTTGTGCATATTTTTTTATGCACTTTCTTAATAGACGATAATAGAGTACTCATAACTCTGGTCTATGCTTATGTACAAAAATATTCTCTAGGCATCAATTAAACATTAATAATGAGTGCATGTGAGTAGAGAATTGAGGCACTCATGGGCCAAAGTGGACCTCTAGTCCAGTAAAAGTTTGTGAGTCAATGTAAAAGTCATGTGAGTAGAGGATAAGCACTCATGCGCCAAAGTGGACCATTAGTTCTATAAAAAAAGGTGAGTCAAAGTAAAAGTGATGGGCAAATGAAGAATTATAAAAGAAATATTATTTTTTTATTAATATATTAAACTTTTCTATTCATCAAATTGTTAAAATAAATAAATATATATGAAAAAAATGATGAGTTTGCTGGAAGATAATCACAATCCCAAAATTAGAAAAAAAAAAATATTTATTAAAATAAGAGTTGCAAGCAAACCATGTGTAAAGTGTATCATAGATAGAAATGGACAATAACATTAAAATTCATTTATGAATTGTTTCATCTATGTGAAATACTTGATCTATGTGGGACCATCGCAATATAGAGCTTTGAGATAAAATAAATAAAGTACGTTGGTGTAGCTCAAATTTTATGGAAAAAACAAACATTTGTAACTAAAAGAAAATTCATCTCTTGTTTTCCAATTTTACCTAATTTTCTTTTATTTTTGGTTTCTCGTAATTCTTACATCCACTTATATAGACTTCCATTTTGACAAATCTTCATAATTTTTTATTTTAATTTAAGTATATTTAAACTAAACTAAGAATACTCACCACCACTATATCGAAAATGACTCACTACTGTATTATATTAATTAAGTTTTTAACTACGTGTAGATCTTGATAGATCTTGATTGATTAAAATGTAGAAAATATGTTTAATTAATATAAAATTCGGTTCACGTTAGGGAAACTCGTAATACGACACGATGGATAAGACTTAATGAGTGCGCGTGCAAAAAACATGTTGACGTAAGGGGCATAGGGGAGAGATTCCTAATGTTGTGCAGGGACCAGTAATTGATATAGTACTGGTCCCACCAAACTACCATAAATTGAGACTTTTGAAACCAATATTTAAACAAAAATAAATAACATTAAGTATAAATAGGTATTAATTTATGTCCAAAATTTCCCCATACATTGAATGGGCCCACATCTATCCATAAATAGTATTTTACTAGTTAAGACTATAAACCATATTGACCCAACTAGAAAACAGCTAAAAGCATAAAGGCTTCCAAAATGGTCTATTCCAGAAGTAGAAAGCAGCAGTCACTTCAACCCCCACTCATCAGAACTGCAGCTTTGCATCCCAAATAAATATGCCTACCTGCAGATAACAAAAGGGAATGTATGTCAGCCATAACTACTGTGTTGTTCAACAACTAAACCCCCTATGTTCAATAAATGACACCCAACCCAATAACATTTAAACCCACTTTGTGCAATCAATGACACCTAGACCCAATAACTACAATAAATGACACCCAACTCACTCTATTTCTCATTAAAACAGATCAAAGCACATGGATCAACAAATAACCAATTCCCAACCATTAGATCACATCAAATTAAATCCAGACCACACATTAAAAATGAAGCCATTGCAATCCATGTGCATCCATGTCCACCCAAAACTATAAAAGAAGTCCACCCACTGTTGAAGTTGCATCTTATGCTTTCATACCATTCAGTAAACTTGAAGACAACATCACAAAACAATTGCCAATATATCCGGGTTAGTTATATGAATTACAACTCATTCTTCTTACAGTTCTATTTTCATTGTTTTCATTTATCATATTTCTTACATGATCTGTCTGGCCATAACTACTAGAAGGATACCTGGATGGTTTCACAAACAGCCATTGAAAGTCATTGTTCTTATAGTTCTATTTTCATTGTTTTCATTTATCAGAGTTCTTACATGATCTGTCTGGCCATACTAAATATTCAGAGTAACTAAATATTCCGAGGGAGGTTTTTCTTGGTTTTCTTGAAGATAATAGGGACGCGGTTCAAAAGAGTTCCATGCTACTATAGCAAAAATAAATTCAAAATTTTATTTAATAACCATGCGGCAACAATGATGAGAACAAGAGCAAACAATCTTGATTATAATTTATCATAAACTAGAGACACATCAACAGGGCTCTTTAGTGCCTTCATTACATAGGTAAGCCTATGTTTTTGGTAGTCATTGCTTGATGTTGGATAGTGCACAGAAAAACTCTGTTCGGCTTTAACGTTCAAATTCTCTCTGATCCAGGAGTCACCCTTGGATCTCATCATGAATTATTTTGGCGGCTGAAAGCATTTTAATTTAAATTGGTTGCATTGAGATCAAGATCAGAACAATCGAACAGCGACACATATGGAAATTTAAAGAAACCAGAACAATTGAACAACAACGCATATGGAAATTTACAAAAACCAAGATGACTCTAACGATTGCTTCCGAGTCAAAGTTCAATTCCAGTAATTAGAAATTATCCCAATACAGTTTAGCGTCAAAAGAGACTTCACTAATTTGAATGAGTATGGTATCAAAAATCATTGTGGTATTGGCATGGACAATTATCTTTGTTGTGTTTTATAGTGAGATATGGGCTCAAAGGAATCATGCTTTGAGATGGTCAAAGGAGGAAAACAAAACATTGATAAAATACTCGACAGTTATCCTGGTTTTCATCACTTCTGAGATTTTGGCATTGCTTCTTTTTATTCTTCCTTGAGATTGTTGCTTGCAAATTTCCTCTTCAACTACTATTTCCAAATCAAACCTATGGTCTCTCCAATGAACGCAAAATTGAAGATTAAAAATATTCCATGCAAGTGGCATGTTTTACTTAATCAAAGTAACAAAATTTCTGTGGTGTGATCATGGGTCCTGGTTATTCATGTATTTGTTGGACACCTTGATATGGTATTCCATTCTCACATCCTTCATTTTTTGAGGGAATATTCTCCCATCTTGGTGAGATAAGGAATATTAGACATTTGAGGTTGTGAGTGCTATCCAAAACCTAGAGAAAATATTAAAATGTAAATCCATCAATGTGAAAACTAATTTTTGCAGGTGGCCCTAGGAGGTGAATTTTGACTGATTATTTCAGGAAAACGAAGCAAAATTTTGAAAATCCACGAGAAGTTGCAGTATTGAGACATTTTTGGCAATGCCAAACAACAAAAAAAATGGAAATTGATATTTGAAACAACTATCATAGAATCCTACTTCAATCCATATAAAAGTTGCTAAACTGATGAACAGGCAGGCAATTGAGAGACCACAAGGCTGATCACAGCTGCAAGTTGTTCCCAACATAGAATTTATGCCTGGAATGGTGGCCATGGATTGCAATGGAGAAGTTGCAGTAATGAGACATTTTTGGCAATGCCAAAAAAAAAAAAAAAAGGAAAATGATATTTGAAACAACTATTATAGAATCCTACTTGAACCCATATTAAAGTTGCTAAACTGATGAACATGTAGGCAATTGAGAGACTACGAAGTAATGCAATTCGATTTCCTGTAACATACATGTTGATAATTTCCTGTAATAAAGGAAAAGTATTTTTGCAGAAGTAATAAAGCATAATTTACAAATATTCTAATGTCTAAATGCATGCAATAATTTTACAGGTTGTTGCATCTATGGCAAAAGGAAGTTACTCTGCTCATACAAGGAGAAGTGGCAGGAGAGTGACAAGGGGTGCGCAGCTGCGATGCACATCGTCTGATGATGACAGGCCAGCTGATGTCAATGCCAACAATGCACCAGGGAACATTGTTGAGGATGACCATGTGACAGCAGCTGATGTTAACACACCATCAGCCACAGAACCACCAACAACAACAGTCCAAGGGGCAAGCTCAACTAAAAAGATCAGTGCTATAAGAGGATGGACAAAAGAACAAATGTTAGTTGCAATTGACGACATAGAGTTTAATAGATACTCAGTTCGGGCATCTGCAAAAAGACATGGTATTCCTCCCTCATCAATACATTATTGGATAAATGGACTAGCTCATACAAAACATAGAGGGCCTCTTACAGCTATGACTGAGGAGGAGGAGGCCGAGGTGGTTGAGTGGTGTAAAGAGATGGCCTAACTGGGACATGGGCTAGAGTTGATACAACTCAAATCAACAGTTGCTCAAATCTGTCAAGGGAGGGCAAACCCATTCAAAGATGGGTTTCCTGGTAAATCATGGTGGTTTGGGTTTAAAAAAGGCATCCAGAACTTGTATTGCGTACTGCTGAGGGCCTTGACAGAGACAGAGCATTAAATTTGCGCCCTGCAGTTGTGCAAAAGTTCTATGACACACTTTCTAGTGCTTACGATAAACATTCTTATGGAGAAGACCATATATGGAACTGTGATGAAACAGGTTTACAGGCAGGGAGGAATTGTGGCATGCGGGTAATTTCCAAGAGAGGGAGCTGAAATGTGCCAAATATTTTGCCCAAGAGCAAGGAGTGGATAACTATTTTATGTTTTGTCAATGCAATTGGTACTTCAATCCCAGGATTTTATCTATTCAAAGGTAAAAATCAACTGAAAAACTATATACAGAACTGTGAACCAGGTGCATGCATGGCTGCACATCCCCATGCATGGATGACTAAAGAACTGTTTCTAAGTTGGCTTTTTCACTTTGCTACATCGGTACCAGGTGGCGTCTCGCCTAATAACAGACACCTTTTTATATTAGATGGCCATGGGAGCCACATGGTTGTACAAACAATTGAGGAAGCAAACAATTTAGGCATCGACCTGTTGACATTGCCAGCTCATACCACTCACAGACTACAACCCCTTGATGTTAGCGTGTTTGGCCCTTTCAAGAACTATTTCAGGTCGGAGCGCGCTGCATGGATGGCAAAGAATGCAGGGGTTGAGGTGAAAAGGTTTGAGCTAGCAGAGCTTGCAAGTAAAGCTTTTAAAAGGGCTTTGACACCATCAAATATCAAGGCTGGCTTTAAGAGGACAGGAATCTGGCCACTGAACTATGATGCTCTTATGCATGATACTGGTTGTAGCCAAGAGTTTCATGTGGATGGTCAGGAAGAAGGGAATGCCCAAACAGGTGTTGAAGTGCAAGAAGTAGATGACCAAGATGATGTTGTTGTAGCTGGTAATATTATTTCCCTGTCTCAAGGACACTTATATGCTGAAGATGATGAAACTCTATGTGAAACACAATATAACAATGAACAAATTCGCAGTAACATGGAGATCGTTCCACCAAATCAAGAACATGAAATTCATGTTGCTGATATTGTTAATGATATTGTTGAACATGTAGTTGACAATGACCAATTGATATTGCCAAGCCAAGTAACCCCACCTTCATGGCTAGCAGAAGCAATGATCAATATGAATGCACATAGTGTCTCAGCAGCCAATGAAGAAAGCATGAACATGCCCTCACAACCAGTAGAATTGAACAGTGAAATTGTTCATTTTTTTGTGGACAATAGATCAATGGAAGAAGATGAAGGACATAATAAGGCATCAAATGAAGATAATGATATAGTTCAATGAGTTCCAACAGATACTGAAAGGGAAGTACCAAGTAATGACATGCAGGTGGGAGGGGTGGAGAAGACACTTGGACGGTTCCTAAAGCTATCAGTAGAGAGTATATCAATGAAAAAATAGCAAGGTGCACCAAGTAGTCTTTATCTGGGCCGAAGCTCACAGTTACTCACCTCAGAGGACTATATAAACCTGTTAGTTGAGTCTGAAAAAAAGAAATTTGAAATGAAAGAATTAAAACAGAAAAAGAAGGATCTAGTCAAGGAGAAGAAGGCAGCAAGGATTGTTGCAGCACAACATCGAGCAGATGAAAGGATTGAAAGCGATAAAGCAAGGCAAGCTAAAGACCAACAAAAGCAAATGGCAAGACAGGAAAAGGAAAAATGAAAGGCACAACAAATGCTTGAAAAGGAACAAGGGATGATCAACGATACAAGAATAGCTGATGAAACCAAGATTATTTCAAACTCATTGGACTCCATTGCAGATAATACACCATTATTCGAAGATCTCATAAACATTCAAGTGCCCCACTATCAAACTGAGGGTTTACCCACTTGCCTTGTTCCTACCAGAGTTGGTGTCAATTCTCTGTATGCTCATTACACACCTCCACTTAATGTAGGGGTCAGTAGTGCAAATGTGATGTATGGGTACTCAGTACCTCCATGGTTGGAAGCTGCAAATTGGAATCAATCATATGGCAGCGATCAACCATTTCCTAATCAGCCCTTGACTGGTAGGCCAACCTACCTGGCTCAAGAAGGTAACTTGGGCAGTTTTGGCACTCAAGATTCTCAGGGCGATAAAGAATAGGGGTGTCATATGTTTTTGGTTCTAACCACATTATGATGTGGATTTTGGATGGATTGTATCTTTTTCTTGGTACAGAAACATTTTGGCTTACAACACTAGATTGTATCTTTTTCTTGTCACAAAAACATTTTGGCTTACAACACTAGATTGTATCTTTTTCTTGTCACAGAAACATTTTGGCTTACAACCTAGTAGTGATTTCTTGTGGCAACCTAACTGTGTGTTGAAAAGAAATTTTCAATGGAATATATCTTTCTATAAAATATTAATTTGAATCAGAGCAGGAATAGAGCATTGGAAAATAAGTTGTTGGTCAATTTTGACAGCGTTGCATATGCAGCATTCACTCCAAAAAAGAAAATTGCTTTGATGTTGATCTGAATCAGAGTTGATTCATGATTCACTCACAATTCCTGTTAGATGGAATCATGGACACAACCTTATGAAATACAACACATAACATGCCATAACAATAAAATAACGGATTCAATACACCATTCCCATATACTTCTAAAGATATACAGCGCTAGAAAAGAGCAAACTTTACTCAAAATAACGAATAATGTACCAATAACATTTATGACCGTTTTCCAAGTAAAATCTTATAAAGGTGGTCAATGAGGCCTTAACAATGACCAACTATAGCTGCAACATTCCTTCAAAAAAAAGAAAATTTCTTTGATGTTGATCTGAGTTAGAGTTGATTCATGACTCAGCAAGCATAACTCACAACTACTGTTACATGGACACAACCTTATTAAATGTAACACATAACAAGCCATTAGAAAGATAGTTCCAACATCTCATTCTTACAATAAAATAACAGATTTGACACTCCATTCACATATACTTCTAAATGTACGTAGCACTAGAATAGAGAAAACTTAACTAAAAATAACAGATAATGTACTAATAACAATTGATTTTTTTCGAAGTAAATTTTATAAATTTGGTCAATGAGGCCTTGACAATGAGCAACCACACCGGTGGAAGCTCGTACTCAATTACCAAAGTACTCTAATGCAAGTCAAACGTCAACTAGAAAGGACTATGGATATCCTTCATTCGCAAGCAAACACAACCGCAACCATTCATGGGTGGGGCAAATGAAATTTCACCCATCTGTAGTGTAGTATAGAATTTTGGAAAATATTTATGTAATCCTTTACTAAGGCTTTGCAGTGTACTTAGTAGAAATGGATTGGGTGAGTTCGAGGTATGAAATCATTTACTTGGGCAATTGCCATCTAATTGTGGTTCAAATTCATACTTTTAGAAGGGTTCTATCTTACTGAATCTAAATATTGTTGCCATTACAGCTCTGTGTGATTGGAAATCTTTGCCCTGAAACTGTAGAAGAGGCCAAAGGTATGGTTCCATCCCTTAAGGTAAGCCTAAAGTTACCTGTTCTTTATGATCGAAAGGATGTTTATTATTTTTGAATTGTGAATCCTATTAACTCATGAAATTTGATTAACATAACTACGCTATTGCATTTTTATTGTTGTAACTATGTTTTGCGATTTGCATATCCACTTCATTTATTTTGGCTTTTATATCTTTAAAGGCATAGAATGTATTTTATACCAATACGTAGTGCCTTAGCAGTTCTAATGCCACTGGTCATTGTTCTGAAATGACCTTTTTTTTATATGTTACGGACAAAGGGACGTGCATGCGATGATGAAAGAACTGAGAAAATGCTTAATGATCTTGCAATGATCATGAAATTTGAATAGGCTATTCTAATTGATCTGCTCTACTACATGGTGCATATATGGCTCGTGGAAATATTGAATGTGCTCTTGGTGAAAAATGCTTGAATGAGGCATTTTTCAGAAATTTTTAATTTTTGTGTTTGTCCTCTCTAAGGTGAAACAACATTCTGTGATACCCGTTGCAATTAGACATATAAATATGGTACATATCAAGATCTAGTTCACACACTAAAGCTTCCCATTACTGAGATGCATAGCTCACGGCTTATGTTTCTTTGTCTGTATATCTTTGGCAGTTTTATAAAGCATTTGTGACTAGTGTTATGGCTTTAAGTAGTTTAGTTACAACACAAATTTGGTGGAAGCTTTTCTTGTTAATAAAATCTTTAGCTTCCGGACAAAATGTGATTATTTGTGATCAAAGAGTCTTTTCATTGTATCGTCAAAGTTTTTATGCATCGTGTATCTCTATATGTAAGGATTTTGCATTTTAAAACCCATAGTTTCTCTCAAATGAGAGCTACTTTTAGTGTGCGACTTTGCTTTCTACTTCTATAGCTAACTATGTCTATAGATAGTGAATTGTTTCTTTTTATATTATAATTTTTTTGTCTTGAAAACTACCCCTTTCTTGAATACAAACCTTACAAAAAAAACATGGAAGGATCCGACTTGGCTATGGTCATTCTACTCAAAGAAGCTGAGATTCAGAATGACCTGATAGTTGTTTAGAAGTTGGTAAATGTACATTGTAAACTAGTTGTGGAATAGTAACATACATTAAAAGCCCCGAAAAAGGTCTTTTAGCGAGGATGACATGTTGTCTTAAAGTCCCAATAAAATAAATAAATTTTGAAAACATAAAATAAATATTGGTATTTCTGCTTTAATTTTCCCATCTCGCCCCATTTAAGACAACTATGAGACAATATCCATCATAAGCTTCTTTCTCACAGAACTAAGCAGTAATTTCCAGCTTCTAATGAATCATAAATTTTGAAAAAATAATCATGTCTATTAGCATAACATACATGCAAGGCTTAACATACAGTGGCGCACCCTACATTTTCTTTCTCAGATAACAGAATAAGGTAAAATAATGTCTCTAAACACGTGCAATAAGAACTTGGTTTTACTGTGTCAAACCCTGTTTCATTGTTTCACTGGTTTCTACGCAACAAATAAGAACTTTTAAGAAGGCAACCAATTGCCCTTATCTCACAATGTTCAACCCAAAAAGAACATTAAGGAAATGGTTAATAAACCAGAGCACTTTATCCCTGCAAACAAAACCCTAAAACCCTAACCTGCAAAACCCTAAACCCTCAAAACAAAACCCCTAACCTACAAAACCCAAAACCTGTCTGCAAATTTAACAAAAATTCCACAAAACCCAAAACCTGTCTGTGAATTTAACAAAAATTCCAATAAACAAGGTGAGGTGTTGAAAAACACATCAGAAATGGCTAGTAGGATTAAAATCCTACCAGACAGAAGCCATGTCCAAGTCCAGAGCTCGCCAAACCTTTGGCAGACCTTCTCCAGCACTCGACACACCTGCCACACCTGCAACAAGTGGGAAATTAGCAAATGGAGAAAAAAACCAAAAAAACCACCAAAACCTGCCATTACCTGTAAATGCCACCTTCGACCTCGAACTGGCTGAAATTGGTACTGGCTCCTCCCCAAATAGCAAATAGCGCGAATTAAACAACCACCCAGGAAACCCTAAACCACCGGCGGTCCAAACTGAACAACAATAGCAGGTGGAAAACCACAAGAACAACAGAAACCCTGTTCCAACCATGGATTCGTGCAAGCAAACAATGGTAGACATCAGCTTAACCATGGCGGACGAAGCGCGCAGGTAATGGAGCCGTCCCGCGCCATCGTCGGCAGAGGGCTTCGAACAAACACCGGACCCGCACAGAAAACTCACAAGCAAACCACACATCGCAGCAAATAGGCAGAAACGAGTGGGCGGAAGGTCGGCAAACCCTGTTTTATTGCCTGACATGTTGCACAACATGTGACAGCCCATGCTGGACGCGTGTCGTACAATTGCATGTGCTGTCCACGTGCTCGTAGGCCAGGTGGAGGGGAGGGCGCACAAGTAATGGCATGCGAGTGCATTCGTTAGATTTTCATTATGATTTGTCCTTTTGTCGGACAATTGAATACTTGGGTACAATAGAATATTATTTTATCTATCCACTTTCATAAAATTTAAATGTTATGAGTTTTAAAGATTATTTCTATAAATTATTAATTGATTAAAATTTATATTAGTATAGATTCATTTTAAATGTAGATTTATTATGAGTCTATAAATTTAATTTTTTTTAATGTATAAAGTTTTTTATGAATTAATATTAATTAAATTTTTTTATAGATTTTTTTGTTTTTTGTTTTTTTTTTTAAATTTTAACTAATACGCATAAAATTTCAACTTTAATTACAAACAAACAACATTATACATCACAGTAAACTAGAAAATGAGCCTCAAAACTCAAAAACAAAAATAAACCAATATCTTCTTTGAAACCAAACTTATCCTATCTTTTCATCAAGATTCCGGGCTTCCAAAAGAAAATACCTGTTCGTCGGATCATTTAAGTTTGTTCATATAATTTTTGATAATAACGAAGCTGTGCAAATTAACATTTTTTATGAATTTATTTAAATTTAAATAAATTTTATATAAAATATATTTAATCATATATTATTTAAATTAACCAAAAAACTATATACTTAATTTACTTTTAAATAAAATTTTGCAATATATATTTAATTTATTTAAGATAATTAAAATAGTTAACCAGAACCATGTTATTAACCCGCGATACAGTGTCATAAAATCTTAAAAACCTGGGTGAGAAACTAATAAATCTTAAAGCATAACAAAGAAATTTCTTAGCTCCTTTTTAAAACACAAATTTATTTTAATTATAAATAAAATTTTGTATTAATTAAGATATTTAGATAATGTTAAAAATTTATAATAAAAAAAATATGATGATGATGATTAATGTCTATTAAGATTAATGTCTATTAAGATTAATGCGGTCTATAAGACCTCAAGAAAAGAGAGTCTAATTTTCACTCTTCAAACCAATGTGGTCTATAGGACCTCAAGAAAAAAGAGTCTAATTCTCATTCTTCAAAATATTGTTTCTCTGATCAAAAAGCATGGAAAGAAGCATTCCAAGATGCTATAGTTGAGCTGACTAAGTCAAGAAGATTGGAGGTGTCATTGGTGATAGGGAATTGAGAGGGGATGTAAGCAAGAGCGAGACACTCTAAAAGGAAGTGTTTTCATCTTCCACCTTCTTAGTATCACAAATCTGACAAGTTCTATCGTCCCAGGGAATCTTAGGAGTACACCACTGCCTTGTCTCACTCCGAAGCTCATGAGAATTAGTTCTAATACCAGCGATGTTCATTTTCTTATTAGCGCTAGTCAACATAGAGAAATAATTCTGATTATCTAGGGTGGGGTTGATCACCTCCTTATAGTACCTTAGCTTCATTTTACTCTTCAACTCCTTAGAATCCCACATCTTGTCCTTAAAACTGGAGGTAATAGTATCTTTGATATTCTTCTTGCTTCCCATGATGTTCTCCTCCTTAATCCCCCAAAAGTTGAGCCAAGACTGAGCATTCTTAATCCCCCAAAGGTTGAGCATCCTGATGCTGGCCCCAAGTGGAGGTTTTGGCTAAAGTTAGAAGCAATTTTTTGGAGCCACTTGGATTGTATATTGTGAAGCTTCTTCTTATAAATCAAATATCTAAACATAGCCGCACTTTCATGGGGGACAAGCCAACTTCGATCAAAATGATAACACAGAGAGTATTTCCCTTGATTTTGAAGTTATAGATTATGAATTCCTTTTGGATCATCTCAATCTTTCTCCATAAACCCTTAAATATAAAAATATATAAATTTAGAAAATAATAAAAATATATATTATTTTATAATATTTTAATATTTCATATTTTATTTTTGTTTTCAAATAAGATTTATTTGGAAGGATCACTTTTTGTCAATTCAAACTCAAAACCAAGTGTGAAAAAATTAGGACAATAACCTGTCAACATAAACTCCACAAATTAAAATATACATATATCAAATATAATAAAAAACAATATTAATTTATAATGTGAAAACAAATTAACAACTTTCATTTAAAAATTATAAATTTATATCCATTTTAAATAAAATTTAAGAATACATACATTTAATTATGAGGAAGGAGGTAAATTGACATAAATTTATCTAAATTGCAGACAGAAATATTAGAAACGTGCATAAACCTTTCTCATTTTGAAATAGAAATATGTATATAAATTCATCTATAGCGCCGTAAATTCATTTAAATTATCAAACAATAATGCCATAAGCGTTTCAATTATAGGGTCTTGTGAGATCCTGGGGACAAACATATATTATTTAACTGACATTGTGCTGCTCCTTTGACTTTGGTTTTTCATTGCATCTTTACATATCGAGTCTGCTAACAAAATTTCTGTACATGGAAGCGAATGGGCTAAGCAGCAGCTGCAACAGGAATAGTAAAAATGGCAGTTTGTAAACAGAAAATGGAAAAGTTCCTGCCCCATCTTTTACAGGTTGCAATTCAGGTGGCATTTGCAGGCATGAATATCCTCAACAAAGTGGCTTTGGAAGATGGAATGAACAACTTCGTCTTTGTGACATACAGACATATCGTTGCCACATTGGCCATTGCTCCTTTGGCTTATGTTCTTGAGCGGTATGAACTTCTAAACCGGTCTCTTTTCTGATCTAACCTTTATTTTGGTAAATAAATATGCAACTCTCTCTTTTTTCTAAGATATATATAGTTCCACTTGTATGTGATTTCTAGCTTGAGCTTACCTACTTCATGGCTAAAACTGAGCCTATCCGGTATCTACAGATTTACTAAGTTTGCTCAAGAAAGCACAAGAAAACAGCAAAAGAAACTTGTTCATGTAAAAGAGATCCTAATGTTTGTCTGTTGGGATCACCATTGAATGCACATTGAATGTAAGCAATTCCGGTGCTACTTTGCTGTAGCTGATTCATTTGCTAAGGGGATTAATCATGGAAGCGTTTGTCACTATGATCCATCACTGTGCTTGATAATTTGCCAAGGAAAATTTTGTCATATATCCCTCACTGGGTATCTGCAAACCAGAACTGCGAGTCCAAGATAGAAACTACCTACTCTTCCCATTGGAGTTTATAACCACCTGCTTGATCTTCTCCTCCTCTCCACAAGTTAATTGTTGGAGGCATTCCTTCCAATCATAACCACTGATCTTCCACCTTATTCTTTGAGTTGCCTTCCTGAACTGCTACCTTGTATATTCAAAGAGGCAAGTGATTGCATTTCTTTAACTTACAATCTGTAATTTGAAATCAGAGATTTGTGACAAGCCCTTACCATCGAGATTTGTGACAAGCCCTTATGTTCTTTTGACATATTGGACGAGAAACAATTGCTAATTTGCTACAGTGGGAATAGCATTCCATAGCATTTTCATTCCTGGGATATTAAAGAACATACTTAATCTTACTAAATAAGAAAAAAAAATATCAGAATTTTTTTATTCAGCCCTTCCTAATACATATTTATTATAAAATAACCCATTTTTCTAACAAACCTCCCTTGTTTTTATTGAATATCTCTTTTTATACGGGGAATACCTTTAATTCCCTCTTACTTCACATCTCCCCCACCCCAATACCTGCAATATAATCACTCTATTTTTTGGCAATTTAAAAACTGCTGGTTAATGAACGTCATGATATTGATCAACAAAGTGAAGCCACATGGTTAAAGTCCCTCCGCCTTGAACTCTGAAATGAGGAGACACTTCCTCCTTTTGTGATAAAGTCCCTCTAGCTTGAACTCTGAAATGAGGAAACACTTCCTCCTTTTGTGATAAAGTCCCTCTAGCTTGAACTCTGAAATGAGGAAACACTTCCTCCTGATCCCAAGGGTGAATGTTATTCTGAACTAACGATAGGCTATGGCTTCGTAGTTGCTACAAGTACTAATCCATTCATCCCTCACAAAGCAAACATATGTTCCATCATGCATTAGCTGCAAACAACCAAGTACTCCATATAGCATTACTTTATTGTTAATCCGTAAACTTCCCATTTCTGCTTTAATCTCTCTCTCACACACAGATCAATCTGGTGATATATAGCTGTTAATATGCTCTATATCTATCATTATTGCAGAAACCAGAGGCCACCATTGACATTTTCAATCTTCTGTCAGATTTTCTTGCTTGCCCTGGGTGGGTAAGTGGGGATTGCAATTTGTTTATTGTTGTTGTTCTTTGTGCAATGTTTTCAGACCAGTACAATTCGAGCAGACCGGACTGAATTGGATAGTACTTTTTCTCCTGTGCAGGATTACAATCGGTCAGAACTTTTTCTTAGCAGGATTGTACTATACTAATCCTACTTTTGCCTCAGCAATAATGAATTTAATCCCACCCACCACATTTGTGATGGCCACTATTCTGAGGTGAAAGTTTTATCTCAATATCTTCGTCCACTGGTAATTCTCATCTTAAATTTTTCACCTAGGAATTCTATTTCGGTAAAGTAGGTTGGGCTTAATAGAATATTTTAAGTAGACGTGCCATCCGATGCTCATGCTTATTTGGTCACGTTTTGTTCAGATCGGAGAATGTCGATATGAGTAGGAGAGGGCAAGCAAAGGTCCTGGGCATCATCATATCTGTATGTGGAGCAATGGTGATGACATTAAACAAGGGATCTGAAATCAAAATAATTAATAACAGTTTAACAGTAAACAATTCCAAAGAAAACAGTAGGATATTGGGCTCCATACTGCTTCTTGGGGCTGTAATTGTTTGGGCAGCCTGGATTGTATTTCAGGTGATCATCATCGTGATCCCAAATGTTAATTTTGTCTGATACATGACTATATTCATCAGTTAACACTTTTTTACAGGTGTTGAATTGATGGTGAATGGGTGTAAGGTTACTAAAAAGTCAATTAGAAAATTTAAATGACAAGTAAATTAATTAAACAAATAACCATTCACACTTCAATGATTTTTTTGGTTCACTGCATGCAGGCTCCGGTTGTAAAAAAGTATCCAGTTCAATTATCATTGACTGCAATAATGTGTATGCTTGGAACAGTGCAATCTGGTGTAATTGCTTTGATTTGTGAACATAAGAGACCAAGCGTTTGGGTGATTGGTTGGAATATTAAACTTCTCAGCTGTGTGTTCGGTATGAAGGAATTATTGTTAAATAAAGCTGATATAGATTCACATTCCCACATATAAAAAATATATTTTTCACCCAGAGCTTGCAAAAAGTGCTATGGTGGCTGATCCAACAATTTGAGTCTAGAAAATGATGGATGGAATACAAATGGTTGTTTCAGGGAGTGATCTGTTCAGCTAGGTGTATACACAGAAAGGGGCCTGTATTTGTAGCGGTTTTCGATCCATTGTGTATTGTTATAGTTGCAGTCTTGCAATATTTCGTTCTTCGGCAAGATCTCCATACCGGATGGTTAGCAGAAAACAACATTTTCTTCACCCATTTAATGTTTGATACATCACAGTTTCTGTCATTGTGGATTTTAATGTTTGATCTGCAATGAACCCATTTTAATGTTTTCTAGTATATAACAGTTTCTGTCATTGTGCATGTGAATGTTTGATGTGTGCAGTATCGTGGGGGCAATGTTGATCCTGGTGGGTCTGTACCTTGTACTGTGGGGCAAAGCAGAGGACTATAAAGAACAGGAGGGTGAAGTTACATACAGTCCCAGTGAAGTAACAAATTCCAATGAGAATATCCTTGAAGATGGTCATGACATGGACACCAGCACTGACATTTCAAGGCCATTGCTACAAAATGGGTTTCATTAAATCATAACTTCGCCTTTATTCTTGGTTTGGGAGCTAATTGAAAAAATAGCTTGCACAATGTTTTCGTGATAGTAGCTCAACCTGTCAATTGTAAATGTCTTTCGACTACAACTCTATGGGAGATTCAAGCAAAAGTGTCATACTCATCTCTCGGCTTACTTTTTCACCATTAATATATATAATTTGAATCATGAGCAGAATTTCCACTTCTATCCTTTTCTGTTAAAAAATAATAAAGACATAAACAAATTTCACAATAATTTTTTCGTTTAAATAAAAATAAATAAAAAATTGTCATTTGATTTATGATTTAAAAGGTGTGGTATAGTTTTTAATTTATTATTTATTTATAATAAAAATTATATCCATATTTATGCAGGAATATTTATTATAAAATGATTAAAAGTATGATGTCAAAGTGGTTTTTTTATAAATTGTACACGAAATTTACTTTCTCAAAATAAATTGTTAGATAACAGATAGTTTAACCTATATATATATATATATATATATATATATAATTAATTAATTAATTTAGATTTATCTTAATTTTGGATTTACTAAATATCAAGAAGATAGTACATGTAATGAAAAGAGATTTCATCTTTCTAAAGAAGAGAGTTAAGATGGATCTAAGTTGGTATTATATAAATTCACATCTTTACATATAAAAGTAAATTTTTTATTTATTTATTTATTTTTTAAATTAAAATCTTAATTTAATCTCTATGGAGTATTCACAAAATATTTTTATTGGTAGTGATGGTAGAGGGTTTAGGAATATCTCAAAAGAATAACTTTTTTGGTTTAGATATAATTAAAACATGTTATAAAATTAAATTAAAATAAAATATTTTGATTGTGAAATGAGTTACGGTTTTTGGGTATGTGGAATTGATAAGCCATGGTATTGACTCATGGTATTCTAACAAAGCTTATTTATAAGTTAATAATATCATATCTATTTTTAAGAATCTTGTTATATTGTAAGTACCTTGTAAGTATTAAGTTTTTATGTGTTTATTATTAACTTTAAATACGGTTACAAAACTATTATTAGTCCCTCTGATCCATTTGTCAGTTGACCATTATTAGTTTAGCATTGACGAATGCAACTTACAATGTTTAACTTTGAGAAATAAATATTTATTTTTCAATATTATTAAAAAGATATTTTTCAAACATTGAACATAACTTGAAAGTCTTGTGGTAGTTTTTACATAATATAATACTATCTAGATAACATCATATATTTCATGCCATAATTTTAGCCTTTGTATAATATAATGCCACATCAATAACTACATCACATATTTTATACCATAATTTATTGATATGGTTTCAATATTCATACATGACTTTTAAATATTTGTGTAGTAATTTTTTAATTCAAAAATAAAATCTTTAAAATAATTGAATTGTATAATGTCTTTTACAGAATCAAAAACTATATTTATAATTTTTTTATATAAAAAATATTTTAATAAAAATATTATACTTAAAAATATATTCCTTTAATAAAAAAATTATAAACCATTATAATTATAAGACAGAGAAAATTTTAGGTTTTAATATGAAGATCTATATATTTAAGTAGTTTAGAACAATAAATGGGTGGAAACATACACAAACCAAAACTTATTAGTATATATTTCTCTCATGTAAAATAGGATGAAATGATTAATCATAATAGTATTTAAGAGAAAAAGAATAAGCATAAAAAATAAATATAAAACTAAGCCAGCACGAATCATTTTAAATATAATATATTTGATATACAACTATATTTGATATACCTGAGAGGGAACTCATAACTCACGCGACATACTAATGATTAGTTAAAATAAAAATGCATTAATCTAGTTTTTTCTTTTTGGTTTAATTCTCAAATAATCATTAAAGCGATTCTCTCTAAATTTGTATATCGAGTTTTAATTAAAGAAATAGAGAATAAGAAATTTGTTTTGGTTCATGATATTTGCAGAATTGTATTGATGAATCATTTTCTTCTCCATAGTTTCATCATTTGGCAGCAAGCATTTGATAGGATTTATCCACACCCAAATTCTAGTTTCCTTCACTCATCACATATCCAGATTTCATTGGTTTTGTCATTGGTGTTTCCTGACGCTCATTCCACTCGAATAGTTATATTTTTAAGTTATGACTTCTTTGGCTTTCATGCTTTCCTAAACCGTTTCACCTCAAGTCATTGGGTTTATTTTAGGATTTCTCCTCCATCTGGGGTGGTTTTTTTGGTTTTTTTTGGGTTATTTTTTTCTCTCCCACACCCACCCAAAACCCTTTGTTGTTCCATAGTTTTTGCTACCCTTTTAGTTTAGTATTTGTAGCCCATATTGTGATTTTCTTTCACAAGACTTAGAGGCGCCTCCTTCCACTATATTGGTTTATTTCTATGCTTCGATTTTGGTCAATAGTGTCAATATCAAAAGATACAATTCCCACCCATCTTCAAACTATTAGGTGTAGCTGAGACCTAGCCACCACTAAGGCCTTTGTATACCAATGACCAATCTTCTCTTCCATTGTACCCATCCTCTCTCTTCTAAAAACCTTTTCGTTTATGAGGTCGTATCTCTTTCAAACATAATATTCCATCTTCTAGTTTAGTTGTAACCTTGTAACTAACTCATAGTAAAGTATTTTTAACCTTGACTTACTTAATTTTTCATTAAAAAAAAAAGCTAACTAAAATTTTTCGACAAATCAAAGGTTCAAAAAAGCTCCCATCACATTTGTCTGAAAGAAAATAACCATAGTTAAAAAAATAATAAAAATACATACACATTATATTGGAACAACATTTTTATTTATTTATCTTTTCCTTATAGCAAAGAGAGAAAAAAAAATAGTCATATTCCCTTATGTCCCTTATAAAAAGATTTGATGCAGCATCATTATTGATCACTGGTCTAAATATTTCCTATGTGACTTTTGGAAAATGTGGGCATTTTATCAATCTAAAATGTATGTCTAAGATAGTTTAGAGGTAGTGTGATTAGCTAAGAGGAAATGCAACTATGGTAAACATGAACATCATCATCAATAGGAAATATGTAAGGACGCTATCTTAGAGGTAGTGTGACTAAAAATAATACGACTTAGAGGCATTGTGACTAAACAGAAGGAAGTTTCCAATAAGTGAAAAATGTGTGGAGAAAGGGGGGTTTTTAATAGTTTGTTTGTAGGGTGTGTGACGGTTTTAATATTAAAGGATTACTAATCTCTAGAATCTAGTGCATTTTCATTATATCCAAATCGATCATCGTAGTGGTTGGTTTAAGCATGCTCTTTACTTATTAGAATGGATTTGAAAAACTCATGTTGGGGAATGGTTAATAGAGAGAGCTAACAAAGAAAATAAAATAATTGCAAAACTTGTAATCTATTATCCTTATGATTTTATTATTATTGTTGGGTTCTCAAAATTACAATTAATTGATATCATTTTCCATGATTTTTAATCATCTTCCACTTATCTGTAACCTTAAATTAAGACCATTTTAATATTTATATATGTGATTAATATCAATATTTTTCAAATCATTTATTTAAGTATTTCAAATGAGTGTAGGATTAAATTTTAGAAAATAACATGTTTTGACTTATCCTTGAAAGTTGGATGAATTTAGTAATGATTACATATATATTTGGAGATTCCAACAATGCATATTTTCATCACCTAGCATCAAATTCAAAGTTCAATGTCAACCTTTGAAGATTTGGCATGGATTTGAATCATCATCAAATATCTTGGATGTCAAAATAATCTTAGACCATATACGAGATTAGTTTGATTAGTTTTGAATTATTAGCAAAGATCTTGTAATTATTTAGTCGTTGATTTTTAGTTTATACTTATTAGTAAATGGTTGTAACCACAAGAAATATTTGTGGATCTAAATTAATTATTGTTTTTCATATTCTGAAAGCAAATTTATGTATAAATAAGAGTACCTACTCCATTTCAAGTGGAGGACTCTTGGAGATTATGTCCAAATTGTGATGGAATAGAACAAAATATCATGTATTTCTCTTCACATATTTTGACATTATTTAGTTCTATTAATAGTATGCTTTGATTTAGTTTAGAATTTTATATAGTAGGTTGCTACCTTCTTTTAGGAGAATTGAGTTCACTCCATATATATCATGGTAGTCTCTCTATTTCATATGTTCTCATTCATTTTCTTTATGAAAGTATGTTTCATTTTATCAAAGTTCGCTAATGACATGAGTAATGATTCTTGGAAAGAAAAAGGCTCTTCCATGTTAAAAGATAACTTGGTATCAAGTTTTACATGATGGTGTTCAAGTATATGGTCATTGCCAATATTGAATTAGTTCTCTTTGATTTTATAGTGTGTTTCATTTATGCAATTTGATTCTTAGCTACATCAAACCATCCACTTAAATTGGTATTCAAGTAGTTGAACATAATGTTTTATATCCATAGTGAAAGATTGTAACAATTTATAGACTTGTAATTCATGTAGATTCCAATTCAAGTGAACAATGTACTCATGTATTATTATATAGTTTGTTGATTTTCATTTAATTATGAGTTCACTTTGTTCTTGAGAGTCTCTTTCTATTAGAGTAGTTGTAACATCCCTATGTTAATATCATATTTATAAACATTTGTGTGTTATTGAGGATCTCAACGCAATATCCAATTGTTCGCGGAGCCTCCATTTTAATATAATAAGGACCATTATTGGTGTTCGCATGTAGAGGGAAGAATTGGGTTTAGATGAATTAGCCAACAAAATACCCCCAAAACTAGTCCTTTCGGCATCATCTACGAGCAGATGAAGTCTCACTCGAGGCATATATTAGGGACTGTAGGAACCTGTACAGTTCTACAATGATGAAGGAGATGTAGATCCTATACTATCACTGTTATATCTAGAATTTTGGTAATTCATAAAATAAAATTTAGTTATGCCCCTATTCTATGTACTAAATCCATTATTCTCAAATATTCAACAAAACCATAAGATTGAAAACAAACAATTCATCACATAGTGCAGAGAAACATGAAATAAGATAGAATAGATCATTTTATTATCACTATAAAGTCTCAATTACAATCTGAAATTTCGTGGTTCACCATTATATTAAATCAACTCCTTATAATGTAGACATACATATCAAACACCAACCTCAAACATTTTACAAACATAGCATCAAAACAACATGTATTTTACATCATGGCTTTATCTAATTATAGTTTTAAATTTAGGCGCACATTGACCCAATGACCCCTTTTTACTATGGGTGGTAACTATTACCATGGGAGAAAATATACAACCTAAGCCTAACAACATTTCCTATTCTCCATATTCCTCTTGCTTACCCTTGTTCGACCTTCTTGTCAGTGATCCTTTACACAAATCCCAAAAATTGTCATTTAATTGTTGCTCCAACAAGCCCCCGACACTCACCTATGGCTAGTCCTCAAGCCACTCATTATTTCCATTGCTTGATTAAGGGCATCATTTTCTTGATTGTTGAAAGAAACTCCTTAAAGGCCTGTCTTGTAGTATCAACCTTCATCTTTACTTCTATTGCTTATGCCAAATTTTGGTCTGCGACCTCCACTGTTATAAGGGACTTGATATTTTCATCCCCTTGTTGCACTCCTTACTTAAGTATTTGGTGTGACCTTTAGTGCCTCATCTTGTAGAATTCCAAGTTTTTTTTCTAATGTTTGCTGGGTGGGTCTCAACTGATTTATTTCTCTTTCCAACTATGCACTTTCCATCATTGTTGTCCTTCACTCATTTAGTCGCAAGGTATTCAAATTATCCTTAAGTTTATTTTCCTTCCCTTTCATAGCTTGAAGATTTTGCACCACATGTTTTAGCTATTCACTCTCAATCAACATTGTCCATAACTATAGTCCTTTCTCATACAACTTTCTAGATTTTTCATGCAATACTTTCATTTATTAAATATTGAATGTGGCTATATTTTCCTTTTCTCTACACTCTTTCTCTTTAGGTGTAGTAGATAGCTTCATCTATGGTTCTAACTTCATACATTTGCCATGAAACCCTAAATGGCCTCACCAATATTCATTACTTTCCCTTCTATCAGTGTTTCTATCTCCATTGTTTCTTCTATGAGGTCTCTATAGACCTCTTCTACTTCCTTCCTTAGATTCTTTTTCCTCTATTTTGCTTGCTCCTTTTCTACCAATAAATCCATTTTCTCTACCTACAATGTGTCATGTGTCATTGAAAATTGTGATAAATCAACTATTGTTGTCACTATGTGGAGTTATATCTTTTTGATAGTACTAAACTGTAATTGATGTAAACTATCATGCGACAACTGTAACATGATCATTTCTACACCACGTAAGCCTTAGATTTGTTTTTGCATCTCCTCAGTAGGAAATCCCATTGCGCTTGGTGACATATAAAGGATGTAACACTCCGTTAATGTTGCTAACAGTTGCGAGTACGTCAACCCTGGTTCTATTATTATGGGGGTGTTTTATGAGTTTTTCTTCTTTGTTGTTCCACGTTGCACCATAGTCAGTTTGCTAGATTCTATTAATTTTCATAGTTACTCTAGTTGTTCTTATGTCTTGTCTTGTATTAAAATTGTTTTGTGAGTATTCTAGTACTTCTTCATATTTTTCATTCAATTTGTCCCCAATTTTCTCCAAGTCATTATTAGATAATGACTAGAGTCTAGCATCTCCTGGCTTGGTGGCTTTCCACTTTAGTTGTGTGTGGGAGGTCCCTTCTTCTGGTGTATGTTTCTACTCCCTCTTCTCTTTGTCATGTGTAGTATCTTCCTCTTGGATATATCCTACTCCATTCCCATGCTCAGTTTGTGATGTAGAATCTTGAGATGATTGTTTCCTATTACTTTATGCTTTTTATGACTCCTCTGTCTCTATCACTGGAACCTTCCATTTTGCATCCCAATCATTAATTATAATTCTCATTTCATGCTTTGTCATCGTGTAGTGATTCTATAACTATTTCTTTGTCAGATCTCTTCATGGTTGTATATACATGAAGTGTGGGGTTTCTTTAAAGCATGAAATCGCCTTATATGGTTCTACTTCATGTATATGCATCCACAAAAATATCCAGTTAATTGAGAGTAAATATGTGGACATTTGCGTTCACTTGGATGGTAATTTAACCTAACACAAGACAAATGGATCCTTTGCATTGCAGCTTGTGATTATATTGAGTTGTCATGCATTTTCAGGGATGTTTCATACTTTCATCTTATTCATTTCTCTTAGTGTGCTCTCCTCAAATTGGAGTTTTCAACATCCTTTTTTGGTGGTTTCCTAGGAAATTATTCATTGGGGCTCATATTGGGGATTTTAGCATGAATACATGAAAATGGTACTAGTTTATGTTATATTATTGGTATTAATACTCAAATTTATGATTGAGGGAGGAAATGTTAGCCTCTTTCTCATATATAATCATGAATTCCTAATATACGACCTTTATGAATTTCATATCTTGGAATATAGTTTTATCCTAAGTGAATTTATAGATTCTATTTTTTCTCATCCTAATTTATCTCTTTGTGAGGTGTCAAGGTGAAATAAATTGAGGTGGTTTCGTAATTGTATTATTGATTTGTATCATTGGAAGATGAATACATAATGTGAGAATATAGACTATGGCTTGAGGCCTTTTCTGCCAATATTTTTGTCTATTTTTCTTGTCTCTAGTATTATCTTTCTTGTTTTCCATATTTTATCATGATATGTTCTCTATTATGTTCCTTACTCACTCCTTGTATACATAAAAGGTGATATTATTTCCTTATTGTTGATTCTTGTTTAGAATATGCCATAGGGAATCATATTGAGGTGCCATGAATGGTTTGTCTATAATGTTCAGGAATTGTGTCTTCTTCAGTTCCCTCCAACCAACACACTTGATTAGAATTAGGAGCCAAAAATTATGGGCCTATGTATTTTTGTCTTGTGCTTCCTAACAATTAGTCAAAATCTAGTCAAGAAAAAAGGTATCCTAATTCATTTGGACCCATGTTGCAAACTTTCTTGTCATGACTATTACTTTTGCTGGCACTTGATCCTTATGACACTTTCGTAGTAACTTGCAAGCCACCACCTATGATGCAAACCTAACCATGTCCCCATTTATACTTGCAATGTGAAATCCGCACACACCCATTTATGTGTCATACTTCTCTTTGACGTCCTTTCTGAGGGCTTTCTCTTTACTTTTATATGTCAAG
This sequence comes from Pinus tabuliformis, assembly GCA_031772625.1. Lineage (NCBI taxonomy): Eukaryota > Viridiplantae > Streptophyta > Pinopsida > Pinales > Pinaceae > Pinus > Pinus tabuliformis. The sequence continues at coordinate 599,171,719 of CM062808.1, forward strand.
TAAGGCTTTGGATCTTCTCCCACTATAGGAATCCACGTAATTTTATTGATAATACTAGTGTCTATGGACATTGGTTGACCTAACCATAGGAACCCTACATGGACATAGAATAATGGATATTTTACACATATATTAATTTGTTCACTTGTTCTAATGTGAGGAATCACTATCAAATTGATTATACCTAATTATTTTAGGCCACATGAACACTCATTTGGATTGACTATGACAACCAAGTTATCTTGTATTTTTACCATCTAGAGGTATTTTTCTAGTGTGATGATCCAAGAGGATCCCAAAAGGCCCAAATTCAAATTCCTCAAATCCCAGAAAAAACTAGCACCAAGTCATATATCTCGTCAGGATGATTCCAACGTTATGAATGACACATCAATATGATTCTATATGAGGAATATATGCTCATATGAAATTTTGGCACAAACAACAAAAATCATGTGTAGGTGGGACCGATAGGGTGCCATGTGGTACTCCCACAAGCAACCATGTGGAAGAGCTGTAAGCAGGCCTAGGTGGACCCATGGTAGTCGATGTGGAAAGTTTGGAGGACACATGGGAGAGTTGTTGACTAGACATATGACTGGGCACTGATGCAGTGATTAGGCAACCAATGGGAGCTTTCCACGTGGCCCAATCAAGGATTTCCATGTGGCACCTCATGGAACACCAAAATATTGGAATCGGGGGCAGGGGGAGGTCATGGGGATTGAAACTGCAACCTCGTCAGAGTTCAACCAATTCCTTAACCATTGAGCCACAAATTATTTGTTGTTTTGTGAATGGTGAAATTCTATATTTAAGGTTTAGTTATGGTCAATTGCAAAAAGGGGGGTAGACCACGGGATTGACACTGTGACCTCCTCATTGACTGATGGACTCCACACAAACATCCACAACTACTAACACATAACCACCAAAGCACATGGGTCTTAATTGGTATAACATTTAACAAGGTTTGTTTGTTTTTCCACATATGGTTATAGTGCACGTGGAAGGAGTGTGTATATATATATATATATATATATATATATATATATATATATATATATATATATATATATATATATATATATATATATATATATATATATATATATATATATATATATATATATATATGACCAAACCAATACACATATGGTATATCACATTGTTATAACCGTGCATACCATATTTAATATATGGTTAAAATAATGCTTTGTATTTTAATCCTTTCCATTTAAATATGCCATGGAAATGGGACCACATAGTAAAGTCTACCATGGTATATTATTTAACCTATGCTCATTCAACAATGAAGAAATGAAGGGGCTACAGAGGCTCAACACGCAAGCTGAGAGGGGAATATTCCAAGCATATTATGATATTTTGTGGCATGAAATTTGAGGAGGAGGTGAAAGTCTAGAACTTGGTTAAGTTTATACTCATTTTTCTCAAAATTTTGCGAGGAATCCATTGATGTACTTATAATTGGGATTTGAGAAACATATTTTTTGGTCATCCCCATATGTGAGGTATTTCCATGTATTTTCAATGTATTTACCATTATTTTCCTGAGATAATATAGAGGCTTCTCCACTTTGAAGCTGGGGTTGGATACGTAGCTCAAAAATTGTGAGTGAACTCCGTTAACAAATCTTGGTTCATTGCCTATGTTGTCTTCATTTTTTGTTGATTCTCCAGAGATGTTGTATTTATGGTATTTCCATTATTTTTAAGAAATTATGTTTAATATCATCAAATAAAACATCCAGGATCATGTTGGTATCAGAGCAGTCTTATTTGATGTGAATTGTGAGTGTGGATGCTTACCATGGCCCAACTAAAAGAAGGTGAAGGAAAAATCAAGTCTTTTAACCTCAAGATTGGATATTCAACATGCAGAAAGAAAATGTAAGATAATGATATGTGCACAAAGAATGATAAGGTTTTCCATAAGGCCTTCTACTAAATGGCATATTGAGTGGACAAGTTGTTTGCAGATTATGGAAGAAGAATGGAAAAAGAGAGCAAGAAAGAGGGAGCTCCAATAGATGATAATGCATCAGTACATTGGGGATACAGAGGATAACCTCTTGAATCTCCATATTCAAGTTCTAGCTCTTCCTCTTCCCCTCATTCTGATCATTCAAATCGTCATCATAAATATGTTTCTAAAAAACCATTGTTAATGTTAGATGTAAAATTTGATTTTCCCATATTTAATGGAGCTTCTAATGCAAAGAAGTAAAACAATTGGATTAGATAGATTGAAATCTATTTATGTAAACAACAAATCAAAGAGGATGAAGCATAGATTCAATTGGCATCTCGTTGGATGGGAGGCACAACTCTTGTATGGTGTGAGAGAAAAATTTAAAATGGTAGAAAGCATAAAGGTAAACTCCTTTCATCATGGTCTGAGTTTACATCTGCATTAAGAAGGGAATTCTGCCCATTGGGTTAAAGGAAAATACCCATGATAGAGTGGAAACATTTTAGATATGGTAAAGGTTAGGATGTTTAAAGTTTTACAGATGATTTTAGGAAGAAAGAATTGGCATTACATATTCCTTTAGACTCACTAGAAACTTTGATGAAATAAATTGGTGCTTTACATAGTTATATTCGTCATTTGTTTTATTGTTTTTTCTCACTAATTGAGATGAAGCAAACGTGAAATAAATTCATCTTCAAAACAGGGGAAAGCATGAAGAAGATGACCATACAAATCAGACACTGACAAAAAAGAAAAAGGAAAAAAATCCCTCTTGCACTAATTGCAAGAAAGACGGGCATGATGAGGAGCATTATTGGAAACTACATCCCGAGTTAAAGCCTAAGAGATAAGGTAGAAAGGGGAAGCAGAAAACCATTGTTACAGTGCAACATGGCCTGGGTTATGATTTAGGTGACAAGATGAAGATCATATCTATTAGGCTTGTAGGTGTTGTGCCAAATATGGGAAAAGAGTCAAAGAATGCATACCTTGAAGAAATCGAGGAAATTAACCATAACATTCAAGTAAATAATGTTGAGTTGAGGAGATTGCTAAAAGGATCAGAAGAGGAAAAGTATAGCTTGTAGCTTCAATCACAAGCCACAAAAGAGGCCCTAGAAAATTTGCAGTGTACTAAAGGCTTATAAAATCCATCCTCGGCCAATATAAAATCAACAATTGATGTGAATAATGATAATTAGTTCTTCAGTTTCATGTTCTCATGATGATGATGATTTTGGTGCATTTGAAAAAACACCAAGTGCATCATTTGAAGTTGTTAAAGAGAATGTGATATGGAGGAAAAGGCCTAAGAGTTCAAGGCCATGGCATTATGAATCCCATCCAAGTGGTATAAATACCTCGATATGCAGGATTGGGCTATGTCAGAGAGGGAATTGGAGAATGTTCCCAAATCACCAATGAAGGAAGCTCCAAAGCAACAAAAACAAGAGAGTATTCAAGTAACGAGTCTTAATCAATGTAGTTTGAGATAAAATCACACCATCAAAACGATCGTGATTGCAAGTCATCTTGAACTTGACGTGAACATTTCAGAGGACAAGCTAAGTAAATTTTCCCACACTAGAGTTGTAGCAAAGACAATCATTCAGGGAAGAAGTGACGACATAAATATCCCTCTCCACATCAGGATGAAAAGAAGATTAAGAAGGTATGGATGAAGAAAAACCGTTATGAACATTGAAACAAGGGTGGACATTAGAAATTCACTCATTGAAAGCTCCATTCAGAGCTACATCTAAAGAAAGACCGAATGAACTTGTGAAGGAACAAGTTGATGAAGCAGTTCAGGAAGAAAGACATCTAGAGAAGGAAAGCCCATTAGCCTGGTTAGGTAAGATATGGGTAGCATTTTTAAGTAGTTAAGTGTGGACACCATTTTAAATAACACGTTTCATTCTAAACACCCCATAGATGGTAAATAACTTGTAAAAGTGATGAAGTGTATAACATCACTTGAGTATGAAACATAGTGATATTTTGGCCTTTTATTGAATAACAAAGGATATGGGTTCTATTGTAAATTAGAGAAAATATGTCTGATCTTTGTATGTAACCTTTGGGGACCAAAAGTCCTCAATGGGTAGGATTGATCCAGGAGAATCCAAAAAGGCTCAAAATTCAAAGTCCTTAAATCTCAGCAAAACTAGCACCAAGTCGTAGATCTCGTCGAGATGATTCCAACAACGTCAACAACTACTCAATATCAGTCTGTACGAGGAAGATATGCTCATCTTAAGTTTGGAACAAATAACAAAAAATATGTGTAGTTGGGACACATAGGATGCCATATGGCACTCACACAAGTCAGCACATGGCATCCTAGTAGGAGGTCTAGGTGGACCCATTCTAGTTGACATAGGAATTTTGGAGGACATGTGGCTGAGTTGTTGACTCGACATATGATTGTGCATTGATGCAGTGGTTAGGAAACCAATGGGAGGTTACCATGTGGACCAATAAAGGAGTGCTACAACACACCATGTGGAACAAAAAAATATTGGAATCTACAACAAGTGGAGGTCACAGCGATTGATACCACAACCTCGACAAATTTCAGTCAATGACCTAACCATTGAACCACAAGTTATTTGTTGTTTCATGAATGGTGGAATCCTATATTTAAGATTTAGTTGTGGTCAATTGAAAAAAGGTGGGGTAGGCAACAGGATTTACCCTACGTATTCCTTATTGATCAATAGACTCTGCACAAACATACAAAACTACCAACACATAACCACCAAAGCACATGGGTCTTGAATGGTGTGTCATTTAATGAGTTTCATTTGGTTTGCCACATATGGTTATAGTGATCATGGATGGAGGGTTGGTTACAATGGCATATCGTACATATATTACCAAACCAATGTGTATATGGTATAACATATGTTTATAATTGCGCCATACCATATTTAATATATGGTTATAACTATGCACCATATTTTGATATCTTCCATTTTAATATTTCATGCCAATGAGACTACATGGTAAATTCCACCATGGTATATTATTTAACCCATGATCATTTGACCATAGCAAAACATAGGGGCTATAGAGACTCAACACGTAGTATGAGAGGGGACGCGTTCCCAAGTAGGCATAGAAATTAAGGGGGGATATTCTATAGCATATTTTAGATATATTCCAAGGATTATTCTAGTGGAATATTGCAAGAATAATTTGATCTGTTATGGCATGAAATTTGAAGAGGAGGTGATAGCTTAGAACATAGTCAAGTTTATACTCTTTTTTCTTGAAATTTCACAAGGAATCCATTCGTATAATAAGAATTAGGATATGAGCATCAAATTTTTGAGTCATCCCAAGATGTGAAGTATTTCCATGTATTTTTCCATTTATTTTCCATTATTTTGCTGAGATAATATAAATGCCTTTCCACTTTGAATCTTGACCTGGAGACGTAGATCACACACTGAGTGAACTCCATTAGCAAATATTGGTGAATTATCTATGTTTCCTTCTTTTTGTATTGATTATTCATGAATTTTTCATTTATGGTATTTTCAAGCTCGTTAAGTAATTTTGTTTAACATCACCGAAGAAAATATCCTAGATCAAGAAATTTCTTTGTATTTGTGATATCATGGTCGAAGTACTTCAAATTATCCAATGATCTGACCATACTCCCCTCTATAATGACTAGTAATGGGATGAATGATGTCACCATCTAAATTTTTTATCCTTCTTGAGGTGAATCAATGTCACAATGGATTTTCTTGGTGGAACGTATTCTATTAAAAACTACCCTATTGTTGACTTAGTCTATATTGTTGTTAATGTTTGTTCATATGCTTCTATCTGCGTAGGGGGAAGATTCACCCCTAGTGTCTTAGTCCTATATTTCCTTTTGGGTGCAAAGGAATCTCCTCTAGCGGCTATCATCTTATTTTCTTTGTGATTCCCTTTAGCTCTGAAAGTTTTATTTGTTATATGATCAACCCTCTCACTTCTCCATAAATTCCTTAGACAAATTGAGCCCCTCTAACTATGTTTGAAAAATTTATACTTTCCTACCATACTGTGTGGTTTCATTGTTTTCAAGACACCAACTCTTTCAAGCATGATCCGATATCCACTAAAATTTACTCCTCTAAGTGGATTCCTCCTTTGTTGCAGACTAAGTTAGGTGAATGTCGTATTAGTGACCACTCCTTCCAAATCTGCCAATCCATAAGGATTTTGACATTAAAGTGCATTTAATCTACAATTAATGAAGTGGGTTTCTAAATTTCATTAGTAATAACATTTTCCATCACTTCTTGCCTTCTATTGCTTCCCTCTTTTTCCATAATGTGAGTGCTTGATAATATTTTCAAAATTTGGAAAGTTTTCATAGTTCTGCGACATTCTCCCTTCTGGGTTATGTGCGCGATCTATTTTCTAAATGTCATATAAAAATTCTCTTCTTTAAGAACCTTCTCCTTAGTACATGATATGACACAAACTTTAAGATGAGTAGTTGGACAACTCAAGCCAATATATTTAGATCCCTCATTCTCCATATTCAGTTTGAACCTTATCTGTAGAAAATTTGTACACATCTATCAGTTTTCCATCTTCCCTTTATGTGCAACCCAACACCACGTAGGAGTCACTATCATAGCTACATCTATGACTATCAATCTGAGTTGTTTAGGTACCTGCAACTCAAATTCCTTCACAAAGGCACATGCATTTGTGATTCCTTCATACTTTTTGGGATCACATACCTTTGTTCTGATCTAGTGTATCTCATGGTTAATATGATATGATATTCTAGTAGGTACTTCATGCAACTCATGTTTCCAATTTTCAAGTGCATCATCTAAATATAAGGCACGTGAATTAATACTTTTCCATCTTAACACACCATAAACAATTAGATTATCATAGTCATCCCTGTGCATAGTCAAAATTTTAAATGTTTTTGAAGTATTTTAGATTGAACCTCCCTCACAAAATCCACATATTAGTCTCCTTGTATTGGATTTAATGGCACTATGATCCTCAACTCTCTTGATTTGAAGATCGTCTACCTCCTATTGAGGTTAATTATGACCTAATTATCAAAATCCTGGTCAATTCCAAGTAACACATGATAAGAGTTGGTATCATCCATAATCTCAGTTACTTAAAAAACAACAATTCTTTTGAATCTATAAATATTGACCTCTACAGCTATCAATATGCCAATAGGGAAAGTTCTGGATTGGTTAGCCATTCTTAGCTAGATGGGTGACCAAATCAGGTTTGGTCTTCCTATTATCTCCGATGACTCCTTACGAAGAATGTTTACATATGAACGCAGATCCAGGATACTATTATCCATATATTATGCTCATACCTACATGTTAAGTCTAATTCCCTATTCATCCTTTTCTTACACATAGCTTCCTTAAGTACACACTTGGTGGTCTTCTCGATTGGAAATTATCATTCATGCACACATTAGACAATCATTATTTGTAGGTTTTCTATGGAAGATCTGTCCTTTATCATTTCTAATCAAAATCCAAATTTTTTTAATGGGGCTTACCTCTTCATCTTCTTCTTAAGGTGAATATTTATCATATATCATAGGCATATCATATACATGTAGTCCTTGTCGCACAATTGAGTTTGATGAACCCAATTCTATCGCAACCAACTCTCTTATAGCTTCCTTATATACTTGTTTCTCTTTCATTGGATTAAACATGGGGGGTGGGTCTACTTATTTTCTTACCAACTAATGCAGTTGGCTTCCTTATCCACTTGTATCTTCTCCTGCGCTTGTCCCTTCACACATATTTTCTCCTAATTGTAGATGATTTGTGTTTACTTTAGTTGATCCGAATGGAAAATGGCATCAACCCATGGTATTCATCCACCCATGGAATTTACCCATGGTATTGTAAGTGGCATCCACTCATGGTATTTATCCACTCGTGGTATTGTAAGTGACATCCACCCATGGTATTCATTCACCCATGGTATTTTCCCATGGTATTGTGACATCCACCCATGGTATTCATTCGCTCATGGAATTGACCCATGGTATTGTGACATCCACCCATGGTATTCATTTACCCATGGAATTAACCCATGGTATTGTGACATCCACCCATGGTATTCATTCACCCATGGAATTGACCCATAGTATTGTAACTGAAAAATGTTATAAGTAACAAGTCATATTTTGTAAAAGGACAGATGGTCCCCACAATGTAGTCTTTATAGTTATTATCAATTTTAATAAAAAGTTTCTTTGTGGTTTTATTCACTGTGTGTTCTGTCATTTTCTTTCTAGCATTGCAATTATTCAGATCTTGGGGGCCTCCCCCACAAGATCCATTTCAATCTTTTAGATCTTGGGGACCTATCAGAGCAAGTTATGATTCCATGAGAATGAGGGTTTGATGCATATTTCAGTTTCAAATTTTGCAGCAATATTCAACAAATTTCAGGCATGTGCTACGTCCTCCACAAAGCATTTTCTTGGGCCAAGCGGGAAGAATTTTTCTTTTTTCATTTTTTTGCAGGAAAGTTTTTGGGTGACCAGTTTGCAGATCAGATTTGAAAAATTTGGTACAAAATTTACAAAAACAAATACCATATCTGAATTCCTTGTGAAAAAATACCAAACTTCAAAAAAGAAATCGGCTGAATCAAAGTCCGGATGAGGGAGATATCGCTAATTTAAAATTAGCTATGTTGTAGATTTTTTTTTGGACGACAACTGGTGGACGACGAATCTCCTATAATTTTTTGTAGTTTTTGTGCAGAATTTCAAAACAATGATTGCTGATCTAAGTTTCTCTCGAAAAATAACCCAATTTCAAAAAAAAATGGGTCTAATCGGAGTTCAGATGTGGGAGATAGCGCTGATTTAAAATCAACTATTTTTTTCAGAACTTTTGTGATGGCGGAAAAATTGCAGCGTGGATCAAAGATTTTTGGGTGTCCAGATAAGGATTTCCAACACATGGGAAGATGCAAAATGGTCCTTCTGCTTCCAAAAACAGGTTATAATAAATATTCTAAGTTATATTGACCGAGTTATGTCCATTTTAATTCTGGAGCAACATTGGGAGCGGGTTCCCGTTGAAGACGTGCCCTACCACCCCACTTTAGTAGGCACTTGCTTCACATTAATCAGTTTCAGCATAGTAGCATTCGGCTTGGGTTATTTGGAGACGTGCCCTCCCACCCCAGGCCATGTAGGAATCTACTACTTCATCAAAACTAATATCATGGTTATGGGTCAACTGCACAAAATCCTTGTCATCGAAGTCCATTTGCTAGGCCGCACACTATTAGTATCACAGTTGGTCACAAGCATTACAAGGTATCTCTATCCTCGGATGTTTGTTTGTCATGGTTATGGGTCATCCACAAACCCACACTTCATCGAAGTCCATTTGCTAGGCCACACACTTTCAATATCACAGTTGGTCACAAGCATTATAGGGTATCTCTATCCTCGGATCTTCGTTCATCATGGTTATGGGTCATCCACAAACCCACACTTCGTCGAAGTCCATTTGCTAGGTTGCACATTGTCAGTATCACAGTTGGTCACAAGCATTACAGAGTATCTCTATCCTCGGATCTTCGTTCATCGTGGTTATGGGTTAACCACATAAAACCCTTCTCTTTGGTGGCTCTTCATATCAACAAAGGTTTCATAGGAGGGAACTTCATGCAATGGGGACCATTGCTTCTTAAGGAGGGAGGAATGATCCGAATGGAAAATGGCATCAAACCATGGTATTCATCCACACATGTTATTCATCTACCCATGGAATTTACCCATGGTATTGTAAGTGGCATCCATTCATGGTATTTATCCACCCATGGTATTTTAAGTGACATCCACCCATGGTATTCATTCACCCATGGTATTTGCCCATGGTATTGTGACATCCACCCATGGTATTCATTTGCTCATGGAATTGACCCATGGTATTATGACATCCACCCATGGTATTCATTCACCCATGGAATTAACCCATGGTATTGTGACATCCACCCATGGTATTCATTCACCCATGGAATTGACCCGTGGTATTGTGACATCCACCCATGGTATTCATTCACCCATGGAATTGACCCATGGTATTGTAACTGAAAAATACTATAAGTAACAAGTCGCATTTTGTAAAATGACAGATGGTCCGCCACAATGTAGCCTTTATAGTTATTATCGGTTTTAATAAAAAGTTTCTTTGTGGTTTTATTTACTATGTGTTCTATCATTTTCTTTCTAGCATTGCAATTCTTCAGATCTTGGGGGCCTCCCCCACAAGATCCATTTCAATATTTTAGATCTTGGGGCCTTCCCCCCAAGATCCAGATCATTAGTAGCGATTGCATGGACATTCTATCCCATTTTCTCCTACCATTTTATAGTAAGTTGAGGATAATTATTTTTAGCATGATCCAATTTTTAACATTCTATATACACACCATGTAGAGGTTAGGTAAATCCTACACAATTTGTCCTAGCTTTCCGTAGTTATGAAAAATTATCGGGCCTTTGCCTCTACCAAATATTCCTTTGGTTTTACCTTGAAATCCATATCCTCTTTCCTGCATCCCTTGATAGCTTCCTTGATTGTAAGGTCTGGGCACATTATTGATTGAAATTCTAGCTTCATATTCCTCTACCTCCTCTACCCTGTATGCATTAGTAGTGCACTTTCACATTAAATCCAACATGTGATATATATGGATGTCATGTCCTACTAATTTGTAAAAGTTGTAGAACATGGTTATGACTAAAATTTGATAGTTTTGCATCATAGGTTAGGTCATTCGTATATGGTCCCAAACTATACAAAATTCAAAGCATAATCCCTCGCTTTGCAACAATTGATTTCCAAATCCTTTAGTCATGTATTTTTCGATAGTTGGGAATTTTCTCCTATGATGTCCTTCCTTCTTGAATATAGTACACCAAAATTCCTATATTTTTTCCTTAGCTTTTGTAAGATCTTGCAACTATATTATCAAAGGCTACTAACTGCGACTAAACTTGCAACATCCCTACATTGTTCTTTATTCCTATAGGAGAGACTTCTAGATGCATGACAATTTATAGGGTCTAAAACTGCATCATGATCTTTTGTTGAGCTAACCAGATGTGTATATGAGTCAACAATCCTACAATAAACTTTCATTTATGCTACACATTCGAAATTTTAAATTTCAATACATCTAACAAGGCTTTGAACCTCTTATCAAAGTCCCATATTGACTCATTGAAGTTCTATTTAATCTCTTCAATCTATGTGATCATTGGGATTCTATTTTTGGTTTATCGAATTATTTTAGCAATTCCTACCTAATTTATCTCAATGATCTATCTTGTCCTATTACCACAGTGTCCTTATATTAAATATACCAATATAATGCACAATCCCTGAAAGTGGTCTCCAACTATGCAGCTTTCATCAGTTCATCCTGAACCTGCTTGACAATCCATAGTACTTCACAAACGAAAAAATGTTTCTTGGGATCCTTTGTCGTAATTCCATGAAAGAAAACCATTCACATAGTAGGATCAACAACCATTATGATGTTCTGTGTGATATTACCTTGTGATACTCCTAACTGAATTGGTGGCACCTTGGGTCCTATATGACTACTTCCACTACCTTAACTACTTTCACTACTATCCCTAATTGCTTCACTAGATGAAATTAATTGAAACAAATTGTTGGGTGGTCCTACCTCTTGGTTTTGAGATGTGCACATGGTTATCGGTTTGACATACTAGGGTATGTCTTGAGAAAGTTCATTAGAATACACTGATTCTTCTTGTCCTAAGTTGAGTGGATAATTTCCTTCCTTAATCTTTCCTTTTTCATTGCACAATTTTTTATTATCTTCTATGCAGGACACTCCACTAGGTATGTGATTTGTGTTAATTTCTTCTTCTCAATCACTAAGTTCCCAATATTTTTTTTGCTACCTTCTTATTCATTATATGTCATTTCTTTCTATCCTCCTATCTGTTGTAGGCTCTAATGCAAATTTATCCCTTACTCACCAGTGTGCTAAAATCTTACTCCACTGCATAACACTCCACTAATTTCTTCCATCACACTCTCCTCCGATGTAGATGTGTGAACTCATCTACACTTTTATCTCTCTCATGCCTTGGAATTCTTAGTTCATATGATCTTTACTCACTTTATTGTATCCCTCACCTTTATTCCTTTAAGCCATTCACTAGTCAACCCCTATTATCCCCATCGTGCAAAGAGATTCAACCACTCATGGTATCATATTCCAGTGACATTAATCCCCTATCGTACAATAACATCAATATCCAAGTAAACAATGATCTTAATAATTTCTCTTATGGTCCTTTGAAAAATTCTCTTTTGACTACACTATAGGACTAGTTACCTTCTATAGTAAATTCAACAATATAACCCTCCAAAATGCTATTCAACCAAGGGTCTATTGTGCGCAAAACATTATGGCTTATATAATTTATCCTTTGGATCAGTTCACGATTCCAATTTTGTTGTACAATCAGGCACCACTTTCTAACTTCCTCTAATAGAATATTTAACCACTCCGTCAAAATAATTAGCAATTCCACGAAGAAAATTTCATGAAAATCTATCAAGATATAGATTTGCAACCATTACCTAGGATTGATTCACTTCCTCCTAGCTTATTCCACCATAAATTTGTGTCGCTTCATCTGTACTCATTGCTATATTTCTTCCTTTTTAGGACCCAACATCTCCTTCAATCACATATCTTAATCCTGACAAAAAAATCACGTGTTGGTGCATAAAGGGAAAACCTAGGTTTATAATGAATTATCCAACAAAAACCCTTAGTCATTGGCCCCTTTCGCATCAACTATGAGCATGTGAAGTCTAGCTTGAGGCATCTATGAGGGATTTTAGGAACATTGATAGTTCTACACTAATGAAGGAGTTGTAGATATTACACTATCAATATTATGTTTAACATTTTGGTCATTCATAAAAGAAATTTAGGTGTTCCCCTATTCTATCTAGTAAATCCATTATTATCAAATATTCAATAGAACCATAAGATAGAAAACAAGCAATTCATCACATAGTGCACACAGGCAGGAAATAAGCCAAAATAGATCCTTTTATTATCAATCTAAAATCTCCATTACAATCCCAAATGTCATTTCTCACCAGCCTAATAAATCAAATTCTTACAACACAGACATGCATATGCATCAAAGACTGGCCTAAAACATTATACAAACATGTGATCAAAACAACATGTATTTTACATCGCAACTTTATTTATTTATAGTTTTTCATTTATGCACAAGCTAACCTAACAACCCCTTTTAACTATGGGTGGTAATTATTACCATGGGAAAAAACATATTACCTAAGCCTAACAACTTTCCCCATTCTTCACATTTTGTGCATTGACCCTTGGCAAAACTTCCTGCATGGTACCCTTTTGTGCAGTGCTTCTTTACAGAGATCCCAAAACCTTTTCTCAAACTATTTCTCCAAAAATTGGTGAAGTATGTTCTTATTTTGATCATAGTTCCATGTTGTGTGAATATCCTATTTAAATACTAATCATATTTTCAATAATTGAATAAGAAATTAATTGTAGTCATAATAATTGAGCATCATGATTAATCATAATTAATTATAATTAAGTATCTGGTGATCATAATTAATTACGCCATAAGGAATTCCCTCTAGGAATAAATTCCCCAGTTGTTGCTCTGCACTCCTCTGCACCATCAGAGACAATGTTAGATGATTGAAAGTTCTTCCACCATTAGATACCACTACCTTAACTGTCAACTAAATCTTTATTTGCACAACTGTTCAACTTGTTGATCTTTATTATAACCCATTAGCATATTGTAGGTACTTCATCGACGAATAATTCATACTTTCCAGTTGTTAAATTTATTCAACCAGCCTCTCGATTTGACCCTTCTCCAGCTTTTGATGCTTCGGAAGGAAAACAACATTGGAGGTGTTGTCTATGTGGAAATTGTTGAAAGTGTAATTTATCGTGCATGATGTTGTTTGCCTCGAGAATGAAGAGGATAGAAAACAATGGGTTGCATATGAAGGAATTGAACTGAAGTTGAACATGACTGAATTGTGGCACATGAATTCAAAATTGCATGCAAATGGATCTTTCATACTTTGCTTCAATGGAGGGACCATTATTTCTCATAAGAACACCATGGGAATGGATTGCGACCAAAAATAATGTAAATGGAAATTGACTGAGATCCAAATGTATAACTACAAAACCTCTTTCCCAATTCCATATTCATCATGGAGAGTGTGCGAAGGAGTGATATGTTTTAAAGTTCACGAGTTTTCTACCACAACTTCCATTGCCCCTAAAAATGATCCACTACATCCCATGACCTAAAAAAAAGGTTGTGGTTGAGGTGCTCGATGTGAAAAGTGGAAGATGGGTTGTTGAATCCAATCTCTTAGTGGGTGCACTTCTTCATAGTGTGTTTGAGCTGAAGCAAATTTTTAGGTGGAATGAGGGAATATATGTGGTGTTTGTGGGCAATAAGGATGAGGATGAACCAAAATTTGGGTCTTAGATGATAGAGAATTTGGCTCCTAAGAGATTAGTTTTCTGTGTGTTTCGATTTGATATTTTTGTGGCTCATGAATCTATGACTAATTACTTTCTTGTAGGTGGCTCTAAGAACTGGATGAAGCTCCTGGCAATGATTATTTGTTGAGAGCACCAGTTGAGGATGAAGCCTACAACAACTGTATGATAAGAAAATGGTTGACATCCTTCCTGATCTAATTACTTTGATTGTAGGTGGCTCTAAGAACTAGACGAAGCTCCTGGCAATGATTATTTGTTGAGAGCACCAGTTGAGGATGAAGCCTACAACGACTCTATGATAAGAAAATGGTTGACATCCTTCCTGATGTGTTACATATACGATCAACACGAATTCAATGGCAGCTTTGACAATGTGGAGTTGGTGTTGTCGTCACTTCATAATGATTTGTTCATAGTGAGAAGGGATAGGTGTAACACATGGATTCTTCTTGTGGAGGTTTGGTTGAATAAAGAGATGTGGTGGAGAAAGCCACTTTGTTTGGTGTTGCTAGTAACTGGAAAGGAAGACACTGTTTCATTTTGTTTTTGGTACTAGTGTTACATGTCTATTTGGGCACATCACTCCCAACATTCAAATCAGTATAATTAGGGCTCATCAAACCCTAATTCAGTTGCTACATGCCCTAAACAAGTCATCTCATTGAATGATTCCATCCATGAAAGTTTCCTAGCCTGAAACCTTGCTGAAATGCCTCCTTGGGACACCAGCACAGCCTTGGTCAGGGATAACTACACTGCAATGCAGGTAGGCCCATTCAAGACTACACTTTAGTGCACTTAGGCCCACTTACACCTGTGCTAGGCGAGAATGAGCGAAATTTGCATAGGGTTCTCATAATATTCCTTGATTCTAGATCATTCTAGAAGGATCCCATCTCTTATCTCATCCTATGAGCTCGAATTTGGATAGGCTATTGATCAATTAACCTACTATCCTCTCATCCCGTACTCCATGAAAACTAACTCCAATTTTGGAAGGCTTTTCAATACCCAATTTATGACAAAACCACCTCCATTTCCCTATAAATTGAGCACTCATCATAGTGATCAAGGGGCTCAAAATTTGAAGATTGTAAGGAAATACTGTTGGTTTGAGATTTGAATTCATGTCAAGTAATGTTATGCTACTGGATTGGTGTGCTTTTGGTGTGACGAGGATTGGACTAAAGCTAGATGAGTGGCACAGAATCGAACCGTATTGGGTGAAACTCTTCCTTCTACATCAATAAAGTTGTTTATTCCTTTTCTCATATTCTTGTTCATATCTATGATGATTATGTGTTTAAATGTTGTTGATTTCATTGGTTTATAGTAGATAGATCATGTATGCTTTGATCATTGTTGTTTGTCTTTCTGTTGACACATGTACCAATTGAGCGAATTCAGTTCAAGTGGGAGTGACGAGAGCAATTCAAAGGAGATCAAGGAAGCGAAAGACTATAAGTATGTTCCTTCATCTCATCTATCTACTATAGGAAAAGGTTAAACTACTTTATTTCTATTGTTATAAGTGTAGCTACCCACTTAGGGAAAATGTGTTTATCCGTAGATGCAAATTCCATATAATAGGTAGGGTTTTGAAGATTGTATTATAATTGTGGGGAAACTCATTGGCATGAATGCAGGCACAAGGTGGATTATTGAGAGAGGAGATGGTTATAATTCTTTGGTTAGCTGAGGGATTCTTCCAAATATCAGTGATGGTACTCATTTTTCACTTGTAAGACACCTTCAACCAAATCAAGGAGGTTGTTGAATTAAAATGGAGGAGTTGTTGATATCAAATTTTTTTGATCCTCAAAACATATTAATTTTTCTGTGACATGATGGGATTATCTTCACTTCTCTTGTGCTCGAAACAGTGCAATAGAAATATGATGGTATTTTCATTCTTAGTAATTTTATATCAAAAGTTCAAATTGCTCTAAACAAGAAGTGTTTATTAATAAGCATTTTATAGACCCCATTAGCTACGGTTCAAAGAATTTTTAATGTATGATCTCAGCATTACCTCATTCATTATAAGAGACACTTATCTTATTAATGTCACTTTTCTTCATAATTTTCTATATCTCTCATAACTCTTTATAATTATAAGATGAGCTTTTGAATATTGGTTAGAATTGCAGAATCAAATCTCCTAGTATCCAAAATGATTTGGATTCATTGAAATTTCTATGTATGTATGTTAAGAGGGTGTTTTTATAGTTTGAGTTTTATGCAAAACATAATTTCTATATTTTCATTTATTTATTTTTTCCTAACAAGTTCATTTTAAATTTTATATTTTTAAATATTAGTTTTATTTACTGGTATTTAAAATTTAAAGTCTAAATTTATGATAATTTCTATTTTAAATGTTTAAAACCTTTATTTTATTTTAATTTAAACTTATAATTTTAATTTTTTCAACATTATAATGTTATGTTTTCAATTGTGTTTTAATAATATAAAAATTCTATATATATTTTTTAATAGTGACCACTAGTACATTCCACTTAGTGGAATAGGTAACTTTGTATATACACAGTTGTCAATATTTCATCTAAGTAGCACAACAATTTCATAAATGCTACAAGGGATAATTTATATCCAAAAAATTGAACCCACACAACTAGAGACATATAAAAACAAAACTATACTACAATTTTCTATACTTTTTATATTAACAAAATAAATTATTTCGAAATGAAAATATATAAATTCATATTTCTATATTTAAAAAGTTTAATGTATATATATATATATATATATATATATATATATATATATATATATATATTATGAAGTGAATTTATGTTATCTCTTAATATTAGATTATATAAATTTGAAATATCTTCATATTTTTAGTTTTAGTTTTTCATAATTTTACTTTATTTATTTTTTTAATAATTTTAAATTATTTGATTTTTTGCTTCTCTTTAATATAGGAATAGAAATTACATTCATCATAGGATAAATGGAAATTATATCCTTTATATCTATTCAAATACAGAAAAATTTATTACATATTTTGTTAAAAAACATTAAAATTTAAATGATAAATAATAAAAATATTTGAAAATATATATATATATATATATATATATATATATATATATATATATATATATATTTAGAGTACTAATTTTATTTATTTCTTAATTATAATTATGTCCTAAGGTGTTCCCTTTAGGAATAACTCCCCGAGTTACCACTTTGCACCCCTTTGCATGGGTAGATCCAATGTTAGATGATTGAAAGTTCTTCCACCGTTAGATCCCACTGCTTTAACTATCAACTAAATCTTGATTTGTGCAACCGTTCAACTTGTTAATCTTTATTATAACCCATGAACATATTGCAAGTACTTTTCCGGTAAGGAATTAATCCCTTCTAGCTGTTAAAGCTCTTCAACGAGCCTATCAACTCAACCCTTCTCCAGCTTCTGAAGCTTCAGAAGGAAAACCCCCTTTGAGGCGCTGTCTATGGGGAAATTGTTGCAACTGTAATTTCTCATGCACAACACTCACACAAAATCACTAGCTGTGTCCATGATAAAGACTAGATCCTACACAGGAGTTCCCAAGGAGAATTTGATTGAATAACGTCCAAAACTGCGAGCATACAAAGACTCCTCAACACTTTCCTTTCTGTTTCTTATCATGTCGTGGCCATGATTCATCCCACGCTTCAGCGCCTAGGATCGATCCCTGTTTCCTGCCACGATCCTGACAAGTCTCTCATAATCTTTGCCGAGGCTCGAACCCCAATCGCCTCATGCGAATGAAGTCTTAGATGCATATACTCTTTATCCCTATGGCCAATATATAAACTACAACTTGATACAATTTGAGTTATGTTGTTTGTATCTGCACGTTTTATGGAAGATATTATGTATTTCAGAGCCATGGTAATTGCATTGAGCATCCATTTTTTTCTATTACCATTGAAATAAACCATTGTTGGTTGGGATTAGGTAATGGAAAAGAAACAACATGGTACTTAGAGGGAATATTGATCATTCATTACATCTGTCTATAGTTCAAACTTTCTGAAAATAATTGGGCTTATTAGTTTTTATATGCTTCTTTCCTATTCAATTTCATTTTCATTTGGTAAAATTTTGTTTTGAAGCACAAGGTTTCAGTCTACCATTCTCAGAACTACATCTGAGCATAGGAAATGCTTTAAAATTCTCCCACACCAAATCACTAGCTGTGTCCATGATCAACAATAGATCTTGTGCAAGAGTACCCAAGGAGAATTTGATTGAATAACCTCTAAAGTTGCGAGTGTACAGAGACTCCCCAACACTTTCCTTCCCCTTGCCTATCCTAACATGACCACGATGCATCTCACGCTTCAGAGCTTGTGTTCAATCCATTGTTCCTTCCATGATCCTGGTGAGTCTCTTGTAATCTTTGTCGAGGCTCAAACCCCCAACCACCTCCTGCATATGAAGTCTTGGATGCAGATACTCTTTGCTTCTGTGAAGTGTGACAATTATTTCACTATTATATTTACACATTATTACAGAGTGCTACAAAATTAGAATGAGGAGGAGAAACAATGACGTCATGAGCATGGCCACATGTTGAGAATCTTGTAGAAAATGAAAAATGGGAAAAATTGAAATTTATCTCATCTTAATTGTAATATTGAGGCCCTTCAAACAAAAACTAAGTGGTTGTGGACAGAGAAAATGTCTTGGACAACACCCATAGATTTCATTAACCCCTTATTGTGGAAATGCATCATGATGTGATAGTGATTTCCTGTAAATGGATAAATGGTAATGGTATTGTTGACCATTAGAATAAGTGTTTAATGTGCCATTCTCAGAACTATATCTGAGCATAATAAATGTTTCAACATTCCCCCACACTATTGTTAACTCTGTAATGCATGGATCCACAACCTTGGATCCTTATTTTTTCAGAACGAGGAATTCAGGGCCACTTTTGACTCCATTTTCACTCAATACTCATATCAAGTGGTTTTTGATGTAAAGACATAAGATATGTGAAAATTACCAAGGAGATATTGCGGCTTCTTTCTTCGATTTATTTTATGTCACCTATTTCAGCTGCATTAGATTAGATGTTTTACTTTTATCAATAATCATTAGTATTTTTTTTTCTTCCCATTAATAATTTTATTATTTCATCTTCATTTTTGCATTGTTGGTTCCTTTCACAACCAAATCTTGTATGTGTGAAAGTTTAATTCTTATCCGTAAAATATATTTTAATTTTGATTATAACTATATATTTTATAGCCTTTAGTTTCTCTCTGTCAATGTTTACGCATGTGTAGGGTCATGAGTCACATGTGAGTAGATTTGAGAAGTCTTGAAGGTAATGGATATCGTGTTTGAATTGTTGATATTGTATGTGTGCACAAACTGTTGTAGTGGTCCATTAATAGTCTGATTTTGTATGACTAGAGGATGAAATTATCCCATAAACACCTCCTATCCAGGGTGACCCCCCTTTCCTATAATTTATGGAATAGTTGTATCTAGTGTACTAGTGTTAATAAATACAAGTTTGTTCCTTTGCAATACTCTTTTGCCTACATTTAGAATTTCAATTTTACTCAATAAAATTACATGTTAAATTACATTGTAATGCATTACCTTTGGGAAGAACTCCCCCATCTCCCACTCTCCACTCCGCTACAACGTCAAATATAATGTTATACAATTGAAAGTCCTTACACCCTTAGACCCCATTGCTTTATCTGTTAATTGAATCTTGATTTGTGCAACAGTTCAAATTGTTTATATTTATTATAACTCATGAATATATTGTAGGTACTTCACCAGTAAGGAATTCATTCGTTCCATCTATTAAAGTTCTTCAAAAGCCTCTCGACTTGACCCTTACCAAGCTTTTGATGCTCCAGAAAGAAAACCCCATTGGAAGTGTTGTCTATGGGGAAGTTGTTGCAAGTGTAATTTCTCATGCATGACACCCACACCAAAACACTAGCCATGTCCATGATCAAAAATAGATCCTTTGCAGGAGTACCCAAGGAGAATTTTATTGAATAACCTCCAAAGCTGCGAGTGTACAAATACTCCCCGACTCTCTATTTTCCCTTCCTTATCATGTCGTGGCAATGATGCATCCTACGCTTTAGTGCCCGATCTCGATCCTTGGTTCCTTACACAATCTTGGAGGGTCTCCTATAATATTTGTCGAGGCTCAAACCCCCAACCACCTCCTGCACATGAACTCCTGGATGGAGTTACTCTTTTCTTATGTGAAGTGTGACGACTATTTCATCATTCTATTTACACATTATTACAGAGTGTTGTAGAAGCAACAAGAGGAGGAGAAGCAATGACGTCATGCACATGGCGACATGTTGAGAATCCCACAGAAAATGAAAAATGGGAAAAAATTAAAATATGGCTCATATTAATTATAATATTGAGGCTCTTCAAACCCAAATCGAGTGGTTGTGGATAGAGATAATATCTTGGGCAACATCAATATATTTCATTAACCCCTTCTTGTGGAAATGCATCATGATGTGATCATTATTCCCTGCAAATGGACAAATGGTAATGGTATTGTCGATCATCAACGCAAGTGTTCAGTCTACCATTCTTAGAACTATATATGAGCATAAGAAATGTTTCAAAATTCCCCCACATTATTTCTAACTCCGCAGTGGTTGGATCCACATCCTTGGACCCTTATTTATTCAAAATGAGGAATATAAGACCGCTTTTGACTGCATTTTCACACAATACTCAAATTAAGTGGTTTCTAATGCAAAGACACAAGATATGTTAAAAATTACCGAGGAGGTATTGAGGCTTCATTCTTTGATTTATTGTATGTCACCAAATAATTTGTTTAAACTTCATTTGATTAGATGTTTTACTTTATCACTAATCATTAGTTTTAACTTTTTTTCTTCCCATTAATAATTTCATTTTATTATTTCATCTTCATTGTTGCATCAGTGGTTCCTTTTCACAACCAAACCTTGTATGTATGAATGTTTACTTATTATCCATAAAATATATTTTAATTTTGATTATAACTATATATGTTAGGTTTTGTATAAGCATTTAGTTTCTCTCTTACAACATTTACATATGTGCAGGTTTGTGAGTCAGATGCAAGTAAATTTGAGAATTGTTGAAGGTAATGGATATTGTGTTTGAATTGTTGATATTGTATGTGTGCACAAAATGTTGCAGTGGGTTAACAACCTAGTTTTGTATGATTATAGGATGAAATTATCCCATATACACCTCATGTCCAGGGCGGCCCCCTTTTCCTGTAATTTATGGAATGGTTGTATCTAGTGTACTAGCATTAATAAATGCAAGTTTGTTCCTTTAAAATTTAGACTTAACACTTGCAATACTCTTTTTCCTATATATAGAATTTCAATTTTACTCAGTAAAATAAAATGTTTAATTACGTTGTAAGGCATTCCCTTGGGGAAGAACTCCCCTAGCTGCGACTCTGTACTCCTCTGCATTGTCAAATCCAATGCTAGACGACTGAAATTCCTTCGACCCTTATATTCCATTCTTTTAATTATCAATTGAATCTTTATTTGTGTAATCGTTCAACTTATTGATATTTATTATAATCGATGAACATATTGTAGGTACTTCATCGGTAAGGAATTCATCCCTTCCATCTGTTAAAGTTCTTCAACGAGCCTCTCAAGTCGACCCTTCCCCAGCTTCTGAAGCTTCAGAAAGAAAATGCCATTGGAGGCGTTGTCCTTGGGGAACTTGTTGAAGGTGTAATTTATCATACACGAAATCGACAACAAATTAATGGTTGTGTCCATGATCAACAATAAATCTTGCACAGGAGTACCCAAGGAGAATTTGATGGAATAACCTCGAAAGATGTGAGCGTACAGAGACTCCCCAACACTTTCCTTTCCCTTCCTTATTCTATTGTGACCATGATGCATCCCATGCTTCAATGCTCAAGTTCGATCCCTAGTTCCTTCCATGATCTCGGTGAGTCTCTTGTAATCTTTGTTGAGGCTCAAACCCCCAACCACCTCCTTCACATGAAGTCCTAGATGCAAATAATCTTTGCTTATGTGAAGTGTGATGAATATTTCATCATTATATTTACACATTATTACAGAGTGCTTCAAATGCAGGAGTAGGAGGAGAAACAATAACATCATGAGCATGGCCACATGTTTAGAATCTCACAAAAAATGAAAAATCAGAAAAATAGAAATCTGGCTCATATTAGTTGTAATATTAAGGCCCTTCAAACCCAAATTGAGTTGTTGTGGACAAAGACAATGTCTTGAAAAACATCCATATATTTCATTAACTCCTTCTTGTGGCAATGCATCATGATGTGATCATGATTTCCTACAAATGGACAAATGGTAATGGTATTGTTGACCATTTTTCAGTGAGCGGTGAGCATTATGAAGATTTCTCACTAGGATTTTCCAAATTTTTTGAAATGATAGGTTTGAATTCTTATTATGAGCTGTCCAAACATGGAAATAACATGTTTCAATGTGAAACTTTGTATGTCTATGATGTTTAGGATAAGCATTTATCGCTTTATTTTTTTTGGATAACTGTCATAATTCCTTACCCTAATGTTTGTTTGTAATGTTTAATGCTCTTTTTTTTCTTGGTTTAAAACCTTGCATTGTGTTAATTAGAGAATTATTTTTTGTTTTGTTGTTTGTGTCCTCACTGTACTTTGTGTATAGGAAGTCAGGGTTGTACCTATTGATCCAGTTAATGACTACCTATAAAATCCGAGATTGGTGGAGTGTATTAATACAAAGAGGAGTTGGTGAATTCAATTTTTACCTGAGCTCATTTAGTGGGTAATGCTATATGAATAGTATGGCGTGAAACCTAAAAGGTTCCAAATTATTTACCTTTTAAAGGGAATAATTTCTAAGTCACATGATACAGGGTTTATACTTTATAATCATAAACAATTTTCATATTATATGATGTCAAACTTAGTCAATTTTTTATTCCAAAATTTCAAACAATGTTTTTCACTACATAATTTTAACTTTTATAATTTTTGGTTTTAAATTTCAAACAAAACTTATAAAAGAAAACCCACTCAGTCCTTCCTAGATTTTTGGGATGTAGATTATAGTTTTACAAAATTGACACTATGTGATTAATAATAGCTTACAAACATTACGTATTTAGAAAGTAATAAGGGAAGTTAAAGGAAGGCCATGGTAATTAATGAGATTCTTTGTATTATTTTTATTTAAAATAGAATTTTTATTTTTATTTTTATAAATGAATATTGTTAAATGTGTAATTGAGTAAAATGTATTCAATTGATATTCTAATCTTTAAGATATTTATTTTTAAAAGTCAAAGTACAATGAGTTTTATTATTATTAATCTTTACTCTAGCTGTGTCGAGAATGAATCTATCTCAAGTCCCAAACAAGATTCTTCATACACAGCATAAACTAGACTTCCTCTCTTCTTATTCTAGCTTGCCCCTTGACACTTCTTCTTGCATAAATTGGAACTATGGGGCATAAGGTAGCTATTGCATACAAGAGCATTTAGATATGATAAGAAAAGTTTGACACTCTATTCTAATTTGCTCTACAAATGTGATGGGAAGTGTACCTTGAATGTTGGAAATTTCATGGTTAATGTAGTATAAGCTAAATGTTCTGAAACCCCCACCCATACCAGAGAGATCACAATGTAAAATCAATTCTTCCTATGGTTTTTTTAAAGGGTTCTTATATTGAACAGGGAACGAGAAAGTCAATATTGAGATATAATAATTGAGTTTTGAATCACTGTGACAAATAAAACATCAGATTAGCTCACCGAATATATCCAATGTTGTAATGATCTAAGATGATGACTGAGTTTCGAATCATGATAACTAGGTGATTATCAAAACTAAGTTGTTGCCACAAGCAAAACATCACAACAAATCACGGAATATATACAAGGCTGCAATAAACCCCATACATAGTGCTGGACCTCACAGGTATTTTATTGCACATAGAACACCACCCTAAAAATTATATACTCTTGATCAATTAGGAATAACCTAGGATGTCTATAGTAACACAAGAATTAAAGATATTTTTTAAAGAGTAAGGGCATTTACATACTCCGTCCTTCAAAAAAGCATTAATTAGTGCTATGTGTTATTGCCTTAAAAAGGTTTCAATTGCAACATTTGTCGAAATTGCTAGTTATAATCTATTTAATTATTAATAACTTGAAAAACAGAGATAGGTTAGAGCATGAGAGGGGATAAGCTGTGGCACAAACTGCCATCCCCACCAGAATTAAATTCCAAATCTCATGGCAGGTAAAGTATCACCCCCATTAAGTGTTCATATCCAAATTTGCTGCCAACTGGACTGAATTTATGTCTCGTAAATTGAAGAGGTAACTAAATGGGCAAGACAACGTGAAGAAGGGGCGAGAGTGCCCTCTCTGTCAAACATGGAGGCAACCTCAAACTATGTTAAAAACAAGAGCTGATCAGAGCGAGGGGTTCTGGTTTTCAGGTATTGAAGGAGAAAGAGCGAGCACCTCTGATGGTAATCATCGATTTAGATTATCATTGTATTTTTTTTCGGATCCATCTTAATTCCAGATTTCTCGTCCAAATCAAACCTCTGGAGATGGAAACCTCTTTTCTTAATGCAAAATTTGAAGAAAAGTTTGTTGGTCAAGGATTTGATCCCTCTCAGAGCTTGATCAATCTATGCTAGTTAAATTATTAATTTTTTGTTTGTTTGTTTAATTTTATATTTATGTAATTTCACTAAGTCAAAATAATTTAATTAATATATAATTATTTTCATTTTTTTAATGTAATTTGAGTAGGTGAAAATATTTATATAGCATAATATAACAAGACATGACAAGGACTCTTCCATACAGTGATGGAGAGTGTCTCTAGGTACAAAAAATTTGAAGAACAGTTTGCTCGTCCAAATCAAATCTCTCGAGGTGGAAACCTCTTTTCTTAGTGCAAAATTTGAAGAAAAGTTTGCTCGTCGAGAGATTTGATCCCTCTCGAGCTTGATAGATCTATCCTAATTTAATTTTTTTTTTTTTATTGTTTAATTTTTTTTTTATGTAATTTCACTAAGTCAAAATGTTTTAATTAATAATTTTATTTTTTATTTTCATTTTTTTTTAATGTAATTTGACTAGGTGAAAATATTTAGATAACATAATATAACAAGACATGACAAGGTCTCTTCCATACAATATTGGAGAGTGTCTTTAGGCACAAAAGTGTAATAAAATTAAATATAAAAATATATATATTTATAAAATATTTTGGTTGTGAAATGAGAGCTTGTTTTTCGGCATGTGGTATTGATGAGTAGTGGTATTGGCCCATGGTATGGTATGATTAACAATATCATGGTAAAGTGAGGTGAGTATCCATGGTTAAAAATCTTGTTATATTATAAGTATTATTTTGATTGTGAAATAAGAGATTGTTTTTGGGGATGTGGTATTGATGAGCCATTATATTGGCCCATGGTATGCTATGGTTAATAATCTCATGGTAAAGTGAGGCTGAATATCCATGGTTAAAAATATTGGTATATTGTAAGTATTAAATTTTTATGTTCTTATTTTTTTTTTCTAGTTTAGACTAACCTAAGTACCCACGGGGGATTTGAACCGGTGACCTATCGCAAGGAGTGCCTTAACATCGCACCCATTCACCGTCAATCCAAAGCCCCGTGGGCTAATTTTTATGTGCTTATTAATGAAATTTAAATATGCTTATAAAATTATTATTTTAATTTATATGGTAAAATTGAACTTAATTTATCTCTACTATTTATCTCTTATATATTTATTTACGTATTTTATATTTTAATGGGACAAAAGTGTAGATATATCTCAAAAGTAATTATAATATTTTTTCTTTTAGATTTAATAAAAAATGTTATAAAATTAAATTCAAATAAAATATTTTGGTTGTGAAATGAGAAATGGGATGCTTATAGAATCATTATTATATTTCAAAAAGTAAAATGGATCTTAACTTGTCATTGTTACTTATATATTAAATATTTTAATGTAATATGTATATTATGATTTTTATATGTATATTAATATAAATTGAACATATTAAGCCTACATGTAAAATGTTATCAAAATTTCTTACATTAGAGTTACACACCACTCATATATTTCTTACATTACAATTACACATCACTCCTATATTTCTTACATTACACTTACACACCACTCCTATATACTGGACTGTAGAGTGCCTCTCTGCCCAACAAGCTCAAGAACTATGTATGAAAAAAATACAAGCAACAATTAGAAAACTATGAAATAAATTTTTTATCTTAAAGTACGTTCTAGATTGTCCATTCTAACATATATACAATTGTTGATGTATGCATAAATTTCATATTACAAGGAAAAAAAAATTAACTAAATTATAACTTTATTTTAAGTTATTATTAAAAAACATAACTAGAATTTTAACCATGGAGATTTATCCCCACCTTACCATTGAGATTCTTAATTTGTAAATAGATTTTGTTACAAGACCAATGCTTATCAATACCACAAACCAAAATGCCATAACCCACATCATATAATATTTATTGATATGACAAGCCCGTGTTCCATCCTCGAATTGTGTTGCTGCGCAGAAGCCTATATGTAACTTCATGATTGTATATTGACATAGTATATCGGTGGATGTTGATGGATGTGACGGATGTGATGGATCTCCACTGTATATATGTAAAATAATTGTACATTGGGCCTAATAAAACTTCTAGCCACCCCCATTTAAAATATACAAACGTTTATATATGTGTGAATGTTATATTGCAAGGAAAAATTCCAGCATGAAGATAAAATAATGTAGGCTCTAACATTTTGAACCAATTAAATGTATCGTTATCTATGATATGAACCAAATATACTGTTATCTAGGATATAAACTAATTAAAAATAATCCAACGTTCTTGGCTAATTGATTTTTTTCCTGGGTAAATGTACACTGACCCTTTGTTTTGAATAAGATTTAAAATAATATGAAATAAAAGTTTGATACCAATTAATATATATATATATATATATATATATGTTAATAATTTATTGTACATGTTCATTTTTTTTTTTTAAAGAAAACTTGTTTAAATTCCATTGTTCATGGATTTTAAAAACTTAATGGATTTAACCATTTTTTTGACGAGTTAATTACCTGATATTCCCATGTGTGTTTATTAGTTAAATTGTTGACATGCTTTTGTTTCAATAAATTGTTCAACTCAATCTTCATCATGTTTTAATCTGACATATGATGGATCTAATCAATAATTCCTGAACATGCTTTAAAGGATAATTGTTCTTGTAGTTTAGTTCTATTTTGAGGTTCTAGAAGATGTTGCAATATTTAAAGCATGTTTTACATAAATGTTAACTTAGTTAATGAAAGCATGACACTGACATATCTCTTTTCTTTATGGAAAGACAGAGTAAGAGCGTATGATGGGGAACAGTCGAAGGTTGAGTGGAAATGTCGATATAACGCGTTCAAAGGGCCGTTGAGACTGTTTTCGAGATTAGATTAGTAGATGCGCTTCTCGAACCCAATCTCCGCTTCATTGTGAAATCAATTATCCTTATATTTTTTTCTATTTATGTATGTGTGGAAGGTTTCAAGGTTCTTTATAAACAAAAGTATAATGAAAATAAGCTGGAAGTAACATTTCCATGCTTTTTGTTATTAAATTGTTGTTGACAAAAGAAATAACTCTAACAATGTATATGATACCATCTATCATGCTAGGGAATAAACTACCACAGTCAACCCCACCTCCCATACATACTACCTTCCATACATACTACACATAAATGGAGAGAATATAGCCCTTAGACAATGTGTATTGGGTAGAAAAACAAAACCACTCTATTTGTTTCCCTCTCCTAGTTTGATCAAAATGGACTCGTATTAGATTACACTATTGTTGGAATATGCTATGAAGTTAAACTAAAATGCGAATCAAGGTTAATACTCTTTATTTATTTCATGCTAGTAATTTTATATCTAATGGTAATAATTGTAGATGTAGAACAATAATATTACGTGCACAAGTTTAACAATAATTTTTTTTTTTCATTTCTTAGTAGATACACAAAAACAAGGAATCAAGCAAAACAACTCACTAACAAATTTATTACCTCATATGCTCAATTAGTAATATCTATAAATAAGTGAGTATTAATAGGTAAAGAAAATATTTATTCCTACATGAAAGAAGCCTCTATAATAACAATACATCTCTCATTAACGAGACTATATACAAATCCAACAACAACATTCACTTTCTCAAGTTTATTGAGGATTGTGATATTAAACTCCTATAACAAGTTCACTCTTCCATTAGTAACAAACTTGTTTGTAACATAGAAAAATTTACAATGACCTATATATATAAATACAAGGTAATGAGGGACATAGTGACAAAATTTCTTAATAAAATGTATAAAAGTGTGAAATATTTTCTCAATTACCATATAATAGCCTTCCTCATACTAATTGAGAACATTACTAATGTAATGAGTTAGTATTTCTATTTTTTTTCTTTCTAATTACATCTTCAATAACTATTTCTAAAGAATATATGGATATGTTGAACCAAAAAGACAAATTTGCCCCATAGTACATGTATAGCTAAGAATTTCTTCGACACAATCCTCAAAGAATTCTAGGATCTAATAGTCTAGGAGAAGTATGTGATTTTGTACAATTCAAGTTGAAAAATAAATACTATGAGAATATTAACATATTTATAATTAAATCTAATGGTGCAAATAAAATAATAAATATAAGGAAAAGAGGGAAGCTATGCACCTCTATGTGGGCCTTTTCTCATTATTTTAAAGCTTCTTTATAAAATTAAAAATAGAATATACAGTTCTTGCAAATAATGGTGTAAAGTGTAGCTTGAGAGGTACTCGCACAATTCTTGGGGTATTGGGTTTGTGTGGAGTTGACCCACGAAAATATGGTTTTGTGGGTTATGTACCCTAGTGGTGGTCATTGGGCACAAGTTGGTGGGATAAAGACCCAAAATAATTAATAACTAATTCTAATTATAATGTGAGGGAACTTTAATGGATTTAAGAATCCCTAAGTCAATGGTTGGAGAGAGGTATAAATATAGGAGACCAAGTGAAGTCTCAACAGATTGATTGCACATCATCTTAAGAAGAATAACAAGCAAATAAGACCACAAACCCTCAAGGTGGATGAGTTGAAGTACATCAGGGTAGGAAAATAATATTCTTTCTTATGTTTTGAGCAAACCGAGTTGTGGATGGTTGGACAACTCTATCTTAATGTGGTTATGTGCATAAGGGAAATGGGATATCTATGTAAGGAGGTTGAGCTTATTTCTGTGTCATTGAAGAGGGTCAAAACCCTTACTCTTGATGAACAAATAGGCCATAATTCTTGTGGAGTAGCTAGATTTAGGATCGAGCTCCCTCAAGGTCATTCACATGAGTTTAATGGTTGAAACGTGAGGTAACCACAAAGAATCCAAGTCTAAGATTGTCATAAGAGCTTATAACAGGGCCAAGAAACCTTAGCGATAGTGTGTACATGGTCGAGACTCTTTAGGATTAAGTAGAGACTAGTGAAGAGGTATTTGGTATTGTTTTAAGTGTAGATGATCGTAGAGATAAAATGGGTAGAGCCTGTCTTTGATTGTGGGATATGAAAAAGTGTTACAAGGCCAATATATAGTGTTTTAGAAGGGCTAACCCATTATTAGGGAGTTGAAGTTTGAAGGCCAATTAAATCCAGTGCATTTGAAGAGGTAAATCACAGTGAGAATGAAATTTGTTGAAGTTGTTTTGTGCTAATAATTGAAGGAGCAATTAGACAGTGAGAAGCTAGAGTGAAAAGGTATTTTGAGTGACAATATTCTATGTGAGATATGTGGCAAAGGAAATTCCAAGCATACCATGGACAAGAGGACCAAAGGGTTGTAAGTTAAGTGCATCTTCAACAAGTAATTCATTGAATTCATATTTTATTATGTGGGTAGATTTCGAGTCAAATGTTGTTGACTTCAAGCCATAGTTTTCCTTGTATCAAGCCTTTGCAAGGGCCATTATCCCTTGTACAGGAGCCCTATCTTTGATTTATTAAAATTGTAATATAATCGAGTTTTGGCTTTTCAAATTCTTGTTGAGTTAATTAGTTCAATATTGTTACATTTCCATTGAATATATTGCAGTGTGTTTATGATCATGATTAAACATAGACTTGATTCTAAAGTACTAAGAAAAGTTCAAAAAATAATAGGCACTAAAATTGACTCTTTTGTCATCAAGAGATTGTATTTTCACTACTGATATTTCTATCCATCTCTAATCTCTCGAATATAGAATGTCTGACATATATAATGGTTGATTTCATGCCAAATATAGGGTGAATAAGAAAAAATTACCAATTTAGAAATAAGTTAAACTATTACTTAGTAATTATACAAAATATTCTTATACACATAGATGAGAAGCTTAATGTTCCAACCAATTGAAAATGAGTGAAGAGAAATCGTGGAGCAGATATTGTTCTTCTCAATATTCAAAATAGTAAAATAGATTACATAGAAAGCATCAACGAAAGTAAATCTGGACTGACTATGACACCTAGTAGACAATGGAAATAAATGTGAAGACACCTAGTAGATAATGATATTAATATCTCAACATCCCATCCTAATCTCAATTGTTACAAGTAGAGGCACTTACAATTCCTAATCGCTCTCTTTCAAATTGAAATACGTTTTTTCCCACTGGCTTTGTGAAAATATCTGCAAGCTAATCTTTGGAACCACAAAAAGCAAGTACTATGTCTCCATCATTGACAAGCTCACGAATGAAATGAAAACCTATGTCAATGTGCTTTCTCTTTTTGTGGAAAACATGCATTTTTTATAAATAAATTGGTGAATTGTTATCACAGTAAAGAGGAGTTGGATCCTTTTGAACATTTGAAATATATTTCAATAATATTCTCAGCCACATTGCTTAACAGGCTTCTAAATTTGTTGCTACATATGATGCCTCTGCAGAAGATATTGAAATATTGGTTATTTCTTGGATTCCCATGAGATCAGATTGGTTCCAAGGTGAAAAAAATACCCTGAGGTGCTTTTACAATTATATAGATTGCCTATATAATCACTATCCGTATAACCTAAAAGTGAACAATTTTCAAAATGTTTGTAGAAAAAACTATGGTCTATGGTCCCTGCAATATATCTTAAGATCCTTTTTGCAGCCCTCTAATGAGAAATCTTAGGTGGCTGCATAAACCTAGAGACAAAACTTTCTATAAACATGATATTAGGTCTAGTGGCAGTGAGATAAAAAAATACTAACTTGACTTATACAATGTGGGATCAACTGGTGGTGCTACGACTTCTTTGCTTAGCTTGGTGCCTTAAGAAATTGGTGTATCAACTCGTTTACAATTGGTCATTATAAACTTTTGGATGGTTTTAGTGGCATATTTTTGTTGACCAACAAAAATTCCATTATCAGATTGTTGAATTTCAATGCCTAAGAAGTATTTCATTACCCCTAGATTAGTCATATCAATATTTGTTTACATTCTTTCCTTGAAGTTTTTTAATATCATATTGTCTGTATAAATAAGATCATCTACGTAAAGGCATACAATAATAATTTTACCTTCATGAGTTTTGGTGTACAATGTTGGCTCATGGTTGCTTCTGCAAAAACCACTTTTGATGATATAGGTGTTGATGTGACTGTACCAAGATCTTGGAGCTTGTTTAAAGCCATACAAGGATTTCTTAAATATGTATACCTTATGCTTCTCTCCTGGAACTTCAAAACTAAGAGGTTTCTCTATATGAACTTATTCCTGTAATATACCATTTAAGAACGTAGATTTTACGTCAAGTTGATAGACCTTCCATTTGCGTTGAGATGATGTGGATAAAATGGTTATGACACTCTCTAGCCTTACTATTAGAAAAAAGGTTTCACCGCAGTTGACACCAAATTGTTGTGAGAATCCTTTGGATACCAACCTTGCCTTATGTTTCTCAAATTCTCCTTTTTCATTCAACTTGGTCTTATATGCCCGTTTTACACCAATATTTGTTGTATCTCTTTGGACATCAACTAATTCGTAAGTATGGTTATTCTATATGGCAGTAATTTCTTGGTTCATTGCATCAACCCAATGTTTTTCTTTAACTGCTTGCTCAAAATGGGTTGGTTGAGATGAAAGAAAGGAAAACATATTATGTTGATCAAACTCATGCTCTTTCTCATATATTTCTTTGATGTGTCCTGTTTTCTGATTGTCTTCTGAAGATGATAAATCACTAGCGGATACACTGCTTGAAGATGTACCATTTTCATAATGGTATGGCTCTTCCTAAACATACAATCTCGGTAGTCATGGTGGATAAAAAGGCTGATTTGAAGCTTCATCAACATGATCATACCAAGATTTATTTTCAAAAAATTTAACATCTCTACTTAAAACAAACTTCTTGGTAACTGGATTGTAAACTCTATAGGCCTTTGACCGCTCGCTATAGCTGTTATAAAACCATTCACCACTCTTGGTAGATTTTATGCTTTGGTTATGGCCTAGGGAAACCCTTCATTTCCAGACTTGGTCCAAATTCTAAAAAATAGTACTTTGAATCCCATACACTATTTCTCCCTATATGAAAGGCGTATACATGCATGTTAGTCTATACCCAACCCATGTATAAGTGTTAAAACACTAAAAATTACATAATATCCTTAAATTCAGGCGAAGTTTACGGGTTTTACTTGTTACTCACCTACTGTAGCCCGTGGCCCAATTGTTTCCCAACTAAAAAAAAATAATTTGGAGAAGTATAAATAAACCTCCATGGGAAGGCCTAAAGGGAGGAGATATGAGATATTGATATTATAGTTGATTACATCTCTGATCAAATATGAAGAAATCCCTGTGCCTTCTGCACTCCCAAGTTATAGGAAACCTTTGTTTCCTACTTTGAGATGTCCTTCATCCCTTTTATGAAATCCTTATGTATATCGATGGAGGAAGATTGTTGAGGCCTAGGCAAGATGGATCCAGAGGACGGTTCCACTTGGAGCTGGAAGAAGACTCATGTTGTAGTTTTCCACATTTCATTTAGCTTACATCAATAAAGAAATGTTGTTATGTTCCTGATATTTATTGTGTTTAGGCATTAATCTATGTTATGATTTTCTTATGAATCTAATGTTAATGCTTATTTATCTCTTACTTATATGGTTTAACACCTATATCATGAACATGATGTCCATTACTACTATTGTATATGCTTTGCTTGAATAAGTTGCGGGTTTTAAAGGCATTGGAAGGAGTAGACGGTTTGAACCCTGCGGGATCAACCTCGAATGTAGGACCTCTGGGTAATACCTCTTCTTCCTACTTTAGTAGTTTAAGCATTTAGACTATTTGTGTGTGTGTTTCTTTATCCTATATGCCCACTGCTCTGTTGGGGTTTTCAACCGAAGACCCTAGGGTGTTTCCACGTACAACAATAGCCTACGAAAATACATTTTTCACTTCTATCATTAAGCTTCTTTCTTAGCTACTCAGGAACATGTGCAAAAGCTATTGATCCAAAAATTCTAAAAATGAGATACATTCACTTTCTTACCATCCTATGTTGCTTGAGGTACTGCATCTTGGACACTGGTTGTTGGAGATTTGTTGAGAACATATATTGTTGTCAAAACTGCTTCATCCAATATTCATTTGAAAACTTCTCATGGAGCATGCATCTAACCATGTTCTTCATTGACTGATTTTTCCTTTCTACTACTCCATTCTGTTGTGGAGTATATCTTGTTTTCTTCTGCATTAAGATTCCTTGTTGTTGAAAAAAGATTTGAAGCAATTGGAGATGTACTCTCCTCCTCTATTTGACCAGAGGAATTTTAAATTCTTTCCACTTTTCTTTTTTGCTTTTGCTTTGAATTCTTTGAACCTTGAGAATGTATCTGATTTGTTTTTGAGAAAATACACCCATATCTTCCTGCTATAATCATCAATAAAGTTTAGAAAATAAAGACTACCACCAATGGACTATGTTTGCATTGGGCCACATATATCTATATGGACTAGCTCTAAAGGCTCTTTTTCTCTAGAGGAAGATGTGGGAAAGCTATCTCTTTTGTGCTTGGATAGAACACAAATTTCACAATTACAATCTTTTTCATTCATAACATGAAGACCAATTATCATTCAATGTTTTTGAAGCACAATTAGACTCTTGAGTAGGATGTGGCCATACCTAGAATTCCATAGGTGAGACTCATCTATTCTTGACACATTATGGGAAAAATACTAGGAAAGATTTCAACTTCTAAGTGTCAAAGGAAACATCCTATTCTTGGTTTTTTCAACCTTTGCTATCAGTCTTCTATTTGGAGGTTTTTCATAGATATATCATGTATTCCCTTGGAATATTACATCATAAACATGTTCCATTAATTGGCCTACACTTATGAGGTTATGCTTCATACGTGGAACATAATAAACATCAGGGATGCATTTTTGGTGATTTTGTTTGGTAAGAACATGGACAATACCTTTCCCTTCAACTTTAATGCAGGAACGATCTCCAAGAATAATTTCTTATGTTATGGAAGCATCAAGACAAGAAAGCATATTTTTGTTACTTGTCATATGATTTTTGTAGCCACTGTCCAACAACCAAAGGTCCTCGCAGTGAGTTTCTCTAGAAAGATGGCAAGAAAGAAACATTGTCTTAGAGGATTCTCTTTCATTGTTGAAGAGATGGACACTCGCTCTTTGTTGATTTGATTGTTTCTTTCTGCATTCATATTCATAATGCCAAAATATATTGTGGTAATATAATTGAACATTAGATTTTCTCCATTTTCTTATTCTCTGTGTTTGGTATTTTAAGGGTCTCCATTTCTCTGTTACATGATGATGTTCTAATATGTGTTTGCCTCTGCCTCTATTAAGAGAGTTCTTATTTGAAAGATTGATCCATGGAATCTTTTTCCAAGTTGAGTCCTGTTTCGTGTGCCAAAAATGATCCAGTCAATTGTTGTACTGAGAAGGTTGTAAAACCTTTGGATTCCAGAATGGTTATTACAATCATGTCGTATTTCTTGGGTAGGCTTCAAAGGACTTTTTCAACAATATTTTGATTTGTAATGATTTTGATCTGATTGACTATTCCCATGACTCTAGTCATGACTAATCCACACTCTCTGTGTCAGTCATCTTCAGGGTTTCGAACAGAGATCTAAATGTCTGCAATTTAACAAACTTCAATATATCATTGCCTTGATACAAGACTTTCAAAATATCCCAATTTTCTTTTCTTGTTGAGTACTGTTTCATGTGCCAAAAATGATCCAATCAAATGTTCTACTCAGAAGGTTTTGATTTTGATCAGGTCCTTCATTGTAAATATTGCAACAAGCTGTGTTATAAATCTCCATGAGTAGTATGTTTTGTTTTCAGTAGTATTGTTGGTTATAGGTGTCACTGAACATCAAGGATGATGTTCCCCCAAGGGGAGGGTTTTGTAACAACCCTTGTGAAAATTCCATGTAGAAATATATAAATAACATGGATGATGGGACATGTATTCCAAGTTTAATGGTGGTCAGGTCATCCTAATGGGTGTTCATTTGGTTGTTTATG
This sequence comes from Pinus tabuliformis, assembly GCA_031772625.1. Taxonomy (NCBI): domain Eukaryota; kingdom Viridiplantae; phylum Streptophyta; class Pinopsida; order Pinales; family Pinaceae; genus Pinus; species Pinus tabuliformis. The sequence goes on from CM062808.1 coordinate 599,208,103, forward strand.
TTTAAGGAAATTGTCAAAGGCAATGGCTAAGGCATTAAAGAGGCAAAAAGTCATTTTGGCACATTTATTTATGAAAATAATAGTAATTAGGGGAAAAAGGAGGTGAAAGGTCACAGGTTTCATGTGAGGATGAAATTAAAGGAAGATAATGGAAAATGAAGAAACTAGAGGCCTCATTAATAAAAAGGCTTATGAGGATTAGATGGAAAGCTTCTTCCTTTCAGCAGGAACCTTTTGTCAGTTCAGTTTTAGAGCTCTCTCATTATTCTCTCTCTCTCTCTCTCATACTCTTGGAGACTTAGAGATTTCTTGGAGCACTCTTAGTGGGTGTGGCATGCTTGGATTCTTTTTGTAGGAAGGCGAAGGAAGAGAAGGAAAGTACATAAGAGAATCGACATCAACAACTACGTCAGATTGCTTGCAAGTACCAAATTGCATGTATCATTTCTTCACTAGTTTTGCCATGCATGGCACATGCATATGGTTTGTTGGTTATGATCTGTCATTGGCATGGAGGATGGTCAGGATTAACAGTGGATTGTCTAGCCTTGTCATTTCCTGGATAGCCATGGTGATTATGGGTTTACTTTTATTGCTTTGTTTTGGTTGGTTCTCATGTTTCCTTAGCTTGGGTTGAGTTATTAGTCATAGAATGCCTCGTTGAACAAATGCTCTGGAAGCCATGTAATAGCTTGGGTTGAGTTACTATTCCTAGAAGCCCTAGTTGGAAAAACGCTATGGAAGCCCTGTAGCAGCTTGGGTTGAGTTACTAATCCTGGAAGCCCTGGCTAGAAAAATTCTCTGGAAGCCCTTGGTGGGTTGAGTTACTAGTCTTGGAAGCCATGGTTGGACAAATGCTCTGGAAGCCCTGTATAAGTTGTGGGTTGAGTTACTAGTTTTGGAAGCCTTGTTTGGACAAACTCTCTAGAAGCCCCGTATAACCTGTGGGTTGCGTTACTGGTTCTGGAAGCCTTGGTTGGAAAATGATCCAAAAGCCCTGGAAGGCTTGGATGGAGACAAACTTGATGATGGTTTTTGGTGATGTCCGACCGTGAGGTGGAATCACTGTTTGATGGGTTGAGGTGGGTGGCCTTTGGAAGCCCTCAATGATTTTTGATTGATGTGTTCTCTGAGATCCCACATTCATGGTTGGAATATGGCATGAGGGTGATTGGCTAAAGAGAGAATTGTCTCAGCCAATCTATGGTCGGGTGGAACATGGTAGTCCCATCACTTGTTGGTTCATTGCATTTATTAATGAAGAAATTCATTCCCTTGACTTTCATGTGAAAATGTACTGATGTATATATGGATTTTGATGGATGATATGCTTATTGTATTTATGTTCCTATTATGTTGTTTAGATGCACATTTACCCTTGGAAGGTGTTACAGAGTGGTATCAAAGCATGGTTCAAACACTTGGACTGGATGGGCTCTATCATAGGTGAAATGAAGAACAAAAGTTAAATTTTAGACCTTTCCTTCATATCTGTTATAACTTTTGTTTTGTGGCATATTAGAAGTTGAAAATTTGTCCATATTGAAGGTAAATCCCACTGATAATGTGGTAAAACTTTCAGATATTGGTTCACAATACTTTAGGAATTATCATCTAAGGAATATGACCTTCCTGAATGCACATTTAAACATGTCATGTTGGAATTTCTGCAATAACTCATCTTTTGTAGGTTTTAAGAAGCTGAAAAATTGTCCACATTGAGGGGACATACCATTGATTATGTGGTAGAAATTTCAGATATTGGGTAGAAATATTTTAGGAGATATTAGTAGAGGGAGTTGAGCCTTTTGAATGCCCATAAAATCTGGCCTCAAACAAGTCACATTGACATTTTTGTTATAGCATTTCTTCTAGGCACTCTCAGGAGCTGAAGTTTTTTCCACAATGGGGGGAAATCCCACTGACAGTGTGATAAAAATTTCATAAATTTATTCGCTATATTTTAGAAGATATGACCAGTGGAACTCGAGCTTTCTGGATACTCCTAGAATTGTGCACCAAATATGATTGTGTTGGTATTTTTGTTATAACGTTTCATCTATGAAATATCAGAAGTTGAAACTTGAACCATGGTGAGGGAAAATACCATTGATCATATGGTTCAGTTTCCATAACTTGTACTACTACAGTTTAGGATATATGCATTGAATCATTCGCTATATTAGTTTGCATGCAAAGTGTTTGATGAAATGCTTAAATGGTTCAATGACTAATTGCATACAAATTGTTTGATAAAATGGCCCAATGTTGTGGTTCGAGATAGTATTGATGTGTAATAGTATTCCTATAGTAGATATATGATTACTTGTATGCAAATAGTTTTCTATATTAGTTTGCATGTAAAGTGTTTGAAGAAATGCTTACATGCAAATGTAATAGTATAGTAGTTGTTTGAAGAAAAATGTAAAAGAATGGTAATTTTTTTAAGAAAATGCTATTTTTTTGGATGGGATAGTATTGTAGTATGATAATATGGATGTATCTGATTTATGCCTATTTGCATGCAAAGAATTTGAAGAGTTGCATGTAGATAATTTGAAAGGTTGCGTGCAAGGAATTTGAAAAGTTGCATGTAAGGAAATGGAAAAGTGGCATGTTTTTAGTTATTATGTTACAAGTGGAATAAGTGCAATGTTTTTGACTTAGTCTCATACAAATGTGTGAGAAATAAAAATGAATTTCTTTTCAAGTGTGGTTAAATTTAGTAGAGCTTTGGAGATCCGATTTCCATAATTGGACATTGGAGATGGGGCCATTATAGTAGCTTCCTCCTTATACCTTAGTGTGGACCATGGATAGTAAGGGGGTATGCTTATAGGTTGTTAGTATTGGTGAATGCTGATTTCAAATTAATAGACATGATGTTTTGACTTTTGGAACATGTGATTGACTGTTTATGAATTATATGTCGCTTACATGTTGATTTCATGATACCTACTTACATCCTTGTATGTTAGGTTACATTTATTAATATTTTGATTACATGTATCAGTATTGTAGGTTGATTACAAGAACTGATAGCTTATTTTTGACTACATGCATTTATCCGTAGGTGTAGTTGATTTTGCATTGCTTATGGCTATTGTTGGTTGCATGTGGTAATGTGTACAATGGAGTAATGGTTGTTGTTATGCATGTATGGTCGTGGCTATGATTATGCATGTATAGTAGGTCAAACATGCCTTGTGAAGTCATTGTATGCAATTTAGGTCATCATGATGCTATTGGTTGTTATGATGCTAATGAGCTAGTTGAGATAGAGTAAGGGATGCAAATCATCATAATGAGGTTGTAGCATTAGACTTTGGGATAAGAGAAGATCATCATACAGGTAGTGTATGTTTGGCATGCAGGTATGTAAGTTAAGGATTATTATATGCATTAGGTTTATATACATTAGGTTTATGAACATGTATTTGATGTTATGGTTACATTCATGATAGATGTTAGATGATTAGTGTGGTTATATGCACATGTGTCAGATAGTCAAGAATGATAGTAACTTGTAGTTGTATGCATTGCTATTGTTGTTTTATATTAGATAACCTGATGATTATGTTGTATGTTGTTGATGAGTATGATATATAACTTATTGTTGTTATATGCTATTAACTTGATGATTAGGGTAATTTCATTGAGATATTGATGTTATAATTTGGATTGTCCATATGCATGATGGTTATGTTCATTTCCTTGAAGATCTTGATGTTATATGTATTGTGTTAACCTGGTTTGACCTATGTAGATGGTTATGGTTGTGATATTCAGGTATGAACCGACATATTTATGAGATGGTGTCATACTAATCTAGATTGACTTTGCATATGTGTATGAGTTTATGATGTGAACATGTTAGTTAGATATTTTTATGGATATGATGATCTTATGAATGCTTGAGTTGATGTGTTGTAAAGTTATATCATGCTAACTAGATTGATTGTAGAGACAAGATCACCTCCCATGAGATACATTAAGGTATCAGTTGCTTATGTCTTATATTTGGTGATTCACTGTTTATTATGACATCTAGTTGATTTATTTAACATGGTATGAATGTTTGATGAATTGCATAATATGAGTATGTGTTCAAATGATCTTCTTTTAAAATGATTGTACTAAAATATATGTTTTGAGACAGTTGATATGTAGTTGAGTATAGTAGGTGATAGTTGTAGTATTATGACTCATGACAATGAGTTGACTATAGATTATGACATGAATGTTAGTCTTGGTAACAATTGATTTCAAATTAATAGATATGATTGTCTTGATATTTGGAACATGTGGTTGACATGTGTGAGAAGTTACAGGGTAACATGCTTGGTATTAGCATGAAAAGGTAATAGTTGATGTGTCTATATAACTAACAGTTGGGCGGTGTGACAACATATACTTAACCTCAATTCCAACAAGGTAGAAAGGTAGAAGAAAGGAATTGGGAAATAATTCCTTTGGCTATGTTTGGAAACCCTAATTTCAAACGAATGAGTGCTTTGCACACATGAAGTCTTCTTAACCTTGATTTTGTCTGACATTGTGCGGATATGTGCTATATTCATGAACATGCACTTGACAAGTATATTAGCTAGTCTTTAGCTATAAGTGGATTTGTTAAAGGATTGAAGTCCCTTGAGAGATGGCATGGATGTGTTCAGTTGCAAGAAGTGTGCTTGGCACAATTAGATGAGGTAGCTATTGTATTATTATGTTTAATTATACATTGACAATTATGTGTTTATGGCAGCATGATGCAGGGAGTTGCATGGCAAGACAGGTTGCCATGAAATCTTGAAGATGGCTCATGTTGAGCTTTCCTTGGGAACCATGGGGATTGAGTCATGGTGTCAGTCTTGTGCTTTTGGTCTTTTGAGCTTGATTTGCAGTTTTGTTTATATCTAGTGCAAGGTGTTGCCACTTTGTTGTAGTGTCATATCCTTATGGGCTTTCATGGTCTTATTCTTGGTTTTTTCTTATCTTCTCTTTTATTGGTTTGAGTCCTGGAAATTGGTTGGGAAAGAGGAAAGTTAATGGAGCTCGGGGAGAGTTGTGTGGTACCCGAAAGGTAATGTAATATTCATATGAAGCTCGGTACTGGGTAAGAGCAGCGGAAGGTAAGGCTATGACAGTCAGTTGGATTAGCTAGGTCCATTGTGGTAAATAGACGGTAGCAGTATAGTCATGAGAAAGGTAATAGGAAAATGTAAAGTAAATGGATTTGAGGTGTCATATGCCTTGGATATGTTGGGAACTATTGTTCTCAATGTTACTCATGTGTTGCATGAATAAAGGAATTTATCTTAACCTAAACCTTAGGTTATCTGGTAATTATGTTATGAACATGATTATGCTCATGTTTATATATATGTATACATGAATGTAAGTATGTCATTGTCTGGCAAGGTGATGATTGTTTTATGCTAACGATTATATATGTATGTATATATCTATGTCACTATCTAATAGGGATTGTCAAGGATCATTCTTGTGAAGGAATAACTGCTTACGGAACTTAATGGCATGAATATGTTCCTGGTTCATGAGGAATCAAGTGGGAAGAGTAGTCATGACAAATATACGAGGTCAGTATCATGTGTTTATGAGTTGATATTATGTGATTATATTATGACTATGTTGTGGACATGTTATACCAAAGGATACACTAGCAAAATGAAAGCAGTGTGGTCTACGACATGCTAAGACAAGCATGGATAAGACACCGGAAGTAGGGTTTCTTGGTAGGGTAAGTGTGGTTCTGGATGTGTGGTACTACTGTTATGCATATGTTGTATATGTTGTACATGTTGCATCTATGATGTGTGAACTTGTGGTGTTGTGTATACATAGCATGTGTACATTTTATTTATGCAATGTTATGTACAGGATGGTACAAATAGGGTTGTGCAAATATTGCATATGGGGTGTTGTATACATATTGTACTATCTTCATTACGTATATGCGGCGTGTGTGCATATGGTGCTTTGTGCATGTTGGATATGCAGTGTGATGTATAGATAATTCTATATACATGTTGGGAATGCAATGCTATGTACAAGTGGTGTTGTGTGCATGTTGTAGATGTGGTGCTATGTACATATGGTGTGGTGTGCATGATTGTACGAGTGGTGTTGTGTGCATGTGGTGTTGTGTACATGTTGTACAAGTGGTGCTTTGTGCATGTGGTGTTGTGTACATGTCTTGCATGTGGTGCTTTGTACATGTCGTGCGTGCAGTACTGTGTACATGTGTTATTGTGTACACGTTGTACAAGTGGTGTGGTGTACATGTGGCGCTGTGTACATGTTGTGCATGTGGCGTTGTGTACATGTGATGTTGTCCACACACATGTTGTGCAAGTGGTGCGGTGTACCGATGGTACTATGTACATGTTGTACATATGGTACTAGTGCACATGTGGTATTGTGTGCATGTCATACATGCTGTGTTGAGTGCATGTGGTATTATGTATGTGCATCATGTAGTCGTGGTATTGCGGCATGTGTACGCGTTGTGTTGTACTCTGTGTAGGTACATGTATTGGATGGTATTGCACACCGGGTATAGATGGATGCACTATGTTGTACAGTGGCTATAGGTATACGTGTTGTACATCAGGTGTAAGTGCATGTATTGCATGGTGTTGTGTGTCAGGTGTGGTTGTATGTGTTCGATGCACACTATGCGTATGTGCACCCGGTAGAGGAGAAGGCAATGGGTGTTTGTTGGGTGTGGAAACTGATTCGATGTCTATACAAAAGAACAAACGTAGAAGCAAGGATCGATGAAGGATAGGTATCAGTATTGTATTTCAGTTTTATTATGTATGTGACTTATGATTCTGGTATATGATGGTTACATGTTAATTATGATTCTGGTTTATGATATATGATTATAATTTATGATCTATGATTCCAATTTATGATGGTTACATGTGATTTATGATTTTGATCTATGATGGTTGTGTTTTTATCTAACCTAATGTGATATTTTTATACATGTTGATTTGGTCAAAGATGTTAATTTGACTTCTTGTGATAGAAAGCGAACAAGATTCCAAGTATACCTTATTGATGAACTACCAATGAGGTATGATTTGAATTCATTTCACTTTATTTTTTAATATAATGGAATTTTTGTTCTTGGTAGAAGAAGCATGAACATGCCCAGTTGGGTGGTTGAAATCGACTACAAGAATTAGCAACAACAGTGAAAGAAATTAGAAATGCAGCAATATGCTGGTAGAGCACTTCATAAGTAGGGCCATTGTGGGACACTAATACCCAATTGTGTCCATTAATTTCCATGAGCATGATATGACCCGTATGATGTTTTTAAGGTATGGATATGCCTTGGTTTTTGTATCTTCCGATGCGAGGAAGCCTTTCCAAGCGATGGACTGCCTTGGATGGGGGTGCCAATAGAACTTGGAAGGTGAGTGACTGCACAAAAGGGGTGATCGGATTCCCGAGAGACTATGTAGTAGAGAAGGGAAGGTCACGGATGGATTTATTTTGGTCATTAGCATTGTTAGATGGAATCAAATGCACCTTGGGAGTGCGCCCTAGAATAATGAGCTATTCACTGTTCATTGAGAGGAAAAGTGGCACGGGATTATAGCACTGGACATTGTACGTAGATTTCTCTTTACAGTGGATTCTAGATTTCCTGGGAAGGAGGTGAATCTTGGTATTACTTTGAGGATGGAGATGTGAGCCTCTAGATTTCGTTGTTACGGATACAAGCATCATATTATTTTATTTGCTGGTTGAGCAAATGTGCATATGTGTATATGTGGTTACTGGAAATACCATAATGAGATATGTTATAAAGCTCCGGTATGCGGTATATTATCATGTTGTCATGAGGTTTTGATTTTGAGCACGTATTTCATTGTAAATACTGCAACGAGATATCTTATAAAGATCCATGGGCAATATGTTTTGTTTTCAGCAGTCTTGTTGCTTATAGGTGTCATTGAACATCGAGGATGGTGTTCCCCCAAGGATGCGGGTTTTGTAACGACCCTTGTGAAAATTCCATGTAGAAATATATAAATACCACGGATGATGGGACACGTATTCGAAGCTAAAAGTTGGGAAGGACATCGTAGTGGGTGTTCATTTGGTTGTTTATGGTTAAGGAAACTGGCAAAGGCAATGGATAAGGCATTAAAGAGGCAAAAAGTTATTTTGGCACATGTATTTATGAAAATAATGGAAATTAGGAGAAGAAGGAGGTGAAAGGTCACATATTGCATGTGAGGAGGAAATTGAAGGAAGATAATGGAAAATGAAGAAACTAGAGGCCTCATTAATAAAAAGGCTTATGAGGATCAGATGGAAAGCTTCTTCCTTTCAGTGTGAACCTTTTGTCAATTTAGTTTTGGAAGTATCTCATTATTCTCTCTCTCTCTCTCATACTCTTGGAGACTTAGAGATTCTTGGTGGGTGTGGCATTGTAATGACCCCAGATTCATGTAAATTCGAAAAGTTACTGTGGTAAAAGACTAATATAGTTGTTGTTATGTTTTAAACAAAACTGTGGCAAACTATTTTGATTAAGTAATTTAAATATTTTCTTGAAATTGTTCGCAGCCTCTAAGAGGTGAATCTTAAAGAAAATGATCAGTTGTGATAACTGATGGAACTACCCTCCAAAACAGGAAAAGTCCTGACTGAGGGAATTCTGTGCTGTGAGGACAGACAGAGAGAAAAAACAATCTTTTTCCAAGAAGAGAAAAAGTGCAGAAGAGAAAAGAGGGTTAAGTCTGGTTAGGACCAGATAACCTGGCACAAAGAGTGCACAAATCCTGTTGAGGGCTGGAGGCCTGCAGGATGGCTCGGGGGGAGAATTCCGTCTGAGGGATGGATCTCATGGCTGGGTGGAGAGCAGAATTAAAGCTCAGGTGACCTTTTGTTTGAAAAACCATTCCTGACATTGGTAATCAGGTACGGTTCCAAACTGGTAGTCCCTGATAGGAAAAATTAATGTGCATTGAAGTTACAGTAATTTAAATAGGAGAAGACTGTTTGTTTCCTATATACTGTGAGTATAATGTACCAGTGAAAACTTTGAGAAAGGAACTGTCAGTTAATGGACAGGGTCTGGGTTAGTACCCAGGTCAGGTAAAAGGTACAGAGACATTAAACAAGGTTGTATATGAATATAAAGTAGCCTGAACCGAGGACTGGTTACTGGGTAACAGTCTCGACTTAGTTTTATTAACAAGGTCTTTACGTTTCAAACAAATAGACATTGATGAACTAAACAATACAATAGTGAACTACAAGACTGATATCTGAGTCGAGAGCTGTGAGAGGCCATTAGATCAAGACTTAAACCTCTGAGTTAAAAATAATACCGACTGTAGTCGGAAGCAACCCCGCAACGGAGAAATATATAGAACATAGATTCATTATATTTCATTAAATATTCGTTACCGGGTCACTGTACTCGCAGTATGAATATTACAACAAAATCCGTATTTATAAAGCTATAACCGTGTACAGGTGGAATACAAATAAGTTAAAGAACTGTGTATTATAATAACAGACAATAACAGTGGTAATACATATCCAGATACGATGCATGCAAACGATAAGAATGATATTTATATCAATCCGAGAGCTGGAGCGTATAACTGTAAAGAAAAGATATTAACATTATTGGAGAACCTGTGCATGCATATGAAAATGGAAAATAATCATATTAAACCCGAGGGCCTGTGCATGCAACTATAATGAGAAACCTTCATATTAAATCAAAGAGACTGTGCGAAAACTGATGCAGAGACAAGAAATCATGCACGAAGGGTAGCCTTTTTCCACAGGGAAAAGGCCTAGCAATCAAACGCTGAACATTCGCCGAGGGCATATCATGCAGACTGGCGATATAAGAACTTTAGAAAACAGAGTTTGCTAACAAAGATTATCAATATAACTTAATAACTCGGAGGCGGAAGCTGTATGTGAATAAACAAACCAACAGCGAAATATTAACCCATATCTCTAATTTGAGTATCGGGCAAACAAATTGAAACAATCCATTAAACCGACGGAAAATGCCTTGAGGGCTAAAGGATTTAATGTTCAGTTGCAAATACAAACAGCACTGACGGTGAAACGTTAAACATAAATATATCAATACATTTGAGGAAGGGGACAAGTCCCAAAATACTCATTACGAGTTCTGTGCTTAAGAACCAAATCCGAAACCATGTAATCTACGACAAGCGTACCAAACTTGTTACAGAACAGTCTGTAATCCAAATAGAAGGACATGAATATGTATATGTAACAGAACCCCGAGACTTTTCTATAAACATTAATCTTTCAATAGTGAAATCACCATCGTTTGCAGCGAAGGTAGCTGTAAGGGTTTTCCACAGAGAATACCCGGCAGCGGAAATGAGATAACCGTGTTGGGAAGCAGAGGTCTGCACCAAAATACACATGGCAGCTCATGACCGAAAACCTTAACCACTATTGAGTAAACCAAGCTTCGCATGCCGAATCATACCTGTATGTTATCGGAGGAATGTTTTGCTGGGGAAGACACCGTGGATTTGTCCGGAGCGTAGCAGTATGCGGCTGCACAAGTTCGGCAAGGAAACATATGAACTGTAAGTATCAATCCGTGGATAACAAAGCATCAAACCATAAAAGAAGACTGTCAAACAATGCTATACCTGTGAGGATTCGGTTCTGGGCGGAATGCAAACCCCAGAGCATTGCAGGCTGAAGGCATAAGGTTGATGGAGTCGAGTTTGAGAAGGAACACTGAACCAGGTCCGCAAAGACCGCGGACACCAAATAAACGCTATGACAGTGTGAAGCCACTTAAATATCTCAGCCAACCCTTGAACGATTTCCAACCCTTCGATCTCCGAATGGAATCTGGACCGTCGAAGTAAGGCGGGAGTCTGTGGCGGTAAGACCAAAATCTGCAATACCAAAGCATCACATGGTCGGAGAAACCAGGCCTTGCCACCTGCCCCGGAAGGACTGATGCCTTTAAGGTAAGTGTGATCTGTCATCCGGTAAGGACTGCGGCGGGACCATCAAAGCCCACACCATTAATACAGTGCCGTTGAAAATATCCCGAATAGATTGTAATATGGGTAGAGTATACACCCAAAGGCATAGCTATTGCTAAGTTAATATCGTGTGGAATATATAATGCAGAGAACCTTAAATGAATAATGCATGTCAGTGATATATATGTACCTGGGATAACGTATTACGTATTTGATTAACTTATGCCAATGGTATATAAGTATACGTTTAATATGTACAATGATTGTAAATGTAAAGTGCGCACATAGAATTGGATAATCTTATGGTGAACATTAAGATTAGGAAGGTTGATATATATATATATTTAAAAAAAAAAATTATGTATATGTGGATATGGTCGTGACAAATTGGTATCAGAGCCCAGTTTCAACACTGTGGCCTCAGGTAGAACATACTCAGTATGCAGAAGGGTACACCAAGCAAACTTATGCAAGCTAACAATGTACTTAACTGTGTTCTGTTTATTGGAATGAAATACAGAATTGCAACAGCTAGCAGTTAAACCAAAGAGGAGACAAAATGCAAGGACCCGGTAGTAACCCTCAAGAGAATGCAGAGCTGTGGGTGCAATTGGGTGCAGAATCACGGAGTACCAACCTTGCAATCCTGGAAACTGTCCAGGAACTGAAAAATGAGATGGCACGGTTGCGAGAGGACAACGCACGCTTAACAGTTGAACAGGAAAAGATTCTGAAGAGCCTGTCAGACAGGCAGAACCCACCCCTGTCCAACCCCAGTGCAGAACAACAAAGGGTAACAGAAGAACCAGACTATCAAATGGAACCTGAACACTCTGACGACAAGGAAAACCACTCTGATAATGCACCTCAACAGCAAACTTCAAAACGTCAGAAAATGGAACTGCAGGGAGAATTTCGAAAGATTAAGCCTCCCCATTTTGATGGTGAACAGGAGGAAGCTGCGGAAGCCTGGTTGATCAATATGAATAAGTATTTTCAGTTGTATGAGTACGACCATAATCTGAAGGCAAGATTGGCAATCTTCCAATTACAAGGTAAGGCAACCTTGTGGTGGGAGGAAATCAAGATTGTCAAGGGGGTCAGCGAACGAACCATTACATGGGAAAAGTTCCAGAAATATTTTAAAGAAAGGTACCTGACTGAGCTCTTCTATGATGAAAAGGCAAGGGAATTTCATGACTTAAGACTGGGACAGCAGACCATGGACGAGTTCATTAACCGTTTTACCTCGCTGTTACGTTATGTACCTTAAATCAAGGAGGAGAAAGCCAAGGTTCAGAGGTTTGTGAGCAACTTACCTTCACATATAAGGGAAAGGATTGAATTCGATAATCCTAGAACCATGGATGAGGCCATCCGTAAAGTGAGAATCTGCTACCAGCAGAGTAAACAGAAGGGGGACACTTCAAGCAAAAGATGGAATGATAAAAGAAGCGGTCGGATGGTTGGGAGCAGCAAAGGAAGTCGCAGCAGTGGGAATAAAGGTGCTGGTAAAGGGCTAAGCAGTAGACCTGTTGCAAGGAATGCGCCCCGGTCCAGACCAATGAGCGAATCTAAAGCCAATGAGCAGTCTGTTAGACCAGAAGGTGAGGGGATGACCAGACCGCCAGTGCAATGCTGGGGCTGTGGAGGACCTCACTATGTTAAAAACTGCCCACAGAGAAAAGGGACAGACCAGATATCCCAGATTCATGAAGCATCAACGGTTGGGGACGTGGCACGTAGTGTACCCAGAATCAATGCAGCGCTAGAGGACCGCCAAGCGGAGTACCAGCCATCTATGGTTGAATTCGAAGGTAAAATCTCAAACCTTTCCATAGCTGTTCTTATAGACCCAGGGGCTACTTTAAGTTATATTAGTCCGAAAATAGTAGAACAGTGTAAACTGCAAGCTGAAAAGTTCAGGAATCCGTGGCTGGTCCAACTAGCTACAGGAGCCAAGAGACGAGTCTTGGCCAAAGTAAATAATTGCTCCTTAGCCATAGCAGGACAGCCAATAGTGGCGGATTTGAATGTATTACCGTTGGGTTCCTATGATATCTTGATTGGGATGGACTGGCTAGAGAAACATTGGTCCTTAGTGAACTGCAAGACCAAGACCATCTATTATAAGGATGACCTGGGAGAGCAGCAGGAGTTGCAAGGAATCAGACACCCTGTGCAGATCCGACCCATTACAACAACTCAGCTAGCTAAGTGCATCAAGAAGAAATGTCAAATCTACGCTATTCAGGTGGGATACGCAAATCAAAAAGATAAAACCGCTATGTTGGGTAGCATTCCGATAGTACAGGAGTTTGCAGATGTTTTTCCCGAGGAAGTGCCGGGATTACCACCAAAAAGGGATGTGGATTTCACTATTGAGCTGATCCCAGGGGCAGCACCTATATCACGGGCACCCTACCGTATGAGTGTACCAGAACTAACAGAATTAAAAATGCAACTGCAGGAGCTGTTAGATAAAAATTACATCCGTCCCAGCGTATCACCCTGGGGAGCCCCAGCGCTATTCGTCAAAAAGAAAGATGGAACCTTTCGAATGTGCATTGATTATCGTCAGCTGAATAAGCTTACGATCAAAAACAAATATCCTTTGCCTAGGATCGATGAGCTTTTTGATCAGGTGAAGGGAGCAACGGTATTCTCTAAAATTGATCTGCGATCTGGTTACCATCAGATCAGAATAAAAGAGGAAGATATCGCTAAGACCGCTTTCAGAACGCGGTATGGGCATTATGAATTCGTGGTGCTACCTTTTGGGCTGACCAATGCACCTGCTACTTTCATGTGTTTGATGAACAGTGTGTTTCATCGGTTTTTAGATAAGTTTGTGCTGATATTCATAGATGACATTCTAATTTACAGCAGATCAAGAAAGGAGCATGAGGAACACCTTAGGTTGGTGTTGCAAACTTTGCGGGAACATCAATTATATGCAAAGTTTAGTAAATGTGATTTCTACAAAGAGGAGATACAATATTTGGGCCATGTAATCACCAAGGAAGGAATCGCAGTAGACCCTGAGAAGATCAGAACTATAATGGAGTGGCCTATACCAAAGGACGTGGCAGATATTAGGTCCTTTATGGGGTTAGCAGGTTACTATAGAAGATTTGTTGAAGGCTTTTCGAGGGTAGCATACCCTATCACCTCCTTGCAAAAGAAGGGAAAAGTATTTAAGTGGACCTCAGAATGCCAGAAGAGCTTTGAACAGCTCAAGCACTTACTCACTACCGCACCTGTGTTAAGTATAGCTGATCCTAATAAGGATTACGTGGTCTGCACGGACGCAAGTAAAGAAGGTGTGGGAGGAGTGCTGATGCAAGAAGGAAGAGTCATTGCTTATGAATCTAGGAAGCTGAAAGAGCATGAGCAGAAATACTCTGCTTACGATTTGGAGCTGGCTGCTGTCATTCATGCCCTGAAAATGTGGCGGCACTACCTTTTGGGCAGAAAATTTCTGCTGTTAACAGACCACCACAGCCTAACAAACTATTTCAGCCAACCCACCTTAAATACAAGACAAGCTCGCTGGGCTGACTTCTTAAGCGGGTTCGACTTTGAAATTAAGCATTTAAAGGGGAAGGAGAACCGAGTAGCGGATGCATTAAGTCGGAAGGTGCAGTGCGTGTGCAAGATTTCGGTCAGTAAGTGGCAAAGTACTCTATTGGAAAAGATAAAAATAGCAACTGAACGAGATGCTGTTTATCAGCACATTAAACATCAAATACAGCAGCAATTTGGTAAGGAAATACAACAAGGGTATAAACTAGATGATGCTGAAATGTTGTGCTTTAATAAAAAGCTGTATGTACCCAATGAAGGTAGTGTGAAGAAGCTGATTCTGGATGAATTTCATACTAGCCATTATACTGGACATCCGGGCTACCAGAAAATGGTTACCGCTCTCCGAAAAGAATACTACTGGCCAAAAATGAAGAAGGAGATAGCTGAGTATCTAGCACGATGTCTAGAATGTCAGTAGATTAAGGCAGAACACATGCACCCAGTAGGGCTGTTACAACCTTTACCCATTCCGGAATGGAAATGGGAGACTATCTCCATGGATTTTATAACTGGACTGCCTAGAACAAAGAAAAATAATGATTCCATTATGGTGGTAGTGGATAAGCTGAGTAAGGCAGCACACTTCATACCAGTGCAGTCGACATATAAGGCTGTGCAAATTGCTCATATTTTCATGCAAAATGTGTTCAAATTGCATGGACTTCCGAAAGTGATTATCTCCGATCGAGATGTCAAATTTACATCAACCTTTTGGAGGACATTGTTTGCTGAATTGGGGACACAGCTGAACTTTAGCACAGCTTATCATCCCCAAACAGATGGCCAAACAGAACGAGTGAATCAGGTTGTGGAAGACATGCTGAGAGCATGCGTTATGATGAAGCCAACCCAATGGGAAGATTATCTTCACCTGGACGAATTCGCATATAATAATGGATATCATTCCTCAACACAAATGAGTCCTTTCGAGGTTATGTATGGGCGGAAGTGCCGCACACCTGCAAGTTGGAATGGACCGGAGGACAGGTTGCGAATTGGTCCCGATATGCTCAAGGAAATGGAGGATACGGTAAATAGGTGCGCACCAACTTAAAAGCCGCTCAGGACAGACAGAAAAGTTTCGTTGATCGCAAAAGAAGATTTAAGGAATTCCAAGTTGGGGATCATGTATTTGTAAGAATCCAGCCAAGGAGGAGTACCTTGCAGTGGAGCGGATGTGCCAAACTAGCACCTCGCTACTTTGGACCTTTCCAGATTTTGGCAAAAGTGGGGCCGGTAGCTTATCAGCTTGCCCTACCAAGCCATATTAGAATCCACAATGTGTTTCATGTATCCATATTAAAGCAATACGTTTACGATCCTAAACATGTGATTCAATGGCAGAATGTTCGGGTAAGAATTAATCTGGTCACTATAGATAAGCGTTATTTCTAAACTGAAAAGTAATTAAATCTGTTGCTGATTGCAGGTCGAGCCGGAAGGCGAGGTTCTGGTCGAACCACTGACCATTCTCGACCGGAGAGAAGTGCAGCTGCGGAAACGGGTTATTTCCCAAGCTAAAGTGCAGTGGCAGCACTATGGACCAGAGGAGGCCACTTGGGAGGATGAGGAACTCCTTAGAGAAGCTTACCCAAACTTGTTTAAAGGAGACAGACATCGGGACGATGTCCAATCTCAGGAGGGGGAGATGTAATGACCCCAGATTTATGTAAATTTGAAAAGTTACTGTGGTAAAAGACTAATACAATTGTTGTTATGTTTTAAACAAAACTGTGGCAAACTATTTTGATTAAGTAATTTAAATATTTTCTTGAAATTGCTGGCAGCCTCTAAGAGGTGAATCTTAAAAGAAATGATCAGTTGTGATAACTGATGGAACTACCCTCCAAAACAGGAAAAGTCCTGGCTGAGGGAATTCTATGCTGTGAGGACAGATAGAGAGAAAAAACAATCTTTTTCCAAGAAGAGAAAAAGTGCAGAAGAGAAAAGAGGGTTAAGTCTGGTTAGGATCAGATAACCTGGCACAAAGAGTGCACAAATCCTGTTGAGGGCTGGAGGCCTGCAGGATGGCTCGGGGGGAGAATTCCGTCTGAGGGATGGATCTCATGGCTGGGTGGAGAGCAGAATTAAAGCTCAGGTGACTTTTTGTTTGAAAAACCATTCCTGACATTGGTAATCAGGTACGGTTCCAAACTGGTAGTCCCTGATAGGAAAAATTAATGTGCATTGAAGTTACAGTAATTTAAATAGGAAAAGACTGTTTGTTTCCTAGATACTGTTAGTATAATGTACCAGTGTAAACTTTGAGAAAGGAACTGTCAGTTAATGGACAGGGTCTGGGTTAGTACCCAGGTCAGGTAAAAGGTACAGAGATATTAAACAAGGTTGTATATGATTATAAAGTAGCCTGAACCGAGGACTGGTTACTGGGTAACAGTCTCGACTTAGTTTTATTAACAAGGTCTTTACGTTTCAAACAAATAGACATTGATGAACTAAACAATACAATAGTGAACTACAAGACTGATATCTGAGTCGAGAGCTGTGAGAGGCCATTAGATCAAGACTTAAACCTCTGAGTTAAAAATAATACCGACTGTAGTCGGAAGCAACCCCGCAACGGAGAAATATATAGAACAGAGATTCATTATATTTCATTAAATATTCGTTACCGGGTCACTGTACTCGCAGTATGAATATTACAACAAAATCCGTATTTATAAAGCTATAACCGTGTACAGGTGGAATACAAATAAGTTAAAGAACTGTGTGTTATAATAATAGACAATAACAGTGGTAATACATATCCGTTTGCGATGCATGCAATCGATAAGAAGGATATTTATATCAATCCGAGAGCTGGAGCATATAACTGTAAAGAAATGATAGTAACATTAATGGAGACCCTGTGCATGCATACGGAGATGGTAAATAATCACATTAAAACCCGAGGGCCTGTGCATGCAACTATAAAGATAAACCCTCATATTAAATCAGAGAAACTGTGCGGAAACTGATGCAGAGGCAAGAAACCATGCACGAAGAGTAGCCTTTGTCCACAGAGAAAAGGCCTAGCAATCAAACGCTGAACATTCGCCGAGGGCATATAATGCAGACTGGCGATATAAGAACTTTAGAAAACAGAGTTTGTTAACAAAGATTATCAATATAACTTAATAACTTGGAGGCGGAAGCCGTATGTGAATAAACAAACCAACAACGAAATATTAACCCATATCTCTAATTTGAGTATCGGGCAAACAAATTGAAACCATCCATTAAACCGACGGAAAATGCCCTGAGGGCTAAAGCATTTAATGTTCAGTTGCAAATACAAACAACACTGACGGTGAAACGTTAAACATAAATATATCAATACATTTGAGGAAGGGGACAAGTCCCAAAATACTCATTACGAGTTCTGTGCTTAAGAACCAAATCCGAAACCATGTAATCTACGACAAGCGTACCAAACTTGTTACAGAACAGTCTGTAATCCAAATAGAAGGACATGAATATGTATATGTAACAGAACCCCGAGACTTTTCTATAAACATTAATCTTTCAATAGTGAAATCACCATTGTTTGCAGCGAAGGTAGCTGTAAGGGTTTTCCACAGAGAATACCCGGCAGCGGAAATGAGATAACCGTGTTGGGAAGCAGAGGTCTGCACCAAAATACACATGGTAGCTCATGACCGAAAACCTTAACCACTATTGAGTAAACCAAGCTTCGCATGCCGAATCATACCTGTATGTTATCGGAGGAATGTTTTGCTGGGGAAGACACCGTGGATTTGTCCGGAGCGTAGCAGTATGCGGCTGCACAAGTTCGGCAAGGAAACATATGAACTGTAAGTATCAATCCGTGGATAACAAAGCATCAAACCATAAAAGAAGACTGTCAAACAATGCTATACCTATGAGGATTCGGTTCTGGGCGGAATGCAAACCTTGGAGCGTTGCAGGCTGAAGGCATAAGGTTGATGGAGTCGAGTTTGAGAAGGAACACTGAACCAGGTCCGCAAAGACCGCGGACACCAAATAAACGCTATGACAGTGTGAAGCCACTTAAATATCTCAGCCAACCCTTGAACGATTTCCAACCCTTCGATCTCCGAATGGAATCTGGACCGTCGAAGTAAGGCGGGAGTGTGTGGCGGTAAGACCAAAATCTGCAATACCAAAGCATCACATGGCCGGAGAAACCAGGCCTTGCCACCTGCCCCGGAAGGACTGATGCCTTTAAGGTAAGTGTGATCTGTCATCTGGTAAGGACTGCGGCGGGACCATCAAAGCCCACACCATTAATACAGTGCCGTTGAAAATATCCCGAATAGATTGTAATATGGGTAGAGTATACACCCAAAGGCATAGCTATTGCTAAGTTAATATCGTGTGGAATATATAATGCAGAGAACCTTTAATGAATAATGCATGTCAGTGATATATATGTACCTGGGATAACGTATTACGTATTTGATTAACTTATGCCAATGGTATATAAGTATACGTTTAATATGTACAATGATTGTAAATGTAAAGTGCGCACATAGAATTGGATAATCTTATGGTGAACATTAAGATTAGGAAGGTTGATATATATATATATTTAAAAAAAAAAATTATGTATATGTGGATATGGTCGTGACAGGCATGCTTGGATTCTTGGAGCAAGAAGGAAAAGGAAGAGCAGGAAAGCACAACATAGCATCAGCATGAGCAACTACATCAGATTTATTGCAGGTACCGAGTTGCACGTATGATTTCTTCACTAGTTTTGGCATGAATGGAACATGCATGTGGTTTCTTGGTTATGATCTGTCATCGGCATGGAGGATGGCCGAGATTGATAGTGTTGCCTAGCCTTGCCATTTACTGGATAGCCATGGTGATTGTGGGTTTACTTTCATTTCTTTTATTTTGATTCTTTCTCATGTTTCCTTAGCTTGGGTTGAGTTATTAGTCCTGGAATCCCTTGTTGAACAAACATTGTTGAAGCCTTTTAATAGCTTGGGTTGAGTTACTAGTCTTGGAAGCCCATGGTGGGTTGAGTTACTAGTCGTGGAAGCCTTCGTTGGACAAATGCTCTGGAACCCCTGTATAAGTTATGAGTTGAGTTAGTAGTTCTGGAAGCCTTGGTTGGACAAACTCTCTGGAATCCTTGTATAAGATGTGCATTGAGTTACTAGTTCTAGAATCCATGGTTAGACAAACATTCTCGAAGCCCCAGAAGGCTTTGATGGAGACAAATCTGATGATGGGTTTTGGTGATGTCCGACCGTGAGGTGTAATCATTGTTTGATGGGTTGAGGTCGGTGGCCTTTGGAAGCCTTGGATGAGTTTTGATTGATGTGTTCTTTGAGATCCCACATTCATGCTTGGAATATGGCACGGGTTTGATTGGAAGAAGAGAGACTTGGCTCAGCCAATCTATGGTCAGGTGGAACGTGGTAGTCCCATCACCGGTTGGTTCATTGCATTTATTAATGAAAAAATTCATTCCCTTGATTTTCATGTGCAAATGTACTGATGTATATAAGGATTTTGATGGTTGATATGTTTATTGTATTTATGTTCCTATTATGTTGTTTATATGCACATTTAGCCCTAGAAGGTGTTACAATTGAGTACTATTTGTTGTGCCAAAATTGAACCTGTCAATTGTTCTACTGAGAAGGTTGTAAAATCTTTGGATTCCAAAATGGCTATTACAATCATGTCATATATCATGGGTAGGCTTCAAAGGACCTTTTCAACAATCTTTTAATTTGTAACGATTTTTATCTGATTGACTATTCCCATGACTCTAGTCATGACTAATCCACATTCTCTGTGTGAGTCATCTATAAGGTTTCGAACTAAGCTCTGAATGTGTGAAATTTAACAGACTTCAATATATCATTGCCTTGATACACTACTTTTAAAATATCCCAATTTTCTTTTTCTATTGATGCCTTGAGTATCTTGTCAAAGATAGAGTCATCGATTGAGTTCTATATCCAACATTAGGCTCTATTCTCTTTCTTTCTTAGTTCTCAAGTGACATTCCTCTAGTTATTGTTCATGGCTGCTAATTGCTCTTGGGTCAGCTCTACATAACCATTCGGGAGGGTATCCCAACATTATTGTTCCTGAAAAAGTCTTCATTCTTAAATACTAAAACTCGTATTTTTTCCAAGCAAAGTCAGGGTCTGTGGCAAGGTGCTAGAGAAAACCATTTTTTTTTTTTGAATCTATATGTGCAAAAAAAAATCTCCATTCAAAACATAAAAAAAATATCTCTTTGTGCACTGCCTTATTTTCTCTTAACCCTTTACAAATTCAAATTTTTTATATTTTTTAACGTTAATAATTTTTATTTTTTTTAATAACAAATCCTCTTTTGTTATAAAAAGGTTTCCTCCCTTTTTAATATGAAACTCTTTTTCCTTTTTTTTTAAATATGAAACACCCTTATAATGAGGAAACTTTTAAAAGCTTATTCAATTATTGAAAATTCAACTTCGAAGGTCTTTGATTCTTGAAATAAACGCTCTTAAAAAAAAGTGGACTTATACCAAACGCCAAGAGTTGGGAAAGAAATAAGTTAGAATTTTGGTACCTCTTTTGGCATTGAATTTTTTTTTTTTCTTTAAACTGTCGTGAGGCCATAATTTGTGGAGTCTTCGGCCTGCAAATACTCAACTCAAAAAATCACAATGAAGACTTTTGACTGTCACAAGGTTTGACTATTCGATTTTATGAAGAAAAAAATTGACTTTTTCAGCCGCTCCAACCTTTTTAAAATTTGGCTTATCATTTGCGCATCTCCTCATAGGGGTTTCATGTGAAATATTATGCACTCTTTCCACTCATGGGGTGTGTTAGCCCTATTTTGTTGCACAAATTTTTGACTTCTTAACAATTTTGTGCATTTTATATTTTCCTATGTTATGAAAGGGACACAATGGCCTTTGTCTGCAGGTGCAAAGTGACGCATTTCCTTTTCTTCAGAGGCGTGAAATTCAAGTTTCTTTTACACTTTCTTCTCGACCTCTCATCCACGACTTATTCTTTTTTAGCCCCAAAAAAAAATTAAACACTGCTATCTCTGGAGTTTTATGCAATTTGGTCCTCTGATATCATGGCAAAGAATGAATAGAAAACGTGGAGAAAAGGTGGTTCTTCTCAATATTAAAAATAGTGAAATAAATTACATATAAAGTGTCAACAATAAACCTAACTTAGTTAACATACATTCCAATACACCTAACTTAGTTAACTGTAATTGAATTCCTTGGTGAAAAAATTAAGATGATAATTACCATTGGATGAAAATATTGAGATAGAACTTTTACCTCAGAATGATGGCCATCAAAAATGTGATGGTGGGATTAAATTCAACATTACTGAAGTAAAAGTAGAATTAGTATAGTAGAATCGCTCTTCATGGAGAAAAATATCTACCATGTTTAGTCCCATACTTGATCTGTACATGTCTGGTAATATTGCTCAATGAACAACAAAAATAAACAAAGAACAACGACAATAAACTAGCTGCGGTCCCTACTTACCCAACGAGTGCAAGCAAGAAAAACTGACAGAAGATGGACAATGTCAAAGGTGGCCTCTTATTTCTTCAATAATATATAGAGAGCACATTAATTGTTGTATATGGTCGGAATGATCTCTATTTGTGGCAGAGAGTGCAAAAACGCACGTTTTACAAATCAACAATAAAATAATACGCCAACCTTATGCGTTACTATATATGATACTTGGTTGTTTACGATGGTACATGTGTTTGCTTTGTAAAGCTTTAATGGATTAATAACAGGAACAACTACGAATTTATAGTCTATTGTATAATCACAATAACATTTACCCTTGGGCTTTGAAGGTGGTTAGTCCAACAACTCCCTCCAATATAATTTGGGGAATTGAATCCGGGTTAAGGTTCCTTTCATACTATGCTATTCTCATACTATGTTGAGGTTCGTCATTGTATCAAAATATCTAGGTATCAATAAACTTCAAAACCTTTATTATTACCTTGAATAGGTAATTAGTCCCTAGTATGTAGGCATTAGTCAACTTCCAAACACTTATTATTAACTTGAGTGAGCCTAAGTTGTTGGAGAATCTAATTTCAACCAACTACTAGGTGTCGTAATTATACATCCACATGTCATAGTCAGTTAGAGTTCAATCCAGTTAGGTTGAGATTCTGGTTCAGTCTAATTGCAGTCATTTATTACTGATGTTTCCTATTTAATTTTATTTAATTTATTTTGAATATTGAGAAGAGAATTTGTTGGCCTTCCTAAATGTCATCCTCTTCCACCCTCACTTCTATCATTTTACCATTTTAGCTCTTTACAATATTCTGCAGCTCCATAACCCTACATTAATACCATTTGCATGATCATATGGGTTTATCATTATTATTTTCCAAGTAATTTATTTTAAGTATTTTAAGAGAATTTATGATTAAATATTAGGAATTTAGCATGTTTTCATATATATCTAAAAGTGGGATGAGTTTTATGATGTTGTAGGCCTATTTGAAGATTCTCGAAGAGTCTTATTTGGACACAACCATAAATTCGAATTTCAATTCCAACTCAGGAATATTTGTGGAATATTTGTAGAAGATTTGGATTATTGACTGAGCACATCCAAAGGAGAAGAATCATGGATGTTTTGACATGCGTATCCTAAAGATGTGTGAGGGGATTTGTATCTCATATTTTTAGGTAATTGGTTTTAATCAGAAGAGATAATTGTGGATCTACATTTATTGATTAGTTACCTTAAGTTTTTGTATAAATAAGAGTGCATCCTTCATTCAAAGTTTTTCCATCTAAGATATGAGATATTATAGAATAAATAATAATGGGGAAGAAATTATTAATGTAATTTGTAAAGTGAGTATAGGGAGGAAGAGAGTTTAATTATTGTAATATCTTTGGGACTTTCTCCAACTTAGTTTTATGGAATACATGTTGTTACTTTGATCTCCAAGCTTTGATAATCGTTCAATTTTTTTGCTGAGGAGTGGAGGGCCCCCATCGACCACAACTTGTGCACCTCTTTCATTTTTTGTAAATATTTATGTTATTTCATTTATGCAAATTTATTTTATGTTATTTTTATTATATGTTTTTATGTTTATTTCATCAATGTTGTTTTGTTAAGATTGATTTAATTTCCTTATGTTTGGATTGGATTGGAATACTATTAATCTCACATTAGTAATCTCATAGATTACTAGATTAAATTACCTTTTTATTTCATATCTTAGATTAGAATTGTTGGTTTTCATAGAGCTAGTCTTTGAGAGAGAAAGTGATTGAGAGAGTACATGGTTGAGAGAGAACATGTGCACTTGCTTTTCATTTCTTTTCATTATTTTCTTTGTAATTAGTTTCAAGTTTTTTGCATTAAAATAATCTATTATGAGAAATAATCACCTAGTACATATAGTACACGTGTACCTCATAGTTCATGAACCCTAGGTTGGCAATTTAATAACAGGGACTTAACTAACAATTAAATCATCCAGCAACATCATTCTCCATACTTTTTAATTTTTAACATGGCATTAGAGCACCAGGTCACATAAGACTCCAGAGAGAGCATTGCTTCATTTTTTATTGGGTTCGCAAAGAAGAAGCAAGGCTTGTGAGAGGACAAATAAAAAAGTGTGAAAGTAGCTTGAATTCCACATCCGTTAAGAAGAGGAAGTTGGAAAATTGAGAATTTGTCAAGAGAGATAATTGTACCAGTTTCGTATCTCATCTAAGAAGAAAATGCCCAAAAAGGTTACAAACTTGACGAATTATAGAAAATTGAAGATCTTTGCACCCCGTGAGTTGAAGAAATTTGCAAAACTCCAAAGAAAATCCCATCAAAACTGCACAAATGACCTTCAAAACTCCGTAGAAAATCCCATTGGAACTGCACAAATGAGGATTAGGTTTTTTCAAACCGTAAGTTGATTTTTTCAAACGAATTAAAAAAATCCTCCACGACAAAATTAAAAAGTTAAAGGTTATGCATTTGATTTTCGTCACTACTTTTTGAAATGAGATAAGAGGTTCATTAAAGGACATGAATTAAGAGGATCATAAATGTGAAGATTGTTTTTAAAAAGAAAAAAAAAAAAAGAATTTCGTTATACACCTTACTCAAAAAGGAAGATATTTAAAAAAGTTTTTATGTAATTTTTTGAGTGGCTTGGTGTTATTTTGAAGAGCCTTCCTTGACAGTGCATTTTACCAAAGGTTTTTGTTTTGGGTTTTGTTACTGAAACAACAAATTTTTTGTTTAAGTTTCTTTTAAAGAAGAGGGAATTATTCAAATGGGTTGTGAGTATTAATTTTTTTAATCAATGGAAGAGGGATTTGTGAATTTTTTTGTGTAAATGTCACCCGATGTATTTTGTGAATTCATCCTTTCTAGCTTTTAAATTTCTTCAACGAGCCTCTTGACTCAACCCTTCTCTAGATTCTAAAGGTTTAGAAGGAAAACCCCATTTTAGGCGTTTTCTACGGCGCAATTGTTGCAACTATAATTTCTCGTGCATGACACCCACACAAAATCAACAGTTGTGTCCATGATAAACAATGAATCCTACGCAGGACTTCACAAGGAGAATTTGATTGAATAACCTCTGAAGATGCGAGCATACAGAGACTCCTTAACACTTTCCTTTCCCTTTCTTATCATGTCATGGCCACGATGCATCCCACGTTTTACCGCCTATGATGGATCCATGTTTCCTTCCATGATCCTGATGTGTCTCTCATAATCTTTGTCAGGGCTCGAACCCCAATCGCGTGATGTGAATGAAGTCCTAGATGTAGATACTCTCTGTCCCTATGCCCAATATATAAATTGAAACTTCATAGAATTTGAGTTATGTTTTTTGTATCTGCAAGTTTTATGGAAGATATTATGTATTTGAGAGCCAAGGTAATTTCATTGAGCATCCATTTTTTTCTATTCTTGTTGAAATAAACCATTGCTAGTTGGGATTAGGTAATGGAAAATAAACAACATGGTACTCAGAGGGAATATTGATCATTCATTACATTTGTCTGTAGTTCAAACTTTCTGAAAATAATTAGGCTTATTAGTTTTTATATGTTTCTTGCCTATTCAATTTCATATTCAATTGTTAAATTATTTTTTTTGGAAGCACAAGGTTTTAGTCTACCATTCTTAGAACTACATCTGAGCATAAGAAATGATTCAACTTTATACCACACTATGGTTAACTCTACAGTGGCTTGATCCACAACCTTGGACCCTTATTTCTTCAAAACGAGGAATACAGGGCCATTTTTTACTTCATTTTCACTAAATACTCATATCAAGTGGTTTCTAATGCAAAGACACAAGCTATGTGAAAATTAATGAGCAGGTATTGTGGCTTTTTTCTTCGATTTCCTTTATGTCACAAAAAAATTTGTTTCAACTACATTAGATTAGATTACTTTTATCAATAATCATTAGTTTTTTTTTTATTCCCATTAATAATTTCATTTTATTTTTTCTTCTTCATTTTTGCATCGGTGGTTCCTTTTCACAACTAAACCTTGTGCGTGTGAAGGTTAAATTATTATTCGTATATTTTAATTTTGATTATAACTATATATGTTATGTTTTGTATAAGCCTTTAGTTTCTCTCTGTCAATGTTTACGCATGTGCAGGGTCATGAGTCACATGAGAGTTGATTTGAGCATTGTTGAAAGTAATGGATATTGTTTTTGAATTGTTGATATTGTATGTATGCACAAAATGTTGCAGTCGATTAATAGCCTCATTTTGTATGATTAGAGGATGAAATTATCCCATATACATCTCATGTCCGGGGTGAACCCCATTTCCTATAATTTATGGAATAGTTGTATCTTGTGTACTAGTGTTAATAAATGCAAGGTTGTTCTTTTGAAATTCAAACTTAACAATTGAAATACTCTTTTGCATACATTTATAATTTCAATTTTACTCAATAAAATTACATGTTTAACTATGTCGTAATTTCGGGAAAACTCCCCAAGGTGCCACTCCGCACTCTGCTACACTGTCAAATCTAATGTTAGACGACCGAAACTCCTTACACCCTTAGACCCCATTGGTTTAACTATTAATTGGATCTTGATTTGTGCAAGTGTTCAAATTTTTGATATTTATTATAACCCATGAATATATTTTAGGTACTTCACCTGTAAGGAATTCATCCCTTCCAGTTGTTGAAGTTCTTCAACAAGCCTCTCGACTCGACCCTTCCCAAGCTTCTAAAGCTTTGGAAAGAAAACCCCATCGGAGGCGTTGTCTATAGGGAAGTTTTTGTAAGTATTATTTCTCATGCATGATACCCACACCAAATCACTAGCTATTTCCATGATCAACAATAGATATTGTGCAAGAGTACCCAAGGAGAATTTGATTGAATAATCTCGAAAGTTGCAAGTGTACAAAGACTCCCTGATACTTTCCTTTCCCTTGCCTATCCTATCATGACCACGATGCATCCCACACTTTAGAGCCTCGGCTCAATACCTGGTTCCTTCCATGATCCTGATGAGTCTCTTGTAATCTTTATCGAGGTTCAAACCCCCAACCACCTCCTGCACATGAAGTCTTGGATGCAAATACTCTTTTATTCTATGAAGTGTGACAGTTATTTCATCATTCTCTTTACACGTTATTACAGGGTGCTACAAAATTAGAAGGAGGAGGAGAAATAATGACGTCATGAGCGTGGCCACATGTTGAGAATCTCGTAGAAACTGAAAACTGGGCAAAATTGAAATTTAGCTCATATTAATTGTAATATGGAGGCCCTTCAAACCCAAACTAAGTCTTGTGGACAGAGACAATGTCTTGGACAACATCCATATATTTCATTAACCCCTTCTTGTGGCAATGCATCATGATGTGATAGTGATTTCCTGCAAATGGACAAATGGTAATGGTATTGTTGACCATCAGCATAAGTTCTTAGTGTACCATTCTTAGAACTATATTTGAGCATAAGAAAACTTCCAAAATTCCCCCACACTATTGTTAACTCTGTAATGGATGGATCCATAATCTTGAACCCTTATTTTTTCAAAATGAGGAATACACAGCCACTTTTAACTCCATTTTCACTCAATACTCCTATCAAGTGGTTTCTAATGTAAAACCATAAGATATGTGAAAATTACCAAGGAGATATTGCGGCTTCTTTCTTCGATTTATTTTATGTCACCAAAATATTTGTTTCAATTGCATTAGATTATATGTTTTACTTTTATCAATAATCATTAGTTTTTTTTTTGTTTCTTCCCATTAATAATTTTATTTTACTATTTCATCTTCATTTTTGCATCATTGGTTCCTTTTCACAACCAAATTTTGTATGTGTGAAGGTTTAATTCTTATCCATAAAATATATTTTAATTTTGATTATAAATATATATTTTATGTTCTGTATAAGCCTTTAGTTTCTCTCTGTCAATGCTTACGCATGTGTAGGGTCATGAGTCACATGCAAGTAGATTTGATAACTATTGAAGATAATGGATATTGTCTTTTCATTGCTGATATTGTATGTGTGCACAAAATGTTGTAGTGGATTAATAGTCTAATATTGTATGATTAGAGGATGAAATTATCCCATAAACACCTCCTTTCCAGGGCGAGCCCCTTTCCTATAATTTGTGGAATAGTTGTATCTAGTGTACTAGTGTTAATAAATACAAGGTTGTTCCTTTGAAATTGAAACTTAACACTTGCAATACTATTTTGCCTACATTTAGAATTTCAATTTTACACAATAAAATTACATGTTAAATTACATTGTAATGCATTCCCTTGGGAAGAACTCCCCAGCAACAAATCTCCAGTACACTACATCGTCAGATACAATGTTAGATGATTGAAAGTCCTTACACCTTTACACCCTGTTACTTTATCTGTTAATTGAATCTTGATTTGTGCAATAGTTCGGATTGTTGAAATTTATTATAATCCATTAATATATTACAGGTACTTCGCCGGTATGGAATTCATACCTTCCATCTGTTAAAGTTCTTCAACAAGCCTCTCGACTCCACCCTTCCCAAGCTTCTAAAGCTTCTGAAAGAAAACCCCATTGGAGGTGTTGTCTATGGGGAAGTTGTTGCAAGTGTAATTTCTCATACATGAAACCCACACCAAAACAATAGCCATGTCCATGATCAAAAATAGATCCCATGTACGAGTATCGAAGGAGAATTTTATTGAATAACCTCCAAATCTACTAGTGTACAAAGACTCCCCGACTCTTTATTTTCCCCTGCTTATCCTGTTGCGAAAAAGATGCATCTTTCGCTTTAGTGCCCGATCTCGATCCCTGCTTCCTTCCACAATCTGGGAGAGTCTCCTATAATCTTTGTTGGGGCTCGAACCCCTAACCACCTGCTGCACATGAAGTCCTAGATACAGATACTATTTCCTTCTGTGAAGTGTGACGACTATTTCATCATTCTATTTACACATTATTACAGAGTGTTGTAGAAGTAGCAAGAGGAGGAGAAACAATGATGTCATGCACATGGCCACATGTTGAGAATCCCATAGAAAATGAAAAATGGGCAAAATTAAAATATGGCTCATATTAATTATAATATTGAGGCTCTTCAAACCAAAATCGAGTGGTTGTGGATAGAGACAATGTCTTGGACAACATCAATATATTTCATTAACCCCTTCTTGTGGCAATGCATTATGATGTGACCACGATTTCCTACAAATGGACAAATGGTAATGGTATTGTTGACCATCAACACAATATTTTTGTCTGGCATTCTTAGAATTATATATGAGCATAAAAAATGTTTCAAAATTTTGCCACACTATTTCTAACTCTGCAATGGTTGGATCCACATCCTTGGACCCGTATTTATTCAAAATCAGGAATATGGGACTGCTTTTGACTACATTTTCACTCGATACTCAGATTAAGTGGTTTCTAATGCAAAGACATAGGATATGTTAAAAATTATAGAGGACGTATTTTGGTTCCGTTCTTTGATTTCTTGTATGTCCCCAAACAATTTGTTTCAACTGAATTTGATTAGATGTTTTAATTTATCACTAATCATTAGTTTTATTTTTTTTGCTTCCCACTAATAATTTCATTTTACTATTTCATCTTCATTATTGCATCGGTGGTTCCTTTTCACAACCAAACCTTGTATGTATGAAGGTTTAATTCTTATTCGTACAATATTTTTTTAATTTTGATTATAACTATATATGTTATGTTTTGTATAAGCATTTAGTATCTCTCTTACAACATTTACATATGTCTAGGGCCATGAGTCACATGCAAGTAGATTTGAGAATTGTTGAAGGTAATGGATATTGTGTTTGAATTGTTGATATTGTATGTGTGCATAAAATGTTGTAGTGGGTTAACAACCTGATTTTGTCTGATAAGCGGATGAAATTATCCCATATACACTTCATGTCCAACGCAACCCCCTTTTCCTGTAGTTTATGGAATGGTTGTATTTGGTGTACTAACGTTAATAAATGCAAGGTTGTTCCTTTGAAATTCAAACTTAACTCTTGAAATATTCTTTTTCCTATATTTAGAATTTCAATTTTACTCAATAAAATTACATGGTTAATTACATTGTAAGGCATTCCCTTTGAGAATAACTCCCCCAGCTGTGACTCTTCACTCCTCTACACCATTAGATCCAATGCTAGACGATTGAAATTCCTTCCACCCTTATATTCCATTGCTTTAATTATCAATTGAATCTTTATTTGTGAAATTGTTCAACTTCTTGATATTTATTTTAACCCATGAATATATTGTAGGTACTTCACCGGTAAGGAATTCATCCCTTCCATTTGTTAAAGTTCTTCAACAAGCCTCTCAAGTCGACCCTTCCCCAACTTCTGAGGATTCAGAAAGAAAATCCCATTGGAGGCATTGTCCTTCGGGAAGTTGTTGAAGGTGTAATTTATCGTGCACGACACCCACAAAAAATCACTGGCCATGTCCATGATCAACAATAAGTCCTGTGCAGGAGTACCCAAGGAGAATTTGATGGAATAACCTCCAAACTTGTGAGCCTATAGAGACTCCCCGACACTTTCCTTTCCATTGCTTATCCTATTGTGACCACGATGCATCCCATGCTTCAATGCTTGATCTCGATCCCTAGTTCCATCCATGATATCGGTGAGTCTCTTGTAATCTTTATCGAGGCTCAAACCCCCAACCACCTCCTTCACATGAAGTCCTAGATGTAGATACTCTTTGCTTCTGTGAAGTGTGATGACTATTTCATCATTCTCTTTACACATTATTATAGAGTATTTTAGATGAAACAATAGGAGGAGAAACAATAACACCATGAACATAGCCACATGTTTAGAATCTCGCAGAAAATTAAAAATCAGAAAAATTGAAATCTAGCTCATATTAATTTTAATATTAAGGCCCTTCAAACCAAAACTGAGTTGTTGTGGACATAGTCAATGTCTTGAAAATCATCCATATATTTCATTAACCCCTTCTTCTGGCAATGCATCATGATGTGATCATGATTTCCTGCAAATGACAAATGGTAATGGTATTATTGACCATTTTTCGGTGAGCATAGAGTATTATGAAGAATTCTCAATATGATTTTCCAATTTTTTTGAAATGACGAGTTTGAATTATCATTATGAGCTGTCCAAACATGGAAATGACATGTTTAAATGTGAAACTTTGTATGTCTATTATGTTTAGGATAAGCATTTATCAATTTAATGTTTTTGGATAACTGTCATAATTCCTCACCCTAATGTTTCTTTGTAATGTTTAATGCTTTTTTTTTCTTGGTCTAAACCCTTGCATTGCATTAATTAGAGAATTATTTTTTGTTTTCTTGTTTGTGTCCCCATTGTACTTTGGGTATAGGAAGTTAGGGTTGTATCTATTGATCCAATTAATGACCACCCATAAAATCTAAGAATGGTGGAGTGTACTAATATAAAGAGGGGTGGGTGAATTCAAGTTTGACCCTAGCTCATTTAGTGGGTAGTGCTATATGAATAATATGGCATGAAACCGAAAAGATTACAAATTATTTACTTTTTAAAGGGAATAATTGCTAAGTCACATGATACATGGTTTATACTTTATAATCATAAACAATTTTCATATTATATGATGTCAAACTTAGTCAACTTTTTATTCGAAATTTCAAACAATGTTTTTCACTACATAATTTTAAATTTTATATTTTCTTGTTTTAAATTTCAAACAAAACTTACAAAAGAAAAACCACTTAGTCCTTCCTAGATTTTCGCCATGTAGATTATAGTGTTACAAAATTGACACTATGTGATTAATAATAGCTTACAAACATTAGGTATTTAAAGAGTAATAAGTGTCAGTTAAATGAGGACCATGGTAATTAATGCGATTATTTGTATTATTTTTATTTAAAATAGAAATTTTCATTTTTATTTTTATAAATGAATATTGTTAAATGTGTAATTGAGTAAAATGTATTAAATTAATATTCTAATTTTTAAGATATTTTAAAAAGTCAAAGTACAATGAGTTTTTTTTATTAAGCTTTACTCTAGTTGTGTCGAGAATGAATCTATCTCAAGTCCCAAACAAGATTCTTCATACACCGCTGAAATTCGTCTTCCTCTCTTATTATTCTAGCTTGCACCTTGAAACACCTCCTTGTACAGATTTGAACTATAAGGCACAAGGTAGCTATTGAGTATCGGAACATTTAGATATGATAAGAAAATTGTGACACAGTATTGTAATTTTCTCTACAAATGTGATGGAAAGTGTGCCCTGAATGTTGGAAATTTCATGGTTAATGTAGTATAAGCTAAATGCAGATTTACAGTCTTCTATTCAAGATCAAGAAAGCTATGCCCAATAACCAACACCATAGAGCAAGACGTGTTCGCCAATTCTACGATTGCTACCAAATCTATTTTTCAGTGCTCGAGTTGTTTTTTCAGTGGACTTGTTTTTACTGCTCTTGAAGTGATGAAAGCCACTGTTATTGCATATAGGAGCATTTAGATCTGATAAGAAAAGTGTGATACTTTGTTATAATTTTCTCTACAAATGTGATGGCAAGTGTGCCCTGAATTTTGGCAATTTCATGGTTAATGTAGCATAAGCTAAATGAAAATTTACATTCTTCTATACAAGATCAAGAAATCTATGCCCAGTAGTCAACACCACAGAGCAAGATATGTTTTCCAATTCCACAGCTGCTACAAAATATCCCTTGGTGTTGGAGCTCTTTTCTCAATAATACTGTTTTTACTACTCTTGAAGTGATGAAAGCCACTGCTCCATATATTTTTTACTATCTACACAAAGAACAAAAGTGACCAACTTCATATCAGCTACTGAAATATAAATCGGTTCCTTTTAAGTCACTCAGAAATACAATGAAAAGTTAGTAGATTAAACAATATTTAATAGGTCAAGAACTCACAAAGAGAAAAACATACTCACTGAGTATGAAATCAAATCAACATAAAATGGTTAACAGCCCATCCATATAAAACCCTCATCAATATGGAAATAGGATTTGTACAAAAAGCTAGGTTCATTATAGTACAATCTTAAGTTCTTCAGGTTGGAAAGAAGAGAACCTAAAGAAAAGAAGACATAGAACAACACATTCTCAAGAGAAAAAATCTTCATGCAAGAATGACACAAAATCCGTTAATTGAGTTTGAAGTCTCATCACCTAGCAATAAAAACAAGGAGAGTTAAAGATATAAATCAAGAAAAGTCTATGCATCCTTTCCATGCAAGGAGAACTGGATGATGAAGTGCATGTAATGTTGTGATGTATTATATATAAGGAAGGACAGAAAATTAATAAAGGATGAAGATTTGAATAGTTTATATAGCATGTTGAGTTTTACTTCTAAACAAGTAGTTATATTAAAGATGTTTTACAACTTTAAAAGATGAGGATTGACAATAAACAACCAAAAATAAATAAAACCTGAAGATCTAAATGGTTTAAAGTTTACATAGCTTCAATTTTCCTCTATGCAAATGAGCAGGTATATGAAAAATGTTTTATAACTGAGTATTTATAGCACACATAGAGTAAGTTGAGACAATCTCGAGGACTTTTTGTACAAACTTTTATTATAACCTCTACCTCCATCAAATAGATAGTGCAAAGCCTTCTGAAAAGAGAGTCTATTCTAGTCTATAACTTGATCTAAAATCATAGAAAAGGGCTAGGGATGTCACAAGCTAAAAAAATGGTCTTTATCATTGGCGCAGTGATGTATTGACATTCTTAGCTAAAATGGATCCTATTAGCTACATGGTGGCCAGAGACACTAGAAAATTCAAAATAGATATCTGTTATGGCATCAAAATTGCCTACAGACCATCCAACTTTCCCATCTTATACAACAATTTCTAACAATAACTACTCAAGTTTCTCTCCAATTTCCGAAACCCCCACCCATGCTAGGGAGATCACAGTGTAAAATCAATTCTTCCTATGGTTTTTTTAGAGGGTTCTTATATAGAACAAACAATGAGAAAGTCAATATTGAGATATACTAATTGAGTTTTGAATCAATGTGACAAATAAAACATCACATTAGCTCACCGAATATATCCAATGTTGCAATGATCTGAGATGATGTCGGAATTTCGAATCATGATAACTAGGTGACAATCAAAACTAAGTTGTTGCCACAAACAAAACATCATAACAACTCACAGAATATATCCAAGGTTGCAATGAACCCCATACATAGTGCTAGAGCTCACAGGTATTTTATTGCACATAGAACACCACCCTAAAAGTTCTATACTCTTGATCAATTAGGAATAACTTAAGATGTCTAGAGTGGTACAAGCATTAAGGATATTTTTAAAAGAGTAAGGGCATTTACATACTCCGTCCTTCAAAGAAACATTATGAGTGCTATATGTTATTGTCTTAAATACATTTCCATTACAACATTTGGTGAAATTACTAATAATAATCTATTTAATTATTAATAACTTGAGAAGAAGAGATAAGTTAGAGCATGAAATTAAATTTCAAATCTCCTGGCAGGTAGAGTATCACCCCATTAAGTGTTCATTAATACAAATGTTCTGCCAACTGGACTGAATTTATGTCTCATAAATTAAAGAGGTAACTAAATGGGCAAGACAGCAAGACAGCGTGAAAGAAGGGGCGAGAGTGCCCTCTCTGTCAAACAGGGAGGCAACCTCAAACCATGCTAAAAACCAGAGCTGATCAGAGCGAGGGGTTCTTGTTTCCAGGTATTGAAGGAGAAAGAGCGAGCACCTCTGATGGTAATCATCGATTTAGATTATCATTGTCTTTTTTTTCTCCTAGTTTTTATCTAGTGTTGTCAAATTTGGATGCAAAGGAAAGTTGAATTAGTGTGTTGGGTGTTTGTTGGGATTGAAAGATCACTGGTGCTTGTTATTGTTGGTTTTCTATTGTTGATAAACCACTATGATTGTTTGTGGGTGAAAACCGTCTGCAGAATAAACCATTGGCGCTTGTTAAGACTAATCAACCATGAGTATTTGTTGTGGTTAAAAAACCACTAGTATTTATCCGTAACTGATAAACCACTTGCAAGTATTTTGCCCCCTCAACTCAACTAGTCAATTGACAGAAAATTTTCCAACTGTCAGACTCCGGACTTGGCATCGTGGTGAGTTACAGGATTGAACTAGTAACTTCCTACAATTTGGAGGTCGACGCAAAGCCTTACCTAGTCACCCGCGAAAAATTCTTATAACAAGATAATTACCCACACCTGGTTTCTACTTCTGAATATTGAACTATTACGTGATTATTTCTGGTGTGGAAAATACCGAGTAAAAACGCTTTCAGTATTATAATGCCTGAAATTCTGTGCACGTGTATATAATTTGATAGAGTGCAATTGCGATAACCAAAATTCCTTATCCTGATACAAATTCCTATTTAACGGAGGCTGTATGTATGGATTACTTTTGTATTATGTAGTTTGTATGCATGAATTTCTTAAACATGAATATAAACATAAACGAGCACACAAATTAGAATGGTGTTTTCTTGTTAATCATAAGTGGTAACTGTTACTATATAATTAATCGGAAAGCTTGAGGTTGATATAATCAAAGCAGTTTTCCATGCCTTTTATATACATATATTCCATAATATAGAAAGTAGAACTTCAATTTGGCGTAGGCCAATTCCTCTCCTCTAACAAAATTCATATTAACTGAGAAACGATTACATATTTATTTTTATGTCTTCTATGGAATTATAATTCAGCCAAGGTCGATCCCTTTCCTATACAACTAAATTTATATCAAGTGTGAATTTATTATGTATATTCTTTTTATACGTGCTTAGTTTACGTTAGAAAGCATTTGGCCCAAGCCGAATAGTTTCCTACAAACAAAAAATATATTAATCATCATACGGGTACAATTATATGTATTCAAGTTGGGCTGAAATTGAATTGGATTGAACCAAATTTTAATGGAAATCTTGCTATTGATAATTATTGTAACAAGATCAATAATTATTGTAACATGAATCCAGTGTCTTTTAAAATGTATCACTAAGGCGTTCCGGAAGTTGTCGGTTATGGAGTGGGAACAACCCACTGAAGGATATCGTTATACGTATGGAGTCCAGGAAGAGTTCGGGTTATTCTCAATCGCCGTTGACTCAATTTACTGAAGAAGGCAGCCGTCTCGTTATATTAATCTCATTCTCAATCTCAAAATCAACAGCAGGATTAGGGCAATCATGCTGCAGCGTTTTACTATAAGTAGATTTGTTTAGTCTTTCCAATAGCTATTAGATTTCAGACTCATACTTTACGCAGCCCCTATATGTCATGAGATTTATATTTAATTTAAAAATTAAACTGTTTGTTTATTTTTTATTTAGATTATATATATATATATATATTATTTCTCCGTTTTAATCTACTTAAGAAAAAAAAAAAACATTTTTAAGATTAGAATTAATTATCACGACCTTTCAAGTGAAATAGGGCAGTGGTCTACTCCCAAGGTTAACATAGCATTTGTCAAGCATTTTCTTTTAGATTGTCTGATCCTTACTCACATCTGCTCTCATTTTCCTAACATTTGTCACACTTCCAATCTTCTTGACTTGTTAAATCAGCCCAGCTATAGTGATCTTGGTGTGCTTCTTTCCCTTTTTATTTTGAGCACATAAATAAGATTCTAAATAGTTACAATTAGATTCTTCTTCTTCTTAAAGTGGGATAGACAACATTGATCTTATTGAAAGTTAATCATCATCATGATATATATATATATATATATATATATATATATATATATATAATGTTATGTTATAATATTATAATTCAAATCTCTCTATTTTTAAGAGTATGTTCTTGTCGATATTCTTTAATGGAAAAATTCAATTTTTGATGTTGGATTATAAAAAAAATTCTCATTAATAGTTGGATTTAATTAAGAGACTAAAATAAACATCATTATTTTGAAGATAAATCTCAACTCTTGATTATAAATATTATGGAAATTAAATCTTTCTATTTTTTCTATTTTATTTGAAACATTTTGACACTTCGAATTTTTTATTTTTATTTTTATTTCTAAGTAGGATTAATCTATTGATATAATACAAAAAGTAGTTATAGAGTTTCCTAGCCGTGAAGGGACCTAGCCTTAATCAACATGCAGCCATGAACATTGTCTGAGACTGCCCCAACAAAGGGGAAACCAGTCTGAAAGAGAAAAAGAAGTCCAAAAAGATAATAGTTTTAACCATAGTTTTCTGAAGAACAACATAACCAAACCACACAGAAATAAAAAACAACAAAATTGAACCACCCAAAAATCCACAGTTTTACGGACTGGACCACCACTCCTCAGAGAACTCTGAGGCCACACAGGACAAGATATAACTAAACCAAGAGCGAAAAGAAGTGCCACCCGGCAGACGTGACACGCACAATAAATTCCTCCATGGCAGGTTCCTCCACAATAGGACAAGCCCAGTCATCCGAGTTGTCCGCTTCGCCACGTCCTGCTGCTTGATGTCCGCCCTCCCTGCTGCCCTTCCACCTGCGGACCCACCGTGTCCTCCATGCATCTTTCCACTGCCGGCATGTCACTTTGAAGGCCCAAGTCATCATGCGAGCTGCCAGCAGTGGCCTTCCCATGCTGTCTGTTCCAGCCACCATTACCACCTTGTTCTTCATCGTTGCCTCTATTCCGACTAGGACCGGCTCTGTGCGTCTCCTCCATGGAAAATGTCATAGGAATGTGCTGCTCAGTCTCTTCTATGATGGAGATGGAGACAATGGCAACAATGACCGGGCAGTTCAGAGCGCTACAGAACTGGAACTGCATTGTGTGAGGGACCTGGTGCAGAGGCAGAGGAAAGGGTGCAATGCGAATAGCTGCTTCTTCGCGACTAGATCTGTGGAGACCTGCTCTGCCGCGGCCACTTCTGGTATTTAGATACTGGGGATTTTCAGTAGAGGAAGCCGAGGAAACCGAATTGCGTTGATGTAGAGCCGAGGAGCGAGAGCTGCCTCCTCGCATGCCACCGTATCTGCTACGCATGTGGTGGTGAACCATGGTGGAAGTAGGAGTAGAGAAAGAATCAGGGGAAGCAGAAGGAGAATAGATAGAGGAATTTTGTGCAGAGGTTACAAAATGCTGGAGGACAGAAGGCGAGTTGCAGATGTTTGAATGGGAATGGTGGTAACCATTGCCCAAGTCAAGGCAGCACACAATCTAGCAGCGGCGCCCTGTGCTAGTTCTCTCAGATGGCTCTTCCGCTTGCGGAGGGCAAGCACAGTGAAACAGGGGCAAAATGACTGGAATGTTTTCTGGTACCATGGCTAAACAAGGAATGGCTCTACCTTGACTATAGCAGGCATTTAATGTTGCCTGCGAGGTGCCCTGAGTCTCATTTACGTTGATCTTGGGATGGTTGCAAAGGGCCATGTGGCCACCCCGTCTGCCGTCGTCCCGTCTCATCATCGTACATGATTTACTGAACACCCGCATCCGGGGATTAAGCTTCCTGATGCACCAAGTCAGTGCAAATTTGCAGTTGATTTTGGTCATCTATGATATCGAGAAGACCATATCGTAAGGTCTGGTCCTGATCTGTCCCAATGTTTGCTAAAAGATCAACAACTTTGTTAGTATGTCCCTTTTGACATGAATAAAAGTTATTGTTTTCCTGTCTTTTATCCATTTCTCTATTGTTTCAAGCCTTGTCATTAGTCTCCAACTGTTGGCAACTCGTAAAGTCGTGCTTCCCTATTGAATTTGAATGGCCATATTGATGAGGATTTGAGTGTCCCCTTCTATAAGGATGGGATAAAAGTTATGTTGGTCCGCTAGCTTCATACCTTGCCACAAGCCTTCCAATTCTGCAGAGTTGTTCGTGTCCCATCCAATGGAGCCAAAAAAAGATAATAGAGGTTGGCCCTCATGATTTCTAAATATGCCTCCATATCCTGCTTTGCCCGGGTTGCCCTTGGAGGCACCATCGAAATTTAACTTAATCACTCCTGTAGGGGGGAGTGACCAGTGTGAAAGCTGCCTGGTTGTGATGCTGGTTCTATTGGTATTCAATAGAGCTTGTGGGAGCTGTAGGTTCCAGTTAGCCCATATGCTTAATTCCTGTGGCTAGGTTGGAAAGTCCTCCGTTGTCCATTGATGCAATGCAAGAGTTTCCTTGATGTTCTGACATAGGTTAGTCCATATGATTTCTAAGGAAGTTTTGTGATTTTTGAAAATTCGTTTATTTCTTTCCTTCTAGATCGTCCATAGAAGGAGACCTGGCAAGATTGTCCATAACTTGTTGAGAATTTTGCTGTTATAGGGCTCTAGAGTCCAATTGCGAATGGTGCCTCTTATATCCCCAAGAAGTCTGCAGGGTCTCTGGCATCTGAAAGTGAGCTTTTCCCAGAGTTGATTGGCCATGTGGCAGGAGTCCATGAGGTGCTGAATAGTTTCTTCATTATTTTGACAGTTAGGATAGTAAGAAGGACCATGAAATACTCTTTTAATTAAGTTATCCCATGTGAGAATTCTTTGATGATACAGTAGCCAGATAAAAGTAGAGACTTTGGGCCAGATCCCCGTAGTCCATATACGATGCCAGGCAAGATCTATTGGTTCCTGAGTTTGGCACATTATTTGGTAAGCTTCTTTGGTGGTGTATGTGCCTTTCGATGTATAACCCCATCTTAGAACATTGCTTCCTGTATGGACTCTGATTCTTCTACTGGTGAGCTCTTTTTGTAGCTCCATGTTATGAGCTTCCGTTTCTTGTTGTGCTATTTGTCTCACCGGTTTCCATTGTTTGAATCCCTGTATAATGCTAGGAGTCCAGAAGTGTGCAACATTGTCTGCCTGGTTAATGTTGTTTCCATGATAATTTGTGTCTAGTAAGAATACTTCAATTTTGGGTCTTTGTTGCTAGGAGTCTGTCCAGAATTGGGTTGTCCTTCCGTTCCTTACCTCCCAGAAGCTATGTTGATAGATGACCTCTCTGTGTTGCTTGGCCGCATTCCAGATTAGGGATCCTATAGCCGTGGTGGTGATCCTGATTAGTTCTTGTTGTGGTTGATTATTTGCATACTTTGCTGTCCATAATTGCGCCCATAGCTTCTGTGGATAGGAAACCCATTGCCACCAAATCCGTGCTCCCATCAAAGTGTTGCTGTGTTGAGGATCACGTAAGCCTAGGCCTCCCTGTCTTTTAGGCCTGTAGACTTTATCCCATTTGACTAGGGCCCATTTTCTGTTTTGTCCTATGGAGCCCCATAAGAAATTGCATTGCAAATTTCGAGTTCTTTTCAGTACCCATTTCGGTGCAGCAAGCACTGAGAACAGATAGAGAGGCATTGATTGTAGAACTGCCTTTATCAGGACTAATCTACTTGCCATGTTGAGAGTTCTATATGTCCAAGATAGGAGTCGACTTTCCATTTTCTCGATGAGTTGATGCCAGGAAGCATGCTTTAAGGCTGAATCTATGAGGGGGGCACCTAAATACTGAGACAGAAGCTTGGCTTGAGAGAATCCAATGATTCGAGTAATGACTCTTTGGGTGGGAATAGGAGTATGGAAGAAAAAAATCTGAGATTTGGAGGTGTTGATGGTGGTGCCAGAAGCTTCTGAGAATGTGTCTAAAAGAGCTTTAAAGGTTCTGGCTTCATGTACAGAAGGATGACCAAAGAGCATATTGTCATCAACAAATTGTTGATGGGTGATAGCAGGGGATCCATGGATAGAGAGTCCTCTGAGATCATGGGACTGTACGACATGCTTTATGATATGACCTAGACCCTCAGCCATAATAATGAAAAGAAAAGGGGACAAAGGGTCACCTTGACGTATTCCTCTAGAAGGGTGATACGGTTTAGAGGGGATCCCATTGACAAGGACAGAGCAAAGTGGGGAGGATATGAGTTTCATCATCCATCTGACCCAGGTCGGGCTAAATCCAAAGGCCGTTAGCAGCTGTTTTATGCAGGTCCAACTAAGTTTATCAAAGGCTTTGGAAAGGTAAATTTTCAACAGCATGCCTGCTTATTTGTTCTTCTTGAGAGAATGAATGGTTTCATGGGTCAGAATAATACCATCCAAAATTTGATGGCCTTCTACATAACCAGATTGCTCTGGTGAGATGAGAAGAGGGAGAAGCGGTTTGAGGCGATTGGCTATGACTTTCGAGATAATTTTGTAGATAACATTGCATAGGGCAATAGGCCTGAACTTCTCCGGAGTGCTTGGTTGCGCGACTTTGGAAATAAGAGCGATGAAAGTTGTATTGAGTGAGGGGAGTAACCAATGCATTGCTCTTGATTCCTCAACCACATTCCAAACATATGCTTTAATTTGATCCCAAAAATGATGGTAAAAGTTAGACGTGAAGCCATCAGGTCTTGGCGCCTTCCCAGCCTTTAGTTGATTGGAAGCCTCTTCAACGTCTATGATTATGACTGGCCTTAGCAATAATTGATTATGCTCCTCTGTGATGAGTTTAGGGATATGCTAAAGAATATCATTGATGGCACTCTGTCTGTCTATCTGTGGATTGCTCTTGATGAACAATTTTGAAGTGATTTATAAGATCTTTCTCTATGTCTTCCTGTTTTTCCAATTTGTCTCCCTGAGAGTTTTGAATGTGTGAAATTGTATTGTTCATTCTTCTTTGTATAGTTGTACGATGGAAAAACTTGGTGTTTCGTTCCCCTTCTCTTAGCCATCTGATTCTTGATTTCTGTCTCCATAGCAGTTCCTCTTGTTTGCCTCTTTCATCTAGTTGTGTTAGTAGTCTTTGTTCCTGCTTGGCATACTCCTCTGTTCTGCCTTCTAGGATGATCTTCTGCTATAGCTCTGTCATGCTCTGCTCAAGGGCTTTTTTCTCTTGAAAGATGTTGCCAAAGGTGGTATATTTCCAGATTTTGATTTGTTTTTCAATATGTTTTAGTATTTGCTGGAATTGGTACATAAGTGAGCCTCCATTGGGAATGAAACTTTCCCATGCTGATTTGATCACTGTATTGAACTCAAGGTGAGTAAGCCAGAAAGCTTCAAACTTGAATGGTTTTCTATTGGAGTTTCCGGGATTTTTCCATTGTAGAGAAATGGGCCAATGATTCGAGCTAGCTAAGGGTAGGATAGAGGCGCTTATATCACCACCAAGATGAACAAAATTGTCTGAAATTAGAAATCTGTCCAACATGGATGCTATTTGTTGAGTGCCGGCTCTTTTGTTGTTCCAAGTAAAGATGTCGTTGTCAAAAGGTAATTCCATTAGGCTATTATGTTGAATGTAATCTTTGAAGTCATTGCTTTCTTTGTCCAGCTTTCGTTTGCCTCCCAGTTTTTCCTCCAGTGATGTGATCATGTTGAAGTCTCCTCCCATTATCCAAAGTGGATAAACTCTTAGAGCATTAAGGATCTTCAATGTTTCTAATTGCTTTATTTTTTTCATATTTTCCTGAGGGAAGTAAACATTAGTTAAGTGTCCATGTACGTTGGTGCCAATCAGGTGGAACATTGCTTGAATGAAATAGTGTGAAGCATGGAAATTTGTTAAGGATAAATGCTCAGAATTCCATCCTATGGCTAATCCTCCCAATGCACCGGTTGCATCGACTGTTGCTGTTTGACATCCTGCCCAAGCTTTGGATAAGATGGATTCTAAGGTATTGGTGCTGCATTTTGTTTCTTGCATGAATACAATGTATGGTTGTTCCTGCTGGATCATGTTCTTCAACATTCTGTACTTCCTGGGACCATTCAGTCCTCTTACATTCCATGAGATGAGCTTCATGGTTGATTGGTATGTAAGGATCAGTAATATTTGGTCAACTTGGAGCATCTTCCCAACTCCACTAGCATTTCCCCAATTAATATGGTACATTGTAGATCTATCTTTCTACCTCTTTTCTTCCCATCTTTAATGATATGTTTCCCATCCCATTTGCCTCCTTGATGTATGCCCAAAGAATTGTGCTGATGCACTCTTGTGAGCACTACTTCCAAATTTTCTAGTTGTCTTTCCGGTATTGTTTCGAACTCTTTCCTTTTGCCGGCTTGCTCTAGACTAAAAATGTCTATTTCCCTGAGATCAAAGCTTTCTGGTTCTTCTTCCATTAAGCTTTGCTGAGTTTCTCCTTCCTAGTCGAGTGGTGGTGGAGAGGGTTCTTCTGGAGTATCATTGATGTCCATACTTTTATCAGGCCATAGGGCTTTGTAATTAACAGGGTTGGTGTCGGGTTGCGACTTTGAGGCCAGCTTTTCAGAAGAGCTAGATTTCGAGGGATGAATGGTGTTAGCTTGCATGAGAGTGGGGGACAGAGGGGTGGATGGAATAAAGCTTCGATTTTCTTGCATAGGCGTATCTAATTCAGGATGTTCTAGATTTGTCAGGATGTCAAAGCTGTTGCTGGAGGATGGCAAAGTAGAGGATGGAGCAGCATTTTTGGGTGCTGAGGGAGGTTTTTTGTTATGCCTTTTCCTGCTGGTAACCTTGGTAAAGCCTTCTAGATCAGACTTGTTTCCGGTTTCTGTGGTTTTGGCCGTGATGTTTAAGGGACAGTCACGAAAGAGGTGACCATGGGCATGGCATCTCCTACAACGGAAGGGTACATGTTCATAGTCGAGGGGTTGAATCCATTCAAAGTCGTCGTGAAGAAGACTTACCGTGTCCAGTAGCGCGTGGCCCAGCGTCATGTAAATGCATATCCATGCATAGGATGTGTATCTTCGAAGCTTAGTTTCCTCTGCTACCTTTATGAACTCACCTAGTCCATTGCCAATGGCTATCAGTGAATCCTTGTCCCAGTATTCCAGTGGAAGCGAGTACAAGCGGATTCATACTGGCGCCCAGCTGAAGTCTTCCTTATCAGGGTTGAATCTTTCGACCTAGTCTCGTAGATAAAGACCCGCTGCGTTGAAGAAGTAAGGTCCTCCATCCAGGACCCAGTTCCAGTCTTCAAGGCAGTTGAAAGTGGCTGTGAAGAAGCCCTTAGGGCCTAGCTGTAGAGTTACATGACCTTTGGGCTTCCATTTCGAGGTGATCCAGCCTTGCAGGGCTTTTTCAGTTGGCCAAAAACCTATGAATTTGCCAATCAGGGCATGGTCTTTCATATATTGTATTTG
Organism: Pinus tabuliformis; assembly: GCA_031772625.1. Classification (NCBI taxonomy): domain Eukaryota; kingdom Viridiplantae; phylum Streptophyta; class Pinopsida; order Pinales; family Pinaceae; genus Pinus; species Pinus tabuliformis. The sequence continues at coordinate 599,252,417 of CM062808.1, forward strand.
CGCATTGATCCTGTGGCTAGGCAACTCGATCTTGGGCCTTTCTGTGGCGATGAGCTTGCATGTGGGCGATGAAGCTTTCTTTGGTGTGCCTGATGTTTCTGGTTTTTCCGGCTTCTCGTATTCCAGATCTTCTTGTTCATTCTTCTCCGGCTGCTGCATAGGCTGTGCCTCGACCTTCTCTGCAGTCTTAGTTTTTCTCTCAGTTGGGTTTTCGTCCTTGTAATTTTTGGGGGGAGGCACTGATGCCTCCCCCATTGGACTGTTCATTGTCCTCTGCGTTCAAAGTCACAGAGTCAGTCCTGACAAATTTTGTTTGGGCTTGTAAAGCTATGTGCTCAGACTGTGCGCCGTGGAAGGGTCTGTCAGGAACCCTAGTTCCTCAGTGCACCATCGCTCCTCCAACTCCTAAAATCGATCCATTCGACACTTCGAATTTTTTATTTTTATGAATAATAATGGATTAAAATTACTTTTATAGTTTTAACATTCCTAAAAGTTAGATAGTCTATTTTCTAATTTCATGAGTTTTCAATAATATCTTTATTAATAACATGTTATTTTTCTGATATTTATTTTAATTTTACAAAAAATTAAAAAAATATATATATATATATATATATATATATATATATATATATATATATATATTCTAATTTTTTATGTTTTCAATAATATCTTTTATTAATAACATGTTATTTTTATGATAAATTAATTATTATTTTTAAATAATTTAATGTTATGTTACAATATTATAATTCAAATCTCTCTATTTTTAATAGTATGTTCTAGTCATGTTTTTTAAATGAAAATCCTTACTGATTGTAAGTATGGCTAAATTTAATTAAAAGACTAAAACTAGCAATTGCCCCAGATGTTGCAAAGGAAACGTCATAAGAAAATAGCATATAGAACTAATTAATGTTTTTTTGACAACTCTTGAAAGCCAGAAAAATATCAACAAAAGGCAAGGACCATGCTACAATGAAATCTTATCGTAATACTTATTCCTTGAGCTTTAAAAATCATGATGCTTACGTTGAATTTAAAGATGCATGAAGATTTCTTATCTTGGGAATATGTTGTTCTATATTATATTTTCTTTAGGCACTCTTGTTGCCAACCTCAATAATCTTAAAATTAATATAATGAACCTAACTTTTGTACAAATCCTACTTCCATATTGATGAGGGTTTTATATGGATGTTGTTAACAATTTTATGCTGATTTTATTTCATACTCACTGAGTATTCCTTTTTCTTTGTGGGTTCTTGACCTATTAAAGGTTGTTCAATCTACTAAGTTTTTTACATTGTATTTTTGAGTGTCTTAGAAGGAAGTGATTTATATTTCAGTGGTTGATTTGAAGTTGGTAGCTTTTGTTCTTTGTGCAGATAGTAAAAAATATATGGAGAGGCTACTTTTATCACTTAAAGGGTAGTAAAAAGAAGGTTATTGAGAAAAGAGCTTTTGTTCTTTGTGATATATGGGGAGGTGACTTTTATCACTTCAAGGGTAGTAAAAAGAAGGTTATTGAAAAATGATAAAAGAGTTTTTGTTCTTTGTGTAGATAGTAAAAAATATATGGACAGGTGACTTTTATCACCTCAAGGGTAGTAAAAAGAAGGTTACTGAGAAAAGAGATTGTGTCCTTTGTGTAGATAGTTAAAATATATGGAGAGGTGAATTTTATCACTTCAAGGGTAGTAAAAAGAAGGTTATTGAGAAAAGAACTCCAGTACTCAGAGAGATTTGGGTAGTAAAAAGAAGGTTATTGAGAAAATAACTCCAGTACTCAGAGAGGTTTGGGTAGTAAAAATAAGGTTATTGAGAAAAGAAATCTCCAGTACTCAGAGAGATTTGGGTAGTAAAAAGAATTTTATTGAGAAAAGAACTCCAGTACTCAGAGAGATTTGGTACTGTGAGAGAGTAAATTTGCATTTAGCTTATACTGCATTAACCATGATATTTCCAACAGTTGTAGAGAAAATTATAATAGAGTATCACACTTTTCTTATGAGATCTAAATGCTTCTATATGAAACAGTTGTGGCTTTCATCAGTAAAAACAAGTCTATTGAGAAAACAAATCCAGCACTAAGAGAGATTTGGTAGCAACTGTGGAAATGGAAAACATGTCTTGCTCTATGGTGTTGGATATTGGGCATATCTTTCTTGATCTTGTATAGAAGACTGTAAATTTGCATTTAGCTTATACTACATTAACCATGAAATTTCCAACATTCAGGGCACACTTGCCATCACATTTGTAGAGAAAATTAGAACAGAGTATCACACTTTTCTTATCAAATCTAAATGCTCCTATATGCAATAGCTACCTTGTTCCTCATAGTTTAAATTTGTGCAAGGAGGAGGAGTGTCAAGGTGCAATATAGAATAAGAAGAGGGGAAGTCAGGATTGAGAAATGTATGAAGAATCTTGTTTGGGAGTTGAGATTCATGTCGGAACACCCTTATTTATGAATCACACATGCTTTGATAATAAGTTTCTTTAATCTCTAAGGTGATTTAGAATAGCAAAAGTGAAGCGAGCTATAAGCCCCCTATTTGAGATAATAGTATTAATTGGAGAGACATGACCTAGAAAAGTACTATGTTGGTGTAGTTTCTTGATAGTTAAAATTATCTTTATGACTCACCTTATACTCCCTATACTATGTTCATTAGGCTTAGGGCTATGTTAGTTGTATTACTGTAGTTGAAGCTCATGAGCATAGCTTAAGCACAAACCTATTGTTAACATTCCTTAATAAATGCTTGTTAAATAGAACATAGTTGAGTCTTATCATAATATCTATAACAACTGCACATACATTATCAGATTATATTTGGGTTTGCAATATTTATTATGTGATGGACATAAATTTCCCCATAGATATTAAGTACATTGCAAGTGATGACATAGACTCTTCATGAAACTCAAACATGAATTGGGGCAAGATTAGCCAAAGCACAGTTGTTGAATGATTTGGTTGTGTTAGTTGTGGTAAAATGGGGATCCAAAATGAATGAGGCTACTTACAATATGAAGCGACAAATACCATGCAAATTTCTCTTATTTTTGACATGAAGAGATTTATTTTTTGTCCTTGTTTGGCTCCTAAAACATATTTGTTGAGCTGCAAGCATTATCAACAGTTGTCCTTCAATCAATAGCATGGGGAAAAAATCCAATTTAACAATTGTTTCTGAATTTGATTGAGCTACAGTTGTTCCTAAATTTGAAAGACCTACAGGGACAAGGGAAGGGTAGTTGTACAATTTTGGAATTTCTAACACACTAGTAGATTGAAAACAAATCCTACTTCCATATTGATGAGGGTTTTATATGGATGTCGTTAACCATTTTATGTTGATTTGATTTAATACTCACTAAGTATGTTTTTTTCTTTGTGGGTTTTTGACCTATTAAAGATTGTTTAATATACTAAGTTTTCATTGTATTTTTGAGTGTCTTAAAAGGAACTGATTTATATTTTAGTAGCTGATATGAGGTTGGTCACTTTTGTTATTTGTGTAAATAGTAAAATATGTATCGAGGGGTGGCTTTCATCACTTCAAGAGAAATAAAAATAAGGCTATTGAGAAAATAACTTTAGCACTGAGAGAGATTTGGTAGCAGTTGTCGAATTGGCGAACATGTCTTTCTGTCTTGAAACAATAGCTATCCATTGCTCTAATTTCTTATCTACAATTCACCTCTCATATAACTATCTTAGTTAGGGCTTTACTCTCTCCATTTCAAGCACTTTATAAATAAGAATGTATTTCCCCATCACCAACTCTACCCTATTGCTTCTCAGCATAACACATTTCCATCCTTTCCTCCTTGACTTCACCTTCATGGTTCCCAGATCTATTTCTCCTATCTAGTGAAACCCTATCGACTCTGCTAACTGTCTTGAAACAATAGCTATCCATTGCTCTAATTTCTTATCTACAATTCACGTCTCGTATATCTATCTTAGTTAGGGCTTTACTCTCTCCATTTTAGGCACTTTATAAATAAGAATGTATTTCCCCATCACCAACTCTACCCTATTGCTTCTCAACATAACACATTTCCATCCTTTCCTCTTTGACTTCACCTTCATGGTTCCCAAATCTCTTTCTCCTATCTAGTGAAACCCTATCGACTCTGCTAAATACAAATTTCTACCCACAAAGCAACTACCTCTCCCAAGTGACCAATACCCTCTCTAATCTCCCCCCGCCATCCCCTCCCTACATAGGTGTATCACAGTTACACATTCATAGAAGGGCTAGAGCTCACTTTAACTCCAATATTCCCACTGATAACGTTCACCTTTGTTGCCAATGCAAGAGTACCATCAGTGTTGCTACATCACATCAAGGATTACATTTTTCCCTCCATGGAACCATAACGGATGGTTTGAATGGGATTTGAATCCCGAACTTATTGCCCCCAAGTTCCTCTAAACGGTCTAACTCTATACCAAAACATTGAGAACACATAAAAAATCTAACTCTATACCAAAACATTGAGAACACATAGATTGCATGTTGGTCTCTTGAAAAATCTATGGCTTCTCTTTAGACTCCACCTATTATTAAATTCACCCTTACCTATTCATTACTCGTTGCTTTCTTCTTAAGCTTGTTGATTCAAGATAATTTAGACACATTAATAGTCACTTATGTGGACATAAGATAATAGATTCCACCATCATATCTGAAATGGAAAAAAAATCAAAGATTGTGGAAAAATTGTGAGCATGAATGTGTTATATAATGAATTATTAGTGTATTACTAAAAGATCATTTCCTATGATGTGAAATAGAACAAAGGCTTCAAGCATAACTAAATGTTGTGAGTTATTCATTTAGGCTTTGAGGGAACGTAAGGTGCACAACAATGGATTCTTTGTTAGCCTAAAGAACATGGAAATTATTCCTATTTGGGTCCATCTTCTCTCTTTCTTTGGTGAGTAGATGTATTTAAAGAAATTGAGAATACTCTTGATTTTTATTATAAAGCAAACACTTCTTTTCAATATAATTTGGATTACAAATGTTTGTTTTGTTGTTAAGGGAGATGTCATTTATATTGTCACCTAGCAAAGCAGTGTAGTCAATTAATGTGATACAAGTTTGGAAAGCAAAAGTGGAATCGTAACACAAGTTAGTCCAAGTTAGTGATTAATTAATTTAGCTAACACATTTAGAAAATCATAATGTGATACAATTTTGTAAAGAAAAAGAAAAGCAAAAGTGGAATGAGTAACAAAAGTTAATGATTAATTAATTTAATTAATACATTTAAAAAATCATTAATAGAACCAATAATTAAAAATTGTCCTAAAATAGTAATTCCAACTAAAAAAATAGACTAGTTTATTAAAATATATAATAAATCATATTAAATATAAAACAAATAAAATTTCAAACTTCAATACTACTTATATGATCTTGTTATTTATAGTGAGTTATATACACCATCAAATAATAAAAGTCTCCCTGGCTTCATCTAGTCCTCAAAAACTGTCTGGACTACTTATATGATCTAGTGAGTTATATACACCATCAAATAATGAAAGTCCCCCTGGCTTCATCTAGTCCTCAAAAACTGCCTCGACCTGTGCATGCGGAGGATATTGAGTTTGAGCAGGACCAGCAGGCTGTTGGGTCGTATTCTTAGTTTCTAAAAGAAAACGAGTTGCTTGTGATAAAAATGAGGATTTAGAATGCATGGCATCTTGTTCCTCCAAGAATGTAAATTTCACAAGGAGAAATCTCTGAAAGGTGGGAAAAAAGGAGGATGACTATGAGCTTTCTCTATTGCTCCAGGACAGAGCAAGCTTTCCTGTCCACAGACAAGAGGCATATCTTATGTTTTTCATATATTTGTTTGCGCAATGAAACATAAAAATAATATTAAGATATTATTCAAAAAGACAACATTAATTTTAGAAATAATAGGTGGAGTGGTGGGACGGATTGTTGTCTTTTTTTTACTTAGATTGTTGTCATCTTCTTTTTATCTAGTTTAGATTCTCAGAGTTATAACATTTTTACTACATGAAAGCTGCTTGTAATATTGATTATATAACTAGATTAATTATATAATCAAATTACCTCCTCGACTTCTTGATTTCTTGGTAACAAGAGCATGGAGGTATTTTATTTTTCTTAAAATTAAGAGAAAATAGACCATACAGACAGATATTTGTAATAGATAATGATTTTAGTATATGTTGAAAATAAATCCAAATATATATGGATATAAGATAAGAAAATAGACAATATAGACAAATCTCTGTAGTAAACAATGATTTTAGTATATGTCGAAAATAAATCCAAATATATATTGATATAAGATAAAAGGGTTTAAAATAGTTCGTCAAGATGCCAGGCACTTCCTTGGGATAAGAAGGATATACACTTTGCTGGAATAATCTCAATAATGTATTTCCTCTGAAGTCACTATACTTGTTCTTTTGGGTTAGCTCATAATCTGCTCTGGTCTCGTTTAATTTAGGCCACCCAACTGATATATACATATTTTAATGTAACAGGGTGGCTTCTGGAAACCAAAGTGAATATGGAACAAACGCTGTAGCTAAGACCAGTCGAAAGCCTTGATGATAGCCTGGATGATAATCAGATGAAAAATTCGAAAATCTTGTTGAATTGAACTTAATTTGATGGTAGATTTTGGAATATAACCGATAGGAAAGGAAAAAGTATATATTTGTTTATCAAATTTCATAATAATTTAAAAATTTTCCCATCGAAACATAACAAGTTCAAATATGTGGTTTTTTATCTCATCGTGACCGAGAGCATGGTACAATGGTTGTATTATTTGTCTATTAAATTTCAGAATATTTTAGAAATCCTCAATGTAAACATAACCATAAAATTCAAATATATGTGGTTTTTTTATCTCATATTGTGAATAAGTGAGTAGCATGGCTGTATGCTTAGATATCTACTAAAACTATCACTGAAATCAGGGCTTAGATGGTAAAGGATTATTTTTTTTTATTGCAACTATATTTATATATAACAACCTTTCCTTTGCATTCACGATGTTATTGGACAAGCAAGGAAACTAAGTCCTCAGAGTTAATATGTATTGGCAAGTACAGGAGGTTAATACGCGTTTCAAAGTCTTGCGATCCCTTTTACCCGATGGAGCCAAGGTAAGCGATTTAGATACAAATTTTTAATAAGTGCTTGTTTTTTATTTTATTTTTTTATAATGGATTAGTTGGCACAAATGTGGTCATGTTATTCTTTATCTCTATATTTTATATCCAGATTATTTGGAATTTTACTATAAAATTTTTGTTTTTTCAAATGATTAAAGGGTTGACACAATGAGATATTCTCTTGACTGGCCAGATTACTTCAAAATTCAACATTAAAAATCCTGATCATTAATTTAAAGTTGGAATATTGTGGATAATATCTCAATTCCTACCGCATGCTTTGCTTCTCAGCCCTTCTGAACATTGTGTTTTGACTTCTTCTTTTTTCTCATGCCTGTGAAGATTGGTAGAGGAAAGGTCTGGCGGCGCCACTGAATACAACTCCACCAGACGAATTATCCAGCAGGTAGTGCAATTGAATACACTGTGGTAGAAGTGAAGATTGATCAAGGTAATTGGAATGAAGTGAATTCCACGTCATATTGTGGCAGCCTCATCTCATTGTCGGTTCAAGATATGGGGAGGAGAAAAACAGTTGAAGGACGTAGTTTCAAAGATATTCTCTGCAGATGAAGTGAATTCCTACATAATCGCTCATCTCTATCCCAAATATTTGAGAAAAGGAAATTAACATGTACTTGAATTTACAGTAATGATATTCAGGATTTCGTTTCAGCAAGGTACCGATGTTCTTATTTATTTTCGAAGTAAGCTTGTTTCTTTCATAACAGAGGTGAAATCCAGCGAACTCGCACACTAGTGAGCATTGAGACGTACAGGTTTGGGCTTGCTGAAGTATTGAATAATTCATTATGGCATGTGAACAACTTGGTTAAGATATAACGTTCCATATAATGAATTGCTTTGATTAAAGATGTTGTTATATCGGACGGACCACAGAGGCAATGCTCTGTTTCCTCTCTCCAGGATCTTTGCACAGGTAATCTATTTAAAAGAAATTATCTCAGAACAAACCATTACACAGCCATAACACATTTCTATTGATTAAAACAAAGATTCTGATACAAACTTCATCCTCTTTTACTGAGAGGGATTTACCAAAAACAACATTCAACCAACAAAAAAAACTTTGTCTCCTCCTGAGAATTTACACTGCTGGTGTGTAAAAACTCATTCACATTTACTGCTGTGAAAAGATTTAACATAGACTGCTGTAAAAATCCTTTTTACTTACTGGTGTAAAACTCTTCTTTTACATACTCCTGAAAAAGACATGCGCTCCACCATTTTCTTTATGCACTGCTGTGCATTAATACATGGTTTTCTTTTGCTGCACCTTCGTTTTACAATGCCCCACAAAAACATTACAACCCACGAGCTCTTTTCATTTGGCTCGCTCTCTTCAAAAATGAACGCACGCACGAAAACATATACAAAAGGATTTTTTAAAAAAAAACATGGTTGACTTGCCCATACCTCCAGCATAAAGGAAACATTAAGTGCCGTAAAAAAAACATAAAAAATCTACCTACGCATATGACAATTCATAAATAAAAAGTATGGTCAATGAAACTTAAATTTTACTCCACGCCAAGCTTTTAATGTTGGCCGTATGCAGGTTTAATCAACCAACGGACGAAAATGGTGGAGTAGATCAAACAGAGGAGATCAATTTTGGAAGCCAATTTTGGGTTGAACTTTACCTCCCGAAATATTACGTTGGCTGACGTCAGGCGAGAGACACGTGTCGCCACCACATCGTATCGGAGTCGATCGCCGGATTATTCCTTCGCCGGAAGGCTGGTGCGAAATATTTCAGGCGGGTTTGCTTACCGGTTTCGAGCGTTGGTACGGCTGCGCAGTTGAAGTTACATATTCAACACTCCCCTTTAATTTCAACTGCTGGACATTCGGTCATACCGAGACACTTCCTCAAAAATTCAAAGCTTTTCTGATCCAATGGCTTTGTCAAGATGTTTGCTCCCTGTTCTTGGGTCCTGCAATGTTCTAGGACAATTTCTCCATTGTTCACCAATTCTCTAATGTAGTGAAACCTTGTATCAATGTGTTTCGTTCTCTTATGAAACACTGAATTCTTTGACAATGCAATAGCTGAGCTATTGTCACAAAAAATCACTGTCGTTTTTACCTGCTCTTGGCCTAAGCTTCTCAACATTCTTCTCATCCACACTGCTTGACATGCTGCTGCAGTAGCTGCCACATATTCAGCCTCTGCTGTAGACAATGCTACAATGGACTGCTTCTTAGAAGCCCATGAAATGGCTCCTGAACCCATATGAAAAACATAACCGGAAGTGCTTTTCCGATCATCTACACTTCCAGCCCAATCACTATTAGTGTATCCAACCAAATCTGAATGTTCTGAGACACTATATAATATGCCAAACATTTTGGTACCTTTGACATACCTTAAAATTCTTTTTGCTGCTTGCCAATGTGCCTCCTTTGGTCTCTCCATAAATCTGGAAATTAAACTAACAGCAAACATAATGTCAGGCCTAGTTGCTGTTAAATACATAAGGCTGCCAACAATACTCTTGTACAAACTAGGATCAAAATCCTTGCTGCTGTCCTCTCTGCTGAGTTTTAATCCCATTACTGTGGGAGTGATCGCTGCCTTGCACTCTTGCATGTTAAATCTGCTCAACACTTGATTTACATATCTAGCTTGTGAGATAAAAATTCCTTTTTCATTTTGATCTACTTCTATGCCTAAGAAGTATCTCAGCAAACCCATGTTAGTCATCTCAAATTCTTCTTTCATGACTGATTTAAAATTCTCAATGAGCTGATCATCATTACCTGTGAAAATCACATCATCAACATACAAGACAACAATCAAAATTTTACCATCTTTTTCTTTGATGTAGACGGTGGGTTCTCCTTCACACTTGTCGAATTCATTATCCAATAGATATGAATTTATTCTACTGTACCATGCTCTTGGCGCTTGCTTCAGCCCATAAAGAGCCTTCTTCAATTTGCACACTTTGTGCTCTTCACCTTTCTTCTCATAGCCGAGAGGCTGTTCAATGTACACCTCTTCTTTTAACACTCCATTTAGGAATGTTGACTTCACGTCCATTTGGTAGACTTTCCATTTGTTTTGAGCTGCTATGGACAGCACTGCTCTCACGGTTTCCATTCTTGCAACCGGTGCAAAAGTCTCCTCATAATCTCTCCCATATTGCTGCTTGTACCCCTTGACAACCAGCCTTGCCTTGTGCCTTTCTATCTTGCCTTCAGCATTGCTTTTGGTCTTGTAGACCCATTTCACTCCAATGACTTCTTTGCCTTTTGGTAGCTCAACTAAATCTCATGTTTTGTTTCTCTCTATGGCATTCATCTCCTCATCCATAGCTTCTATCCATTTCCTATCTTTAATTGCTTCTTCGAAATGAATAGGATCATCAACATGACAATACAAGGCAAATAAGGAATTCATTCCTTCATCATAAATGTCACTTAGATTTTTAAACTTCTTACCTCTTTCATTTGGTGTGCAAGTGCTTGATGATGCACTTGAGTTTCCTCCTTGTGGTGTGCTTGGAGAAGCACTCTCATTTACCCTCAATGGTGTCCCTTGCTGTCCTTGTGTTGGCGCTGCTGTTTGGGGATGCATTTCAGCCACCTCCTCATCATCTTTATCATGAGACAAACAGTTTTTGACATTCACTGTTTTCTCTATGCTTCCATCTCAAGCTTCCTCTTCAATGAATTGAACATCTCTGCTGACAAAAAACTTCTTGGTAGATGGGATATACAACCTGTAGGCTTTGGATTCCTCACTATATCCAATGAAAAGACATTTCTCCCCTTTGTTGTCCAACTTCCTCCTTAGCTGATCTGGAATGTGGGCATAGGCCACACATCCAAAAACTCTCATGTGGGTGACTCCTTGCTTTCTCCCACTCCATGCTTCTTCTGGCACCTTGTTCATCACTGATTTTGTAGGACACATGTTCAAAATATACACTGCACAATTTACAGCTTCAGCCCAATAATCATTTGGCAAATGCTTTGCCTTCAACATGCTCCTCGCCATATCCATGATGGTCCTGTTCTTCCTTTCAGCAACTCCATTTTGCTGTGGGGTGTACCTTGCTGTAAACTGTTTGTGAATTCCATTTTCTCTACAAAATCTTAGGAATTCCTTGGAGATATACTCACCTCCTCTATCAGTTCTCAAAACTTTAATATGCAGCCCGCTTTGGTTTTCCACAAATGCCTTGAAATTTTGGAATTTCTCAAACACTTCACTTTTGTTTTTAAGGAAATATATCCAAGTCTTTCTTGTAAAGTCATCAATGAATGTTAGGAAATATTGGCTGCCTGCTAATGATGGAGCTTGCATCGGCCCACATAAATCTGAGTGGATGATCTCTAAGGGTGCCTTTGCCCTTATGCTTTTACCTGATGGAAAACTTTCTCTATGTTGTTTCCCCAAAATGCAACCTTCACATAGGCTGTCCGGTTTCTCTATCAATGGTAATCCTTTCACCATTCCTTTCCTGCTCAACAAGTTTAGACCTCCAAAATTGAGATGACCAAATCTCAAGTGCCACAACCAATTTTCATCCTTTGGCACGCTTTGGAAAGCCTCTTGGGTAACTGCTGCAATTACATTTTTGTTTTTCAAATCTGCCCTTATCCTGAGAGGGAACATCCTGTTCCTTGTCATTTTTACTTCAACAATGCATCTTTTGCTGGGTGCTATATCCATGATGGTGCATACATCATTTTTAAAGAAAACATTGTACCCCTTATGGACAAGCTGTCCAATACTCAAGAGGTTACATCTCATTCCGGGGACATAGTATACATCTGCTATGGTTTTCCTTTCTCCTTACTTTGTAAATATTTTTACCTCCCCTTTTCCCATAACAGAGATTTTGTTATCAGTTCCAAGTGTAACTTCTGATTTCATATTCTAATCTAAGGCAGAAAAGAGATCTGCTGGAGAAGATCTCTGCTGCAGCAAACTGCTCCCTTCAGCTTCTTTGTCACCTTCAAAGAGCTTAAACCTACTCTGATACCACTGTTGGGGATTTTTAATGAGAAAATCCCAAAAACAAAAAAAAAAATTAAACACCACAGAGGCAATGCTCTGTTTCCTCTGTCCAGGATCTTTGCACAGGTAATCTATTTAAAAGAAATTATCTCAGAACAAACCATTACACAGCCATAACACATTTCTATTGATTAAAAGAAAGATTCTGATACAAACTTCATCCTCTTTTACTGAGAGGGATTTACCAAAAACAACATTCAACCAACAAAAAAAACTCTGTCTCCTCCTGAGAATTTACACTGCTGGTGTGTAAAAACTCATTCACATTTACTGCTGTGAAAAGATTTAACATAGACTGCTGTAAAAATCCTTTTTACTTACTGGTGTAAAACTCTTCTTTTACATACTCCTGAAAAAGACATGCACTCCACCATTTTCTTTATCCACTGTTGTGCATTAATACATGGTTTTCTTTTGCTGCACCATCGTTTTACAATGCCCCACAAAAACATTACAACCCACGAGCTCTTTTCATTTGGCTCACTCTATTAAAAAATGAACGCACGCACGAAAACATACACAAAAGGATTTTAAAAAAAAAAACATGGTTGACTTGCCCATACCTCCAGCATAAAGGAAACATTAAGTGCCGTAAAAAGACATAAAAAAATCTACCTACGCATATGACAATTCATAAATAAAAAGTATGGTCAATGAAACTTAAATTTTACTCCATGCCAAGCTTTTAATGTTGGCCGTATGCAGGTTTAATCAACCAACGGACGAAAATGGTGGAGCAGATCGAACGGAGGAGATCAATTTCGAAAGCCAATTTTGGGTTGAACTTTACCTCCCGAAATATTGCGTTGGCTGACATCAGGCGAGAGACATGTGCCGCCACCACATCGTATCGGAGTCGATCGCCGGATTATTCCTTCGCCGGAAGGCTGGTGCGAAATATTTCAGGCGGGTTTGCTTACCGGTTTCGAGCATTGGTACGGCTGCGCAGTTGAAGTTACATATTCAACATTTCTTTTAAAACGAAGAATGAGAAAAAAAAACACAATATAACCTTCGTTATGTACATTTTCTTAAACAAGGATGTAAAAAAATTCCCAGGTGTACAAAGGTCCAGATAGGAATGTAAACCCTTCAGTTTGATCATATCAGTGTTTTACACACTGTTCATGTGAGCAGGTGGTTACAACTAAACATTCAACCTTTGAATATACGGTTAAGAGGCATAAACCAAGGAGTCAGTTGAAAAATCCATTGGTCCGGATGCAACTGTGTAAAACTTTTTAATCATCTAACAATCCATCAAGAGGCATAAACCAAGGAGTCAATTGAAAAATCCATCGGTCCGGATGCAACTGTGTAAAACTTTTTAATCATCTAACAATCCATCATAGTGCAGATTGTTCCAGCTTAATAGCCTTAATAGCCAGGGGAGTTCTCCTCAGAGAGAAAACGCTTAATGAGCATCACTATTTTAGAGATATCTCTCAACTATTAATTTTTGTATATTACTATAAATATTCTATAATATTTTATGGAAATTAAATCTCCATATTTTTTCTACTTTATATTAAATAATTTTAATTAAAACATTTTGAAAATTTAATTATAATTTTAATTTTTATGAATAGTAATTGATTAAAATTATTTTTATAGTTTTAAAATTCTAAAATATATTTTCCAATTTTATCTTTTTAATGTATTTTACTAACATATTATTTTTATAATATTTATATAGATTTTATTGAAAAATTTAAAATAACTTTAATTTTACAATATCAAATTAATTGCTTTTTAAAAATAGTTTAATGGTCTTTTACAATATTATACTCTAAAGTTTTTTTTTATGTTTTTTTAATAGAAATCTCCCATTTATTTTTGGTTGGATTTTAAAAACATTTTTTTATTAACTGTTGGATTTTAAATATCAATATAGATCCATTTTAATTACTTGATTTGCACCTCAAGAGATTTGATCCTTCTCAGATCTTGATAAATATAGGCTAGTTTAATTATTATTATTATTATTTTTATTTTTTGTTTAATTTTATTTTTATGTAATTTGACTAGGTGAAAATATTTAGATAACACAATATAACAAGACATGACAAGGTCTCTCTTCCATACTGTGATGGAGAGTCTCTCTAGGCATGAACATGTATATATATATATATATATATATATATATATATATATATATATATATATATATATATATATATATAATTTTTTGAATGTGAAATGAGAGGTGGTTTTTCGGCATGTGATATTGATGAGTGATGGTATTGGTAAAGTGAGGTGAGTATCCATGTTAAAAATCTTGTTATAATATAAGTATTGTTTTGTTGTGAAATAAGATAATTTTTTGGGGCATGTGGTATTGGGGAGCCATGGTATTGGCCCATGGTATGGTATGGTATGGTTAATAATATCCATGGTAAAGTAAGGCTGAATATCCATGGTTAAAAATATCGGTATATTGTAAGTATTAAATTTTTATGTGCTTATTAATGAAATTTAAATATTGTTACAAAATTATTATTTTAATTTATATGGTAAAAGGATCTTAATTTATCTCTACTATTTATCTATTATATATTTGTTTACAATTTTTATATTTTAATGTGATAAAAGTGTAGATATATCTTAAAAGTAATTATAATATTTTTTCATTTAAATTTAATAAAAATATGTTATAAACTTAAATTCAAATAAAATATTTATAAAATAGTTTGGTTGTGAAATGAGAAATGAAATGAGTGATTGTATTCGCTCATGGTATTGTAACAAAGCTTCATTACAAGTTAATAATATATATGGCAACTTGGACGTGAATATCCATGATTAAACATATTTTTACATTGTAAGTTTATTGTATTTATTAAAATTTTTATATACTTATTAATTAAATATAAATATGGTTACAGAATCATTATTATATTTTAAAAAGTAAATTGGATCTTAATTTATCATTTCTACTTATAAATTATATATTTTAATGTAATATGTATATTATGATTTTTATATGTATACTTATATAAATTGAACATATTAAGCCAACATGTAAAATGTTATCAAAATTTCTTACATTACACTTACACACCACACCTATACTGGACTGCAAAATTTCTTACATTATAGTTACACACCACTCCTATATTTCTTACATAACACTTACACACCACTCATGTATATTGGAGTGTAGAGTGCCTCTACCCAATAATCTCAAGAACTATGTATGAAAAAAATACAAACAATAATGAGAAAACTATGAAATAAAAAAATTATCTTAAAGTAAGTTGTAGATTGTCCATTCTAGCATATATACAATTGTTGATGTATGCATAACTTTCATATTACAAGGAAAAATTTACTACATGACTTCGTATATGTAGATGGAACAAGTGTTGTATGTTTGGAAAAAAAATTAAATATTTTGAGAGAAATAATGTTTTTTTCGGGTGCAATAAAAAAATTAACTAAATTATAACTTTATTTTAAGTTATTATTAAAAAAACATAACTAGAATTTTAACCATAGAAATTTATCCCCACTTTACCATTGAGATTCTTAATTTGTAAATAAATTTTGTTACAATACCAATACTTATCAATGCCACAAACCAAAAATCCATAACTCACATCATATAATATTTGATAATTTTTAGCCCAAGGGTTAGCTCAATCGGTCAAGCCGGGGCCTCGCCAATGGGAGGTCACAGGGTCGAAACCCGAAAGCTCTTGGGGTCAGGTCAGTAAATAGGCCGAGGGGTGTGACCCCCTTCAGGTGGGGTCCACCCTAGCATTGGACGTAGCGGACCCATTGACCATGGGTAAGGCTGAGGGGTGTGACCCCCTTCAGTGTGACCCCCTTCAGGTGGGGTCCACCCTAGCATTGGACGTAGCGGACCCACTGACCATGGGTAAGGCCGAGGGGTGTGACCCCCTTCAGGTGGGGTCCACCCTAGCGTTGTTCACTGACCATGGGTAAGGCTGAGGGGTGTGACCCCCTTCAGTGTGACCCCCTTCAGGTGGGGTCCACCCTAGCATTGGACGTAGCGGACCCACTGACCATGGGTAAGGCCGAGGGATGTGACCCCCTTCAGGTGGAGTCCACCCTAGCGTTGTTCGATCCTGAACGTAGACGTAGCGGACCCACTGACCATGAGTATCCGTGAACTAGTAATGAAAAAAAAAAAAAAAAAAAAATATTTGATATATTTTTTTAATTATAAATTTAATTAAAAGAATACGAAAAATCAATAATTAAGAAATAAATTTCAACCATAAAAATTTGTATATTATTAAATATTTCATAAAAAAAATAAATCTTTACTATCTGACTAATAATTATTAATAATTATATTACACATGTTATTTAGAATAAACACATTGACATAAAAATAACAAATATAAAAGCAGCAAATAACTATTAACGTTAGTCCACTTTAAAAATGAAATTAAAAAACACAACCACCAATAATCCATTATAACATGTATACATGGATTATTACATGTATATAAATGTTTATATATGTATGAATATTATATTGGAAGGGAAAAATGCAGCCTGAAGATAGAATAATGCAGTCTCTAACATATTAGAAACAATTAAATGTAGCGTTATCTATGATATAAACCAAATGTATTGTTATCTAGGATATAAATTAATTAAAATAACCTTTTTTCTGGCTAATTGATTTTTTTCCTCGGTAAATGTACACTGGCCCTTTGTTTTGATATGAAATAAAATTTTGATATCAATATTATATATATATATATATATATATATAATTTATTGTACATGTTCATTTTTTTTTTTTTAACGAAAAACTTGTTTAAATTCCATTGTTCATGGAGTTTTAAATCTTTTAATGGATTTAACCATTTTTTTGACGGGTTAATTACTTTTCTCATGTGTGTTTATTAGTTAGATTGTTGATATGCTTTTTGTTTAATTCCTGAACAATTATTCTTGTAGTTTAGTTGTCTTTTGAGGTTCTAGAAGTTGTTGTTGCAATATTTAAAGCATGTTTTACATAAATGTTATACTTAGTTAATGAAAGGATGACACTGACATATCTCTTTTCTCTATCCTTTATGGAAATACAGAGTAAGGAAAGACAGAGTAAGAGCGTATGATGTAAGAGCGTATGATGGGGAACAGTCGAAGGTTTGAGTGGAAATGTCGATATAACGCGTTCAAAGGGCCGTTGAGACTGTTTTCGAGATTAGATTAGTAGATGCGCTTCTCGAACCCAAACTCCTTTTAATTGTGAAATCAATGATCCCTATTTATGTATATGTGTGGAAGGTTTGAAGGTTCTTTATAAACAAAATTATATTGAAAATAAGTTGCAAGCAACATTTCCATGATTTTTGTTATTAAATTGTTGTTAACAAAAGAAATAGCTCTAATAATTATTTATTTACAATGTATTTGATACCATCTATCATGCTAGAGGAATAAACTACCACAATCCCAACTTCCACACTTTCCATACATACTGCACATAAATGGAGTGAATATAGCCCTTAGATAATGTGTATCTAGGTAGGAAAACAAAACCACTCTATATGTTCCCCTCTCCTAGTTTGATCAAAATGGGTTCGTATTAGATTACACTATTGTTGGAAATATACTTTAAAGTTAAACTAAAATGTGAATCAAAGTTAATACTCTTTATTTATTTCATGCTAGCAATTTTATCTAATGGAAATAATTGTAGATATAGAATAATAATAATAGGTCCATAAGTTTAACGATAGAATTTATTTTTTTTCTTTCTTAATAAATCTCCAAAGGTGTCTATAGTTTTCTATATTTAGTACCATATGTAATAACCTATATATATATAACTAAAAGTCTGTTACCTGCGAGTCCACACACAAACAAGGAATGATGAAATTTACCTACAAGCAAAACAACTCACTAACAAATATAAATTTAGTACCCCATATGCTCAATTAGGAATATCTATAAATAAGGGAGTATTAATAGATAAAGAAAAGAATTATTCCTATATGAAGGAAGCCTCTATAATAATAATGCATCTTAACGAGACTATATACAAATTGAACAACAACATTCACTTTCTCAAGTTTATTGAGGATTGTGATATTAAATTCCTATAAAAAGTTCACTCTTCCATTAGTAACAAACTTGTTTGTAACATAGAAAATTCTACAATCACCTATACACATAAATACAAGGTAATGAGTGACATAGTGACAAAATTTATTAATAAAATGTATAAAAGTGTGAAATATTTTCTCAATTACCATATAATAGCCTTCCTTATCTTAATTGAGATCATTACTAATGTAATGAGGTAGGATTTATATATTTTTTTCTTTGTAATTACATCTTCAATAACTATTTCTAAAGAATATATGGATACGTGGAATCAAAAAGACAAATTTGGGCCCTATAGTATGTGTATAGCTAAGAATTTCTCCAACACAATCTTCAAATAATTCTAGCATCCAATAGTCTAGGAGAAGTATGTGCTTTTGTACGATTCAAGTTGAAAAGATAAATACTATGAGCATATTAACATATTTATAATTAAATCTAATGGTACAAATAAAATAATAAATATAAGGAAAAGAGGGAAGCTATGCACCTCTATGTGGGCCTTTTCTCATTATTTTAAAGTTTCTTTATAAAATAAAAAATAGAATACTACAGTTCTTGCAAATAATGGTGTGAAGTGTAGCTTGAGAGGTACTCGCACAACCCTTGGGGTATTGGGTTCATGTGGAGTTGACCCACGAAAGTATGGTTTTGTGGGAAATGTACCCAAGTGGTGGTCATTGGGCACAAGTTGGTTGGATAAAGACCCAAAATAATTAATTACTAATTCTAATTATAATGTGAGGGAACTTTAATGGATTTAAGAATCCCTAAGTCAATGGTTGGAGAGAGGTATAAATATAGGAGACCAAGTGAAGTCTCAACAGATAAATTGCACATCATCTTAAGAAGAATAACAAGAAAAGAAGACCACAAACCCTCAAGGTGACTGAGTTGAAGTAGATCGAAGTAGGAAAACAATATTCTTTCTTATGTTTTGATCAAATCGAGTTGTGGATGGTTGGACAAGTCTATTTTAATGTGGTTTTGTGCATAAGGGAAATTGGATATATATGTAAGAAGGTTGATCATATTTTTGTGTCATTGAAGAGGGTCAAAACCTTTACTCTTGGTCAACAAAGAGGCTATAATGGTTGTGGAGTAGTTGGAGTTAGGGTTGAGCTCCCTTAAGGTCATTCACACGATTTTAAGGGTTGAAATGTGAGGTAACCACAAATAATCCAAGTCTAAGGTTGCCATAAGAGCCTGTAACAGAGCTAAGAAACCTCAGTGATAACGTGTACATGGTCGAGACTCTTTACGATTGAGCATAGACTAGTGAGGAGGTATTTGGTATTGTTTTATGTGTATATGATTGTAGAGATAAAATGGGTAGAGTCTTTCCTTGATTGTGGGATATGAAAAAGTGTTACAAGGCCTATATATAGTGTTTTGGAAGGGCTAACCCATTATGAGCGAGTTGAAGTTTGAAGGGCAATTAAATCTAGTGCATTTGAAGAGGTAAATCACAGCGAGAAGGAAAATTTGTTGAAGTTATTTTGTTCTAATAATTGGAGCAATTAGATAGTGAGAAGCTAAAGTGCAAAGGTATTTGGAGAGACGATATTCTATGTGAGATAGGTGGCAAAGGAAATTCCAGGCATACCAAGGACAAGAGGACCAAAGCGTTGTAAGTTAAGTGCATCTTCAACAAGTAAGTCATTGAATTCATATCTTATTATGTGGACATATTTAGAGTCAAATGTTGTTGACTTCAAACCATAGTTTTCCTTGTAAAAAGGCTTTGTAAGGGCCATGATCCCTTGTACGAGAGCCCTATGTTTGATTTATTAAAACTGTAATATAATCAAGTTTTGGCTTTTCAAATTCTTGTTTAGTTAATTGGTTCAATGTTGTTACATTTCCATCGAATATATTTTAGTGTGTTTATGATCATGATTAAAAATAAACATGATTCTGAAGTACTAAGAAAAATTCAACAAATAATAGGCATTAAAATTGACCCTTTTGTATTCAAGAGGTTGTATTTTTCACTACTCATATTTCTGTCCATCTCTAATCTCTCGAATATAGAGTGTTTGACATATATAATGGTTGATTTCATGTCATATATAGGGTGAATAAGAAAAAATTACCAATTTAGAGATAAGTAAAAACTCTTACGTAGTAATTATACAAAATATTTTTGTACACATAGATGAGAAGCTTAATGTTCCAATCAATTAACAATGAGTGAAGAGAAATCATGGAGCATAGATTGTCCTTCTTAATATTCAAAATAGTAAATTAGGTTACATAGAAAGCATCAACGAATGTAAATATGAACTGACTATGACACCTAGCACAATGTAAATAAATGTGAAGACACCTAGTAGACAGTGAGATTAATATCTCAACATCCCATCCTAATCTCAACTGTTACATGTAGAGGCACTTACAATGCCTAATTTCTCTCTTTGAAATTCAAATACATTTTTTCCCACTCGCTTTGTGAAAATATTTGAAAGCTGATCTTTGGAACCACAAAAAGAAAGTACTATGTCTCCATCATTGACAAGCTCACAGATGACATGAAAACCTATGTCAATGTGCTTGCTCTTTTTGTGGAAAACATGATTTTTTATAAATACATTGCTTAATTGTTATCACAGTAAAGAGGAGTTGGCTTCTTCTAAAAATTTGAAAGATATTTCAATAATCTTCTCAACCCCACTGCTTAACAAGTTGCTAAATTTGTTGCTACATCTGATGCCTCTGCAGAAGATATTGAAACGATTTGATATTTCTTGGATTCCCATGAGATCATATTGGTTCCAAGGTGAAAAGAATACCTTGAGGTGCTTTTGCAATCATCTAGATTTCCTACATAATCATTATCTGTATAACCTGAAAGTGAAAAAATTTCAAAATGTTTGTAGAACAAACTATGGTCTATGGTCCCTGCAATATATCTTAAGATCCTTTTTGCAACCTTCCAATGGGAAATCTTAGGTGGTTGCATAAACCTGGAGACAAAACTTACTACAAACATGATATCAAGTCTAGTTGCAGTGAGATACGAAAAATACTAACTTGACTTCTACAATGTGGGATCAACTGGTGGTGCTACGTCTTCTTTTCTCATCTTTCTACCTTAAGGAATTGGTGTATCAACTAGTTTTCAATTGCTCATTCTAAAATTTTGGATGATTTCAGTGGCATATTTTTGTTGACCAACAAAAATGCCATTATCAAATTGCTGAATTTAAACACCTAAGAAGTATTTCATGACCCCTAGATTAGTCATATCAATATTTGTTTGTATTGTTGCCTTGAAGTATTTTAATATCATATTATCTGTAAAAAATAAGATCATCTACGTAAGGGCATACAATAATAAGTTTACCTTCATGAGTTTTGGTGTACAATGTTAGCTCATGGTTGCTTTTACAAAAACCACTTTTGATGAGATAGGTGTTGATGTCATTGTACCAAGATCTTGGAGCTTGTTTCAAGCCATACAAGGATTTCTTCAATCTGTATACCTTATGCTTCTGCCCTGAATCTTCAAAACCAAGAGGTTACTCTATATGAACTTCTTCCTATAATATACCATTTAGGAAGGCAGATTTTACATCAAGTTGATAAACCTTCCATTTGCATTGAGCTGATGTGGATAAAATGGTTATGACATTGTATAACCTTACTACTAGAGCAAAGGTTTCATCGTAGTTAACACCAAACTGTTGTGAGAATCCTTTGGCAACCAACATTGTCTTATGTTTCTCGAATTCTCATTTTTCATTCAACTCGGTCTTATATTCCCCTTTTACACCAATGTTTGTTTTATCTCTTGGGGCATCAGCTAATTCGTAAGTATGGTTCTTCTCTATGGCGTAAATTTCTTGGTTCATTACATCAACCCAATGTTTTTCTTTAACTGCTTGATCAAATGGGTTGGTTGAGATGAAAGAAAGGAAAACATATTATGTTGATCAAACTCATGCTCCTCCTGATATATTTCTTTGGTGTGTCTTGTTTTTTGATTATCTTTTGAAGATGATAAATCACTGGTGGATTCACTGCTTGAAGATGTACCATTTTCAGAATGGTATGGCTCTTCCTGAACCTACAATCTTGGTAGACGTGGTGGATAAAATGGTTGATTTGAAGCTTCATCAACATGATCATACCAATACTTATTTTCAAAAACTTTAACATCTCTACTTAAAAAAAACTTCTTGGTAACTGGATTGTAAAGTTTATAGGCCTTTGACTGCTCTCTATAGCCTATGAAAATACATTTTTCACTTCTATCATTAAGCTTCTTTCATAGCTGCTCAGGAACATGTGCAAAAGCTACTGATCCAAAAATTCTAAAATGATATATATTCACTTTCTTACCATCCCATATTTCTTGAGGTACTGTATCTTGGACACTAGTTGTTGGAGATTTGTTGAGAACATATACTGTTGTCAAAACTACTTCATCCAATATTCATTTGACAACTTCTCATGGAGCATGCATCTGGCCATGTTCTTGATTGACTGATTTTTCCTTTCCATGACTCCATTCTATTGTGGAGTATATCTTGTTTTCTTTTGCATTAAGATTCCTTGTTGTCGAAAAAAGATTTGAATCCATTGGAGGTGTACTCTCCTCCTTTTTTTCACCTAAGGACTTTTAAATGCTTTCCACTCTGATTTTCTACTTTTGCTTTGAATTCTTTGAACCTTTAGAATGTATCTGATTTATTTTTGAGAAAATACACCCATATCTTCCTGCTATAATCATCAATGAATTTTAGAAAATAAAGACTACCACCAATGGACTATGTTTGTATTGGGTCACATATATCTATATGGACTAGCTCGAAAGGCTCTTTTTCTCTAGAGGAAGATGTGGGAAAGCTACCTCTTTTGTGCTTGGCTACAACAAAAGTTTCACAATTACAATCTTTTTCATTCATAACAGGGAGACAAATTATCATTCAATGTTTCTAAAGTAGAATTAAACCCCTAAATAGGATGTGGCCATACCTAGAATTCCATAGGTGAGACTCATCTATTCTTGGCACATTATGGGCAAAATACTGGGAAATATTTCGACTTCTAAGGGTCAAAGGAAACACCCTATTCTTGGTTTTTTCAACCTTTGCTATCAATCTTCTATTTGCAGGTTTTTCATAGATATATCATGTGTCCCTTGGAATATTACATCATAACCATGTTCGATTAATTGACCTACACTTATGAGGTTATGCTTTAGATTTGCAACATAATAAACATGAGGTATGCATTTTTGTTGATTTTGTTTGGTAAGAACATGGACAATATCTTTCCCTTCAACTTTAATGTAGGAATGATCTCCAAGATTAATTTATGATGTTATGGAAGCATCAAGACAGGAAAGCATATTTTTGTTACCTGTCATATGATTGTTGTAGCCACTATCGAACAACGAAAGGTCCTGACTATGAGTTTCTTTAGAAATATGGAAAGAAAGAAACATTGTATCAGAGGATTATCTTTCATTGTTGAAGAGATGGACACTAGCTATTTGTTGATCTGATTGTTTCTTTTTTCATTCATGTTCATAATGCCAAAATATTTTGTAGTAAAAGAATTGAACATTATATTTTCTCCATTTTCTGCTTCTTTGTGTTTGGTTTTCTGGAGGTCTCCATTGCTTTGTTACATGATGATGTTCTGATATGCCTTTGGCCCGCTTGCAACTGCCTCTATATGCCCTGCCTCTACCTCTACCAAGAGAGAGTTTTGATTTGAAAGCTTGATCCATGGAATCTTCTGCCAAGTTGAGTCTTGTTTCATGTGCCAAAATGATCTTGTCAACTGTTCTACTAAGAAGGTTGTAAAATCTTTGGATTCCAAAATGGCTATTACAATCATGTCATATTTCTTGGGTAGTCTTTGAAGGACTTTTTCAACAATATTTTGATTTGTAATGGTTTTGATCTGATTGACTATTCCCATGTCTCTAGTCATGAACTAATCCACCTTCTCTGTGTCAGTCATCTTTAGGTTTTCGAACTGAGCTCTCAATGTCTGCAATTTAACAATCTTCAATATATCATTGCTTTGATAAACTACTTTCAAAATATCTGAGTTTTCTTTCTTTGTTGATTCCCCAATTATCTTGTCAAAGATAGAGTCATCGATTGAGTTATGTATCCAACATTTGGCTCTATGCTCTTTCTTTCTTAGTTCTCAAACGACATTCCTCTGATTATTGTTCACGGCTTCTAATTGTTCTTGGGTTGGCTCTACATGACCATTCAGGAGGGTATCCCAACATTATTGTGCCTGCAAAAAAGTCTTCATTCTTAAATACTAAAACTCGTAATTTTTTCCAATCAAAGTTGGGGTCTATGGAAAGGTGATGGAGGAAACCCTTTTTTTTTAATGTAGCTGTGAAAAAAAAAAAATCTCCTTTCAAAAAAAAAAAAAAAACTCTTTAAAAAAAGTGCAATGCCTTATTTTCTGTTAACCCTTTACAAATTCAAAGTTTTTTTATTTTATTTTTATTTTATTTATTTTTTATTTTTAACTTTAATAAAATGTTTTTATTTTTTTTATTTTTAATAACAAATCCTCTTTTTTTATCACAGCCAAATATACCATACAATTTTCACTGGAGAAACAATGTAGGAACTTACAACTACTTGGAGATTCAAAAATTGTATGCAATTGGATAAATAAAACTACAAATTGTAATGCATATTCTCTGAGGCATATCATGGAATAAGTCCACAGACTCATCAATTTATTTGACACTTTTGTTTGTCATCACATATACATGGAGCGAAACATAGTTTCCAATCTACTATCCAAGGAAGCAGTGCACAGGCCTATAGGGACATGGAGGATACTGGAGCAGAAGGATGGAACCTTCCATCAGCACTATCATAGACCATTTATAGACATATCAGATTAACTAGCTCAGCAGGAGCCTGAAAATACTTTTTGTTTATATAATTTTATATGCACAATGATAATAGACTCATATATGGCAGTTTTGATACTCTCTGCGTAGAGTAAGTATTTTTCTTATCTTGCAATCTCAGTAACAGAACAGTGTCTCCCTGCATGGAGTACACCTCTTTTTTGACTACTCAAACTTGATGGGCTTTATGCCTCACGTACAACATATGCTTTTGCATCTACAAAATGTAATTTTCTTTGCTTAATGAAAATTATGACTTTTCCAAAAGGAAAAAAAATAAAAAGGCTTCCTCCCTTGCTAATATGAAACCCTTTTCCCTCTTTTTTAAATATGAAACACCCTTATAAAAAGGAAACTTTTAAAATCTTATTCAATTATTGAAAATTCAACTTTGAAGGTCTTTGATTCTTGAAACAAATTCTATTCAAACAAACTTTGGACTTGTACCAAACACCAAGAGTTGGGAAAGAAATAAGTTAGAATTTTGGTACCTCTTTTGGTGTTGATTTTCTTTTACACAAGGTTTGTTGTGAGCTCTTTAAATTGTCATGAGCCCATAATTCATAGAGTCTTATGCCTGAGAATAATCAACTAAACAAACCACAACAAAGACTTTTGATTGTCACCAAGCTTGACTATTTGATTTTTCTAAAGAAAAAAAAGTTGACTTTTTAAGCCGCTCCAACCTTTTTAAAATTTGGCTTATCATTTTCAAATCTCCCAACAGGGGTTTTATGTGAAATATTGTGCACTGTTTCCACTCATGGAGTGTGTTATCCCCATTGTTTTGAACAAATTTTTAACTTCTTGACAATTTTGCGCATTTTATATTTGCCTATGTTGTGAAATTAACGCAATGGCCTTTCTCCCCAGGTGCAAAAGTGACACACTTCCTTTTCTTCAGAGGTGCGAAACTCAAGTTTCTTTTGCACTTTCTGCTCGACCTCTCATCCACGACTTCTTCCATTTTAGCCCAAAAAAAAAAATTGAAACACTGCTCTCTCTGGAGTCTTATGCAATTTGGTGCTCTAATATCATGACAAGTAATGAATAGAAAATGTGGAGCAGAGATTGTTCTTCTCAATATTCAAATTAGTGAAATAAGTTACATATAAAGCATCAACAATAAATGACTAGAGTGAAACTAGACTAAACTAAAGTAAATTTGAAGTAACTATGAAACCTACCAGACAATGGAAATAAATGTGATGACATCTAGCAGACAGTGAGATTAATATCTCAACATGAATCACCCAGAAACTTGATGTTTTATGCTCACAAATCAATGTAAGTACACCAAATTTCATTGCTCCAAGCATACAAGACATTGCAGTCATTGACAATTGAGCTGGATACTTTTTCACAATTGGAGCCTGCAGTAAAGAAAAAAAGAATTATTCAAGTTGAAGTATCAAGAATTAGATAAAATTGACACTTGAGATAATAGTGATCATTACTTGAAATACAATTCAAGCTGCCCAAGTGGTAACAGAAACAAAAACAAGTATGGAGTCTAATATCCTATTGTTTTCTTTCAAATTATATGGTTTTATATTGTCATTAAGCATTTTGATGGCAGGGCTCTTGTGTAATGTCATTACCATTGCCCCAACTAGAGAAAATAATGATGCTTAGAACTTTTGCTATCCCTCTCTAACTCTAGTAATATTGATATTCTCCCTTCTGAAAGAATCGAGATCAAGTGAACATGAACATCAGATCCCACATCTAATACATACATTCCAATAAACCTAACTTAGTTAATTGTAATGGAATTCCTTGGTGAAAAAATTAAGATGATAATTACCACTAGATGAAGATATTGAGATAGAACGTTTAACTCAGAATAATGGCCATCAAAAATGTGATGGGTGGAATTAAATTTAACATTTCTGAAGCAAAGGTTGAATTAGTATAGTACAATCCCAGTAAGAAAAAGTTTTGAGTGATTGTAATTCTCCATGGAGAAAAATCTTTATAATGTTTAGTCCCATACTTGATTTGTACATGTTTGGTAATATTGCACAATGAACAACAAAAATAAACAAAAAAAATGACAATAAACTGGTTGCAATCCCTACTTACCCAACGAGTGCAAGAAAGAAAAATTGACAGAAGATTGACAATGTCAGAGGTGGCCTCTTATTTCTTCAATAATATATAGAGAGCATATTAATTGTTTTATATGGTCTGAATGATCTCTGTGTGTGGCAAAGAGTATGTAGAAACATGCATTTTACAAATCAATAATAAAGTAATATGCCAACCTTATGTGTTACTATATATAGAACTTGGTTGTTTACGATGGTAAATATGTTTTCTTTGTAAAGATTTAATGGATTAATAACAGGAACAACTACGAATTTATAGTCTATTGTATAATCACAATAACATTTACCCTTGGGCTTTGAAGGTGGTTAGCCCGGCAACTCCCTCCAATATAATTTGGAGAATTGAATCTGGGTTAAGGTTACTCTCATACTATGCTATTCACATACTATGTTGAGGTTTGTCATTATACCAAAATATCTAGGTATCAGCAAACTTCAAAACCTTTATTATTACCTTGAATAGGTAATTAGTCCCTAGTATGTAGGCATTAGTTAACTTCTGAACTATTAGTATTAAATTGAGTGAGCGTGAGTTGTTGGAGAATCTAATTCCAACCAACTACTATGTGTCATAATTGTCCATCCACGTGTCGTAGTCAGTTAGAGTTCATTCTAGTTAGGTTAAGATTCTAGTTCATTCTCACTGTGGTCATTTATTATTCATGTTTCCTATGTAATTATATTTAATTGATTTTGAATATTGAGAATATCATTTGTTGGCCTTCCAAAATTTCATCCTCTTCCACCCTCACTTCTATCATTTTACCATATTCCGTAGCTCTTTACCATATTTTGCAGCCCCATAACCCTACATTAATACCATTTGCATGATCATATGGGTTTATCATTATTATTTTCCAATTCATTTCTTTTAAGTATTTTAAGAGAATTTATGATTAGATATTAGGAAATTAGCATGTTTTCATATATATCTAAAAGTGGGATGATTTTTATGTTGTTGTAGGCCTATTTGAAGATTCTCGAAAAGTCGTATTTGGCCACTCAACCACAAATTTGAATTTCAATTCCAACTCAGGAAGATTTGTGGAACATTTGTAGAAGGTTTGGATCATTGACTAAGAACATTCAAAGGAGAAGAATCACGGATGATTTGATATGTGTCTCATAAATATGTGTGAGAGGATTTGTATATCATATATTTAGGTAATTGGTTTTAATCACAAGAGATAATTGTGGATCTAGGAGAGATTTGTGGATCTACATTTATTGATTAGTTATCTTAAGTTTTTGTATAAAAAGGAGTGCATCCTTCATTCAAAGGTGTTCCATCCAAGATATGAGATATTATAGAATAGAGAATAATGGAGAAGAAATGATTAATGTAATTTGTAAAGTGAGCATAGAGAGGAAGAGAGTTTAATTATTGTAATATCTTTGGAACTTTCTCGAACTTCGTTTTATGGAATACATGTTGCTGCTTTGATCTCCAAGCTTTGATAATTGTTCGATTTGCTTGTTGGGGAGTGGAGGGCCCCCATCAACTGCATCTTGCACACCTCTTTCCTTTGTTGTAAATATTTATGTTATTTCATTTATGCAAGTTTATTTTATGTTATTTTGATTATATGTTTTTATGTTTATTTCATTAATGTTGTTTTCTTAAGATTGATTTAATTTCCTTATGTTTGGATTGGATTGGCACACTATTAATCTCACATTAGTAATCTCATAGAATACTAGATTAAATTACTTTTTCATTTCATAGCTTAGATTAGAATTTTTGGTTTTCATAGAGCTAGTCTTTGAGAGAGAAAGTGATTGAGAGACTACATGGTTGAGAGAGAATGTGTGCACTTGCTTTTCATTTCCTTTCATTATTTTCTTTGTAATTAGTTTCAAGTTTCTTTCATTAGATTAATTTATTATGAGAAATAATCACCTAGTACATATAGTACATGTATACCTCATCAGTTCACGAACCCTAGGTTGACAATTTAACGACAGGGATTTAACACACAATTAAATCATTTAACAACATTAGTCTCCATAGTTTTCAATTTTTAACATGGTATCAGAGTACCAAGTCGCATAAGAATCTAAAGAGAGAAGTGCTTCATCTTTTATTGGGCTCGCAAAGAAGAAGCAAGGCTCGTGAAAGGCCAAAGAAAAAAGTGTAAAAGCAGCTTGAATTCTACACTTGTGAAGAAGAGGAAGTGCAGAAATTGAGCATTTGTCAAGAGAGATAATTGTATTAGTTTCGTATCTCAGCTAAGAAGAAAATGCATAAAAAGGTCACAAATGTGTTGAATTATAGAAAATTTAAGATCTTCGCACCTCGTGAGTTGAAGGAATTTGTAAAACTCCACAGAAAATCCATCAGAACTGCACAAATGACCTTCAAAACTTTGCAGACAATCCCATCCAAACTGCACAAATGAGGATTAGGTCTTTTCAAACCATAAGTCGATTTTTTTCAAATGAATTAAAAAAATCCTCCACAAAAAAGCTCAAAAAGTTAAAGGCTATGCATTTGATTTTCGTTAGTACTCCTTTTTGAAATGAAATAAGAGGTTAGTTAAAGGAAATGAGTTAAGAGGATCATAAATGTGAATATTGTTTTTAAAAAGGAAAAAAAAATAAAAAAATTATACACCTTACTCAAATAGGAAGATATTTAAAAAATGTCTTATGTAATTTTTTGAGTGGGTTGGTGTTATTTTGAAGGGCCTTCCTCGATAGTGCATTTTACCAAAAAAAAATATTGGGTTTTTTTATTGAGAAAACAATTTTTTTATTTAAGTTTATTTTGAAGAAGAGGGAATTATTCAAATGGGTTGTGCGCATTAATTTTTTTTTAATCAATGGAAGAGGGGTTTGTGAAATTTTTTGTGTAAATGTCACCCGATGTATTTTGTGGAAGACAAGAAGGAAAGAAGTCACTGTTGAGAGAGTCACTATGGTTGATGTTTTATTTTCTCATTGACCCATAGTGAGCGAGTTCTCAATAAGTGGAAAATTCCAAGAGGCTAAGAAATTCAAAGCAACAATAGGAAGTGTTTGAGATCTTTTTAGATTTGGAAGAGAAAAGGAAAAATAATCCCTTCACATCAAAATGCATAAAATAATCTATAGATGATAGTATTCTTCCCCTAATTTCATATGCCACGACAACCAAGGAATGTTGGGATACCCTTAAGAGTATTTTTCATGTAAGGGGGGCATTGAAGTTGAATATGAAGGTGGATCTAAAGTAGCAGATCTACAGTGAGATGAAAAGATTGGTGAATTCCATTGTGCTCAGCCACATGTGGATGATGACTGTCATAAATTTTTAGAAGAAATAAAGGAGTGCATAAATGAACGTGAATCCCAGTATTCACAACTGCAAGTGGGTGACAATTTGGTGAATCCAACAACACAACTTGCTGATGACAATTTTTTGAATCTAGCAACAAAGTTGGTTGATGACAATGAAACTATTATTGGAGAAGTCAATGATATGGTGAATCCGAAAATTAATGTTGTTGATGTAAATTTTGATGAAGAATTATTGGCTAGAGATGAATGGTTACAAAGGATGCAATAGAAACATCAGGTCAACATGATGTTATTCAGCAGGAAAATTTCACTTGAGTCTAAAAATCAAGTGGAAAACAACTTGTTTGCAATGACACAGGTTAGTAAAGAAGTGGAAGAGACATAGATAGAGGTCGAGGCAAAGAAGGAAGGCCACAAAGAGAAAAGATAGGTAGAGGCATAGGCAGAGAAGGAAGTGCAACAAGAGAAAGATCTCATTGTAGAATAGAAGGAGCAAAACCAATGTGGTTTTGCAGATACTTTTACACTTACTATTGATTTCGAATGTGCAAGTACACATAATGATTATGAAGAAGAGTCAAATTTCCTTGAGGCATGGCTTGCAACACCATGTCTAGATGAGGTCTACATAGAAGTTGCAGAAATGAATGCTGAAGACAGCATGCATGATGAACACATCAATGAATTTTCAGGTATTAGATTTTTGAAGAGATAAAATTTTATTCTCATCTTATTTTGCAGCAGATTGATGATGAAAAGTGCACTACAAAAGATAATATGTGGTAGGAACCCACATACAAGTAATTTTTTGAGGAACTCTAGGATATGATTAGAAAACCTAGAATCATGGAATACCTACACCAACAAATGAAGAAACCAAGGTTTGAAGGATACAATGAGAAGAAAAATCTAAAGCAATGTAGAGGCTATAGGATCTGGAAGAAGAGAAGAAGAAAAGTTGAAGTCAATTTTTTTAAATTGTAAGCCTAGGTGAGACATAGACCATCAGACATAGTAATTGAATTTTTATGTGGTTGTAATTAAGGGGGAGTGTTGGAGAATCTAATTCCATCCACCTGATAGGTGTCATAATTGTCCATCCAAGTGTCACAACCAGTTAGAGTTCAGGCCATTTACGTTGAGATTCTGGTTCAGGTTCATTGCAGTCATTGATTATTTATGTTTCTTACGTAATTCTACTTAACTAATTCTGGATATTGAGAAGAGAATTTTGCTCCACAGTTTTTAATTTTTAACATGATTCCCATGTTCCTAAGATGGTAGTTAGTTCATGTAATGGATTTCCAGAGATGTGGAAAGCATTTCAACAATCTTCCTGCCTCAAGGCTAAAGCTAGAGGGAGTTTACATCTAATTCTACGGTAGCAAAAAATTTGTTTCATGCAATATGTTAAAAGAACACAAGGATTTGTCACAAATCTCTGATTTCAAATTACAAGAAGTTATAAAAATGTAATCCCTTGCTTCTTTGGATGTACAAGGTATCAATTCATATAAGAAATTCAAAGAATGAGTTGTATGATCAAAGGTTATGATTTTAGGGAATAACTACTACTATTAACACATATCATAGTTTAACATTGGATGGGATACCTACAACTATTAACATTTACTTCTCAAGTCTATGATTGGATGGGATACCTACGACTATTAACATCTCTCAGATGTTGTGCAGGATGACTTATTAGAAGGACAATATATTTGTTGGTTATAAATTCCAATGGGAAGAATAGGTCGTTTCAGTTTGCACCTACTTCCTCATCCTCTTCTTGGATTCCCATTTTTGGTTTGTAGATACCAGAGAAGGGTATATGACAAAATGACAAAATTTTACTTGGCAGATTATCAAGTGCACTATGCAGCATAGTGAGAAAACACTTCCATGGTTAGTACCCTTAGCAGACAAACATATATTCATTGGTTAATACCCTTATATTCAATGGTGATCCCAACAGACAAACATCATGATCTCTTTTACATGAACAAGTTTTTTTTGTTGTTTTGTTGCATTTTATTGGGGTTAAACTTACTCGTGGGAGATTTGTAGATAGGTTCAGTTTAGACATACTTCTTTAAACATGAAGTATGTAAGCGCATGCCAGAACTTATGTAAAAGTGGAAATATATATCTTAGGAAAAAAAGATAAGGCTTTGCATTAATATTCACCAAAATAATAAAGGTCGAATTAGAGAAAAAGTTGGGCTTATAAATTCAAACCATTCTATAACATAAGCCAAAGGATTAGTTTCCATGAAGTAAACAACCAGTTTTAAATTGGTAAGGTGTTCATATAATTAAAATGTATGGAAAAACAGGTAGCCGCCATAGAAACTTTTCTTCATACGGATACACCTGTGAACCCACATGTCTAAAATTCCTCTCTTTGGAATGATATTCTTTTCTCCTCGGATGAAATCTTGATCATACTGAACTAAAAACCAGTAAGTTAACAAGTTGTCTTTTGGCTTGTGCATGTTGTTTTTTAATATTAAGATACCTATCACATATTTTATTTTGGGATTAAGAGTGTTACTATACTAAGTTTAATGCAATCGTCCACAAATTTCACTAGAAATATTAACTTAGTCTCTAACCTGTGGATAACAACCCTTATATTGATTGGAAAATATCTTCCCCTGAAGAACTTATTTCCAAATGAAATTGTTAAATTGTTTGATTTATTAAATTATTTATAAACATATTATATACACTTAAAAATATGTTTTTCTTTTAATTATTCAATACAAATATTAAATTAAATTAAATATTGACTCAAGAGAATATCACAGATGGAGACACAAAATGAAAGATTTCAGATTGCATTACTAGACATTGCACTTTATACACTAGCTTAGCTGCAAATTCAATAGTGAGTTCGCCAAGTTCCATTTATTTCTTACTGACTCTTTTCGACTATTGATTATGAACTATCTACTACCGACTAGGGAATAATCATCACGGACATCGTGATTAATATTCTGACACTTTTCCTTAATCACGATCTTTATGATAACTCGCCTGTTAGTCTAAGTCTCAACTAGGCTTACAACATAATTTGGATTTTTTACGACACTCAACTTACTTCTGAAAATTTCAAATTTAATCTTTCAAGAGGCTTGGTGAATATGTCAGCCACATTTTCATTTGTATTACAAAATGATAAGTCAATTTCTTTTGATTACCCTTTTTCTCTTACAAAATGTTGTTGTGTGGCTATATGATTTGTCCTTGCATGATATATAGGATTGTTTTCAATTTGATAGTGCTTTGATTGCCACATTTGATTACTATAGGTTCTTGTTGTGTTTCTTCAACATCTTCAAGTATCCTTTTAAACCATATTGTTTTGCAAGTACCACTGCTTAATGATTTATACTCAACTTCAGTGGATGACAAGGAAACATTTGGTCGTTTCTTATTTCTCCATGATATTTCTCATGAACCTATATTAAACATGTATGAAGTAGTAGATTTCTTTTCATTTGGATTTACAGCCCAATAAGAATCACAATAACCTGCCAACTCAACATCAAATTCATTAGTATACATAATACCAAAATTAAGTGTTCCTTTTAGATATCGAAAGAATTTCTTTGTTTCTTTCGAGTGGCTTTCACAATGCTTATCCATGAATTGAGTATGTATGCGGACATAATATGCTATATCTGGCCTGATAGTGGGGAGGTAGTTCAGGCTTCCCACCAATTGAAAATACAAGGTTCCATTCACCCCTTTGGTCCCATCACGACTGTATAATTTAACATTCTATTCTAAAAGAGTAGATACTGCCTTACATTCAATCATATTGAACCTTTTAAGAATTTCCCTTATATATTTACTTTGCGTGATTAGTTTCTTGCCAAATTCCCTCCAAACTTCAAGACCGAAATAGTAATGCAATTCACCAAGATCCTTCATCTTAAATACTTGTGAAAGTTGAATTTTAATTTCTTCAATAAACTTGGATGAATTTCCTATTATGATAAGATCATGAACATATATAGATATCAAAGCACCATTCCATTCATCTTTCGTGATGTACAAGTTAGGATCATTTTTGCTTCTCATAAAACAAAGAATCAATTTTCACATACCAGGATGTGTATATATATATATATTTATATATATATATATATATATATTAACCTGCAAACCAAATGCTCTTGTCCTTGTTTTAAATACCCTTTAGGCTGAACCAAATAAAATTATTCTTTTAACTCACCATTCAAAAATGCATATTTCACATCTAATTGATGCATTTTCCAGTTATGTTTTGTAATTAATGCCTTGACGATTCTACTTGTGTTCAACTTAGCTACAGGTGCAAAAGTATCTTCATAATCAATTCCCTCTTTTTTTTAGTATCCTTTTACAACCAATCTAACCTTATACTTATCAATACTTCCATCAAAATTAAAATTATATTTATACAACCATTTGCATCCTATGATAATTTTATTTTTAGGCAATTCTATTAATTCCCTTGTGTCATTCTTCATTATAGAGTTATATTCTTCATTAATTGCATCTCTCAATTCTTTATTTTCTTTAGCTTCTTCATAACTTGAAGGTTATACAACATTCATTACAAGAGACATTAATTCATAATATTTATACCTTATAGGTGCCTAAATTTGACACGATGACCTTCTTCGAGTTTTACTAGTTTCATCTTTCTTTCTACATTGTGGAGTCTCCTCTCCTTTTCTTGGAGAGACATGACTACTTGATACTCCTTTCCCTTGAACTTGTACCTGTTCACATGCTTGTTATTGTTCTCTCTCAACACTTGTATCTATTTTTACATAATTATCAATATCATGGCATGCACCAATATTATCCATTTTATCACCTTCATCTGCATTCTCATGAAACACCACATCCCTACTTGCAAGTAATCTATGAGTACTAGGATCAAATAGCTTGTATGCTTTTTTATTATCACAAAAACCAATAAATTTGCACTTAATTGACTTTGAATCAAGTTTTCTTCTCTCATCCTTTGAAATATGAGCAAATGCCTTGCAACCAAAACTCTTAAATGACTCACTTTTGGTTTATACCCATGAAATGCTTCAAAATGTGCTTTAATCTCTAAACTTTTGGTTGGACTCTTGTTTTTCAAATAAACAACAGTATTAATGGATTCAACCCAAAAACCATTAGAAATATTTTTACCTTGAAGCATACTACATGCACATTCCACTAGTTTTATGTTTTTCCTCTCAACAACTCCATTTTTCTTAGGTGCATGTGGCACTATAAATTGTTATAGAATCCCATTGATTTTATAAGATTTATTAAATTATATTGATTTATATTCTCCCCCTTAATCAGATATGATAATTTTGATGCACTTACCAATTTTTTTTCCACAATACTCTTGAACTCTTTAAAGTACTAAAAAACATTGCTTTTTTTTCTTATGAAATAGACCTGTGTATACCTAGATCTATCATCAACAAAAATAAGAAAATACCATGCTCTGCCAATATATCTAATTTGCATAGATCCACATACATCAGTATGAATTAAGTCATGCATGTCCCTTTGTCTTGTTTCTTTATGTGCTCTATGTTGCTTGCCAAGTACACATGCTTCACATTCAACATGATGATTCTTCATAACATGAAGACCTCCAACCGTTGTGTTGTTTTGAAGTAACATTAAATCATTGTGATTTATATTCCCATACCTTTGATGCCATAATTCTACTATTGACATTTCTCTAGATGTCAACGCTTGATGACTTATCCTTGTCATACCCAACTTATACACGATGCCAACTCTAATACCTGTGGCAATAAAATTGTAGTGATTTTGAATGTCTTTCACAACACACTGTGATTTAAAAAATTCCACCTTCAAATCTTTGTGAGGAATAGTAGAAACATAAATTAAATTCTTTTTTATACCAAGAACATATATCACATTATGAATTTGTCTCTCTTGTCCATTAGGCAAATTCACGCCTATTACACCATAACCTTGAACTTTAAGTGATTTTTTATCTCCTAGATAAACATATGTTCTATCAATGTTCTCATAATATTCATCAAACCAATCCTTGTTACAAGCCATATGAAGTGATGGACCAGAATCAATGAACCAAGCATTCAGATCATCAATTTCAGTAGACAATGCAGCATCAGAAACAAACAATCTAAGCTCTTAAATCCATCACTAATTGAGGTGTCTTTGTCCATAAAATTTTTATTATGCCTTCTATTTCTCGGTTTAGACTCATTAAATTTCATTTTATAGAAATCTTCAGAGTGATGCCCAGTTTTCCACAATAATAGCAATCAACATTTCTCTTATCAGGCATTGGAAATTTAGATTGTGCCATACCTTTTTGTTTTGCTTGAAACTTCCCCCTTTGTTCTCATCCCACAAATTTCCTCTGTATGGTAGTTTAACCTTGGCTACCAATGCCAAATATAAACTATTGGAGCCCAAATTAAATCTTTTTATCCTCTCCTCTTATAGAATAATTCCTGTCAATTCATCAAATGTAGGGGGCTTCTCTCTAGCTAAGAGTCTTGAAAAAAAAATTGATAGTCTTGCACTGTCATTTAATGTGATGGTTACCAAGTCACTACTAGACACTTTTTCAACAATATCTCCTAACTTATCACTTAAACCATTGATACGAGACATTAAATTTCTTATATTTTCATTTTCTTCCATTTTATAGACAAAAGCTTAGTCTTCAAAAATAGGATCCTGTTTTTATTTGTTGTTTCATACAAACCCTTGAGCACATCCCACATTTTTTTGGATGTCTTGCAATCTATGATGTGAGGATAAATGTTGCCCTTTACGGAAATATGCAGAAACACCTTTTCTTTCATATCCCATTTTTCCCAATCTGGAATAAAAGCTACAACAATGGGTTTGGGCTCATCCCCACTCATAATTGACCACAAATTATAACCCTCTAAAATGGTAAGCAACTTGAATTTCCAATTCACATAATTTTCCCTATCAAGTCTGGTGATGTTGACAGTACTAGACCCCATCATCTAGCAAATCTCCCCGATATGAAGTCACAACTAGACCTCACATCGTTTGGAGTAGGAGTCCTAACAGTGGGTAGTAATGTAATGCCTTGACTACAAAAATGTGTAGAGGAAAGTATGATAAAATTGGGTGAGAGAAAGTGTGTGACCCTTTGGAGATTCAAGTGCGATGCATGAAGGTTCCAAAAAATGGATGGAAAACAAAGTGTGCCCCTTGGAAGCCTATAATAGTGCATAGCTTGAAAGAAACACGTGAGCAAAATGACATCACAAGCTAAGATGCAGAATAATCCACAAGTTAAAGTGATGAGTTAATCCAACAATACGCATTCAATAGGATTCATACAAATGAAAAAAAAGTAGTTCATAGGAATATGCATAAGCTAAATAACATACATTGCTAATACAACAAGAATAGACCTACTATATTAACAACATATGCATGAAAGTGTGTTGGCTTTGATTTTATTATTATAAGTGAAATTTCGATCCATACATACACCATTGACGACCACTAGCCCTAATAGTGGAACATTACAGTCAATAACACCTGCTCCTCCAAAGACATATACTCGCTCTACGCTATGGAGAAGCCAAGGTTCTTCATAATAACCCCAAGCTCTTTCTAAGTCTAAGCCTAACCAAAAGCTTGGCACCCAAAAGTCTGTTCTATGAGTTATCAGGTCCTATTTATAACAAGAGGGGTGACTCTTCAACTCCCCTTTGTGACTTTTGGACTACCCTCATGACTCTTGAACTTCTTCACA